>JAHQIW010007458.1:0-280299 GCA_019055375.1 Parelaphostrongylus tenuis | reverse complement strand
TGTACACATGTATACGTATGTATGTAAATATATGATCATGAATGTATACGTGTGCATGTACATATACACATATCAAACACATCTTCCGACATGAACAAATTTTCTCTTTTCGAGGAAATTATAAAGAAGTTCGAATGTACACACCTCTGCGCACAAAACACACTTCTGAATTACTGAATTGGAAGTCTTAGGTTCTAGAGCTAAGGTTAAAAACCACTACAATCTACGAATCATTCTCTAAATGATGGAAATGCTCAAGTTTTACACTGACGAAATCCTAGATTTTCTGCACCCAAATAAAAAGATAAAAACCTGTAGAAACAAGACCTTACAAGACACATGTTTTTCTAACCTATCAAAGAGAAAACCATACTTTCTACCGTCGGAAATGAAAGAGTTTTACAAAAATGAAACCGTCTGATTTTATGCATCCAAATAAAAAACTATTCACACCTGTGGATATTTGTCTCATAAAAAATACTTGCTTCTACTCTACCGAAAGGAATCGATACTTTCCACAGCGAACATTGAATAGAAGTAATATAAAACGAATCATTACGCAGAAGACCGGATTATTCAATTAAATAAAGGTAAAATCGTGTGCTTTTCTGTAGCAGAAAAAAAAACTGCTGGGACGTATAGATAACTGCCCAACAAGAGACATATTCATCTACTCTACGAACAAGACACCCCTACTTCATAGAGCTGTGGTTAAACACAACTAGATTATACGCATCATTCTCTAGAAGACGAAATGCTTCAATTCAACAAATATAAAATCCTCTGATTTCTGTATCTCAATAAAAAACTGCCCTCACTGTGAATACTTAACTTAAGAGACACATGTCCATCCATCCTATCAGAAAGACATTCTAAGTTTCTAGAACTAAAGTTAACTCTTCCAATACGGCGTGTGTCCATTTGAATACATGCTTTTCTGGACGCTTTCCTCCTGAGGAAGACTTTTCCCACAAACTTTCGATAACTATTCAAAACCTCAAATCTCAGCATTTGCGTTGTAGCGGCGAAAACAATATTATGATTCACACTTAATTTGCTTCATTTGAACAGCTGGGGTCCGTGAATGGCTTTTCGCTCGACTTCTGGTAGTTACTCATCAGCTCAGACCCCAACTATTTAGAAGATAAGAATGGTTTTGAAAAACGTTTACATAGAGCGTTGTGAGAGCATGAAGAAAATCACGTTTGACGACCAAAGTAAGATAAGCCGTCGCTAGAACTACACATCAGTTTTTCATAACATCATAGCGGCAACATGTAACGAAAGTAAAAGTTCGCACCTATGCAGCGATGAAACAAAGTCTCTTTTACAAGCAAATTTCGATAAGCTAGAAAGTTTTTTGGAACTGAGAAAAAATTTCTAGATAATTGACAAAAATCGCACATTTTCGAGGCAACTTCCAAATCGCTGGACGCAGCGCCTCCCTCGGGTGAAAAAACTACCAAGTTTCTTTTTCATTTTCTGATACAGTACGATTTTCTCAACACGATCATATGCTTTTCCTGCGTACATATCTGAATGGAAAACGTATCGTTTTCTTCACTGTATAATGATTTTTCAAAAACCAAATTCGATTTTAGAACCACTGTTTTTCAACCTATCGAATAAATACTAAAACCCTACTGGAAAACCACTCTCAAACTCTAGCCGAGCAAAAATTGCGCGCTGAAGGTAAAATGTGATTTTTTTCTTGCTGCTGAAGAGCATTAGCAAAGAATTCTCAAAAATCGCCAACAGTGTTGAAATAGTAAAAGATGAAGTTGATTGCAATGTTTGTTACACATGTCTAAGGAGCAGCCATACGCCATGGAATCAACAATAATCGTTCTGGAAGAACGCCACGATTACTTCACCGCACGTCGAGTATGAAAAGTTCGTCGTCGATTACTCTACGTAAGGTCAGATCCTCGAGAAACTGATTGAACAAAAAGGAACCGTGCAACTGAGGAGGTAATAAGGCCGAAACACGTTACTTGCAGTGTATAACTGCCCATAACAGACCTTAAAATAGTTCAAAATACATTGTCAGAGATAAGATCCTCGCATTGCATCACAACGAAAACCCATTCAAATCTGCGGATAACCGCTCCACAAGAATTATGTCATTTTACCAGGTCAAAAACATTTATAACTTCTAGAGGCAGAACTAAAAACCACTGAATTCAGCAAAACACTGTGTCGAGAACAAAAATGCTTCAATTTGTTGATGTGAAAACCGTGATATTTTGCATTTTGATAGAAAATCGTTCAAATCTATAGAAAACACCTGCTTTACAAGACATGTGCCTTCCATTTTATCAAAAACTCATTCTTACATTCTATAGCAGACATCAAAATCCACGAGATTCAACAAATCATATAGAAGCAGATCATGTCGAAGATCAGAATGCTCTATTTCCGCAATGGCAAAATCCGCCCATTTTCTGCATTTTAATAAGGAACTGTTCAAACCAACGGATAAAAATTACCCGATGAGAAACGTGAATAAACAACTAGTGATATTAATAAACCTTTCCTAAGAACCCATCTTCCAATCTACCGAAATGCCTTTTTCATACTCCAGAGCCGAATTAAAAACCACCTAATAGTAGAAATGCCCGCCTACGAAAAAACTGCCCTATTCTACAGAAATGTGTTTTTGACATGCTAGGGCGAAAAAAAGAGTCTGAAACTACGGGGATTTCATAGTAGGAACAACGTACAAGCGCTCCTACATAACATGAGTGCAATGTGACAGAGTAAAATAGTCTTACGATCGCGGTACGATCGTAACTTGAAGAAAAATAAACTCCAAACAACACGTGTTGAACATATGAACGTATTAGTAATCAAAAAGCACACCTTTACTGCAGCAATCATCTTGTCGAGACGATCGAATAGTTGAGCATGTTCATTCTGTTGCTCATCATCTAAAGCACTACGATCAAGCTCCGAAATACGCTGCTGTAGCTGACATAGAGCATCCTCTTCCTTCTTCAAGTCTTCAGGTGTTCTCTCGGCCGTTCCTAGGGTTGTAAAGAAAAGCAATTGATCCTCGGTATCCTTACGTGCCTCATTGAAAGCAGCTAAAGCAGCAATCTTGTCTGAAATGGAATCACTAAGACTTCTCAACAAATCCTTCAATTTTGATAGATCCCATGCGCTCCTCTGACGTAACTCTTCGGTGGCATCGTTATCGGGAACAGTCTGTAAGAGATTTTCAAGAAGTTTCTTCTTGTTTTCAAGATCGACAAACACAGCTTGTTGTTCGCTCAAGTTATGCGGTATCTCGTCAGATTGTTGTCGTAGACTTTCAGAAATTTGAAGGATTTCAGGTGCAACTTTGCTCAATTCTATTGACTGTTCAATATTTTTCTTCTTTTCATCGCATTCATTCTGCAAGTGCTCAATTTGCTCCGGGAATGTTTTGTCAAGATCATCATGGCTAACAATTGGTGAGAAAGTGATGGCAAATTGGTGACAAGTGTCAGCAATTCCACGTAATTTCTGTAGTTCAGCGTCAAGCGAATCAACAAGTTTTTGAGCACTCTCCAGACTTTCGACGTCAACATTACGTAAGCCATCCTCAATAGCCAAAACCCTATTTCGAAGTTCGTTTTGCTTGCCACGTGCGTTCTCCTCATCGTTCAACGTTCTTCGTAGCGTTGAAAGTTGCTCCTGAAATTTATGAAATTCAAAGAATTTAGAACCTCCTACTCACGTAAGTGAATTCAACAAATGAAAAATCACCTTCACTTGCTCTTTAACATTGTCTATGTCTCCAGCCAATTCAATACACGATGAAAGATCTTCTTGTGGGATTGCGTAGATTCTTGCTAGGAGTGATGACAAATCCTCCACTTCCTTGATGATGTCCTCGATTGCAATTGGCACTTCACTGCGACTTCTCAGCTGATCATTACACTCGTTAACAATATCTTGCAATTTGCTCGCCTTCTCTTCATGTTTTATCCTCTCATTCAACTGATCGTCTAACATTCGACTGATTGTGTCGATTCGTTTCGAGAGATCATCCTTTTTCGGTAGTAAGTCAACAGGAACATCAGTGATTGCATCGAGTTTCGCTAATAGAATTGGTATGTTTGCCTGTTTGTAGTCCACCAATTCAGTGGATGACGTCATGGAAGATGGTAGCGCGTTTTCCAAATTTGATACATCTCGTTCAAGTTGGTCCAATAATTCGATAGCACTATTACGTAGATCTCGTTCACGTAGCAATTTTTGCAAATCTTCTTCATTGCGCTTCGCTAGATCATCGATGACACGTCGAGTATTTTCAATACGATCAGCAATTTTCTCTTCAGCGATTACATCCGGCGACAATTCGGCTAGTGCCTCTTGAGCATCACGGATGCGATCAAGATTTGTTTTCACAGTTTCGATATCGTACGAGCTTGGAAGCGTGGCAATTGCATTTTCGACCACGGCAAAGCGTTCGAGAGTTTCTTTCGTGGTGTCATCATGTTTCTTTTTCATATCTCTCAACTGCTCGATCTGGTTTCGCAACTGATCGGCGTGCTCGCTTGATAGACTGCCGAGTTGATTTTCGACATCTACTAATGATTCCTCACTCAATTCACGAAGCGGAAGTGTTGTCAGTTGTAACAATTTCATCCTCAATAGTGCAATCAGAGCTTCTTGTTCATTCTTTTCGATAGATTCTTCCGCTACTTTCATTAATGCACCAAGTGAACTCATGCCATCGTTTAAAACAGACAAACGTGAACTGTCAGCATCAACATGCTTACGAGTGTTATTCGCTTCACTGTGTTTTTCCTGTAGCGCAGAAAGTTCTGCTTGCAGTGCTGGTAATTGGAACTGTTCGATGTTCTCCATACGATCCTTGGTAGGTTCTTCCGTTAACAAGCTACAAATCGAATTTATTTCATTGATGAAGTGATCAATAGAATCACACAAATGCTTTTCATCTTTGATTTCTGTTGACAGTTCGTTCAGCACATCATCAAACTGCTTCTCAGTTTGTTCGACATCAACATCAATAAATCGCACATCTGCATTGACACTTTCCAGAGGATGGAGACGTTCTGAGAGTTCCTGAAGTTTGCTAACCTTCTCATCAAGTATGCCGGATTTTTGCTTTTCTGCGGATATGGTCTCGAGGTCTTTCATAGCATCACTGATCGATCTACGTGATTTTCTTAATACTTCATCAAGAGGTTGCCTCAATTTGTTCAATTCAGCGTCTACTTCGTCTCTTACTCGAACAAATTCGTCCCAGTACCTAGCGCGTTCTTCTAAAACAGGAATAATGTTTTCAGCAGACGAAAGTGCGACTTTGAGAGATTCCACAGATGGATGATTCGCTGGAGCGTCATGGAGGACAGTGATGGCATGTTTACACTCATTGCTGAGTTCTTCAGCAGATGGTGTGTATTGTGATGGCACTCCTTCAGGGTCTAACAGCAAGCGATTCGCATCGTTCACTAGCTGAGCAAGACGAGTGGATATCGGTATTACTGTATTTTGAAGCGATTCTTCAGCTGCAGAGCGAGCAAACTCCTCTTCCACATCGACGCGGCGTTGCTAAAAACAGTCATTGAATATCCGGCATATATATATATATATATATATATATATACATATATATATATATACATGTACATGTACATATATCCATGTATATGTATATATGTATATATACATATATATATATTTATGTACACATGTATACGTATGTATGTAAATATATGATCATGAATGTATACGTGTGCATGTACATATACACATATCAAACACATCTTCCGACATGAACAAATTTTCTCTTTTCGAGGAAATTATAAAGAAGTTCGAATGTACACACCTCTGCGCACAAAACACACTTCTGAATTACTGAATTGGAAGTCTTAGGTTCTAGAGCTAAGGTTAAAAACCACTACAATCTACGAATCATTCTCTAAATGATGGAAATGCTCAAGTTTTACACTGACGAAATCCTAGATTTTCTGCACCCAAATAAAAAGATAAAAACCTGTAGAAACAAGACCTTACAAGACACATGTTTTTCTAACCTATCAAAGAGAAAACCATACTTTCTACCGTCGGAAATGAAAGAGTTTTACAAAAATGAAACCGTCTGATTTTATGCATCCAAATAAAAAACTATTCACACCTGTGGATATTTGTCTCATAAAAAATACTTGCTTCTACTCTACCGAAAGGAATCGATACTTTCCACAGCGAACATTGAATAGAAGTAATATAAAACGAATCATTACGCAGAAGACCGGATTATTCAATTAAATAAAGGTAAAATCGTGTGCTTTTCTGTAGCAGAAAAAAAAACTGCTGGGACGTATAGATAACTGCCCAACAAGAGACATATTCATCTACTCTACGAACAAGACACCCCTACTTCATAGAGCTGTGGTTAAACACAACTAGATTATACGCATCATTCTCTAGAAGACGAAATGCTTCAATTCAACAAATATAAAATCCTCTGATTTCTGTATCTCAATAAAAAACTGCCCTCACTGTGAATACTTAACTTAAGAGACACATGTCCATCCATCCTATCAGAAAGACATTCTAAGTTTCTAGAACTAAAGTTAACTCTTCCAATACGGCGTGTGTCCATTTGAATACATGCTTTTCTGGACGCTTTCCTCCTGAGGAAGACTTTTCCCACAAACTTTCGATAACTATTCAAAACCTCAAATCTCAGCATTTGCGTTGTAGCGGCGAAAACAATATTATGATTCACACTTAATTTGCTTCATTTGAACAGCTGGGGTCCGTGAATGGCTTTTCGCTCGACTTCTGGTAGTTACTCATCAGCTCAGACCCCAACTATTTAGAAGATAAGAATGGTTTTGAAAAACGTTTACATAGAGCGTTGTGAGAGCATGAAGAAAATCACGTTTGACGACCAAAGTAAGATAAGCCGTCGCTAGAACTACACATCAGTTTTTCATAACATCATAGCGGCAACATGTAACGAAAGTAAAAGTTCGCACCTATGCAGCGATGAAACAAAGTCTCTTTTACAAGCAAATTTCGATAAGCTAGAAAGTTTTTTGGAACTGAGAAAAAATTTCTAGATAATTGACAAAAATCGCACATTTTCGAGGCAACTTCCAAATCGCTGGACGCAGCGCCTCCCTCGGGTGAAAAAACTACCAAGTTTCTTTTTCATTTTCTGATACAGTACGATTTTCTCAACACGATCATATGCTTTTCCTGCGTACATATCTGAATGGAAAACGTATCGTTTTCTTCACTGTATAATGATTTTTCAAAAACCAAATTCGATTTTAGAACCACTGTTTTTCAACCTATCGAATAAATACTAAAACCCTACTGGAAAACCACTCTCAAACTCTAGCCGAGCAAAAATTGCGCGCTGAAGGTAAAATGTGATTTTTTTCTTGCTGCTGAAGAGCATTAGCAAAGAATTCTCAAAAATCGCCAACAGTGTTGAAATAGTAAAAGATGAAGTTGATTGCAATGTTTGTTACACATGTCTAAGGAGCAGCCATACGCCATGGAATCAACAATAATCGTTCTGGAAGAACGCCACGATTACTTCACCGCACGTCGAGTATGAAAAGTTCGTCGTCGATTACTCTACGTAAGGTCAGATCCTCGAGAAACTGATTGAACAAAAAGGAACCGTGCAACTGAGGAGGTAATAAGGCCGAAAACACGTTACTTGCAGTGTATAACTGCCCATAACAGACCTTAAAATAGTTCAAAATACATTGTCAGAGATAAGATCCTCGCATTGCATCACAACGAAAACCCATTCAAATCTGCGGATAACCGCTCCACAAGAATTATGTCATTTTACCAGGTCAAAAACATTTATAACTTCTAGAGGCAGAACTAAAAACCACTGAATTCAGCAAAACACTGTGTCGAGAACAAAAATGCTTCAATTTGTTGATGTGAAAACCGTGATATTTTGCATTTTGATAGAAAATCGTTCAAATCTATAGAAAACACCTGCTTTACAAGACATGTGCCTTCCATTTTATCAAAAACTCATTCTTACATTCTATAGCAGACATCAAAATCCACGAGATTCAACAAATCATATAGAAGCAGATCATGTCGAAGATCAGAATGCTCTATTTCCGCAATGGCAAAATCCGCCCATTTTCTGCATTTTAATAAGGAACTGTTCAAACCAACGGATAAAAATTACCCGATGAGAAACGTGAATAAACAACTAGTGATATTAATAAACCTTTCCTAAGAACCCATCTTCCAATCTACCGAAATGCCTTTTTCATACTCCAGAGCCGAATTAAAAAACCACCTAATAGTAGAAATGCCCGCCTACGAAAAAACTGCCCTATTCTACAGAAATGTGTTTTTGACATGCTAGGGCGAAAAAAAGAGTCTGAAACTACGGGGATTTCATAGTAGGAACAACGTACAAGCGCTCCTACATAACATGAGTGCAATGTGACAGAGTAAAATAGTCTTACGATCGCGGTACGATCGTAACTTGAAGAAAAATAAACTCCAAACAACACGTGTTGAACATATGAACGTATTAGTAATCAAAAAGCACACCTTTACTGCAGCAATCATCTTGTCGAGACGATCGAATAGTTGAGCATGTTCATTCTGTTGCTCATCATCTAAAGCACTACGATCAAGCTCCGAAATACGCTGCTGTAGCTGACATAGAGCATCCTCTTCCTTCTTCAAGTCTTCAGGTGTTCTCTCGGCCGTTCCTAGGGTTGTAAAGAAAAGCAATTGATCCTCGGTATCCTTACGTGCCTCATTGAAAGCAGCTAAAGCAGCAATCTTGTCTGAAATGGAATCACTAAGACTTCTCAACAAATCCTTCAATTTTGATAGATCCCATGCGCTCCTCTGACGTAACTCTTCGGTGGCATCGTTATCGGGAACAGTCTGTAAGAGATTTTCAAGAAGTTTCTTCTTGTTTTCAAGATCGACAAACACAGCTTGTTGTTCGCTCAAGTTATGCGGTATCTCGTCAGATTGTTGTCGTAGACTTTCAGAAATTTGAAGGATTTCAGGTGCAACTTTGCTCAATTCTATTGACTGTTCAATATCTTTCTTCTTTTCATCGCATTCATTCTGCAAGTGCTCAATTTGCTCCGGGAATGTTTTGTCAAGATCATCATGGCTAACAATTGGTGAGAAAGTGATGGCAAATTGGTGACAAGTGTCAGCAATTCCACGTAATTTCTGTAGTTCAGCGTCAAGCGAATCAACAAGTTTTTGAGCACTCTCCAGACTTTCGACGTCAACATTACGTAAGCCATCCTCAATAGCCAAAACCCTATTTCGAAGTTCGTTTTGCTTGCCACGTGCGTTCTCCTCATCGTTCAACGTTCTTCGTAGCGTTGAAAGTTGCTCCTGAAATTTATGAAATTCAAAGAATTTAGAACCTCCTACTCACGTAAGTGAATTCAACAAATGAAAAATCACCTTCACTTGCTCTTTAACATTGTCTATGTCTCCAGCCAATTCAATACACGATGAAAGATCTTCTTGTGGGATTGCGTAGATTCTTGCTAGGAGTGATGACAAATCCTCCACTTCCTTGATGATGTCCTCGATTGCAATTGGCACTTCACTGCGACTTCTCAGCTGATCATTACACTCGTTAACAATATCTTGCAATTTGCTCGCCTTCTCTTCATGTTTTATCCTCTCATTCAACTGATCGTCTAACATTCGACTGATTGTGTCGATTCGTTTCGAGAGATCATCCTTTTTCGGTAGTAAGTCAACAGGAACATCAGTGATTGCATCGAGTTTCGCTAATAGAATTGGTATGTTTGCCTGTTTGTAGTCCACCAATTCAGTGGATGACGTCATGGAAGATGGTAGCGCGTTTTCCAAATTTGATACATCTCGTTCAAGTTGGTCCAATAATTCGATAGCACTATTACGTAGATCTCGTTCACGTAGCAATTTTTGCAAATCTTCTTCATTGCGCTTCGCTAGATCATCGATGACACGTCGAGTATTTTCAATACGATCAGCAATTTTCTCTTCAGCGATTACATCCGGCGACAATTCGGCTAGTGCCTCTTGAGCATCACGGATGCGATCAAGATTTGTTTTCACAGTTTCGATATCGTACGAGCTTGGAAGCGTGGCAATTGCATTTTCGACCACGGCAAAGCGTTCGAGAGTTTCTTTCGTGGTGTCATCATGTTTCTTTTTCATATCTCTCAACTGCTCGATCTGGTTTCGCAACTGATCGGCGTGCTCGCTTGATAGACTGCCGAGTTGATTTTCGACATCTACTAATGATTCCTCACTCAATTCACGAAGCGGAAGTGTTGTCAGTTGTAACAATTTCATCCTCAATAGTGCAATCAGAGCTTCTTGTTCATTCTTTTCGATAGATTCTTCCGCTACTTTCATTAATGCACCAAGTGAACTCATGCCATCGTTTAAAACAGACAAACGTGAACTGTCAGCATCAACATGCTTACGAGTGTTATTCGCTTCACTGTGTTTTTCCTGTAGCGCAGAAAGTTCTGCTTGCAGTGCTGGTAATTGGAACTGTTCGATGTTCTCCATACGATCCTTGGTAGGTTCTTCCGTTAACAAGCTACAAATCGAATTTATTTCATTGATGAAGTGATCAATAGAATCACACAAATGCTTTTCATCTTTGATTTCTGTTGACAGTTCGTTCAGCACATCATCAAACTGCTTCTCAGTTTGTTCGACATCAACATCAATAAATCGCACATCTGCATTGACACTTTCCAGAGGATGGAGACGTTCTGAGAGTTCCTGAAGTTTGCTAACCTTCTCATCAAGTATGCCGGATTTTTGCTTTTCTGCGGATATGGTCTCGAGGTCTTTCATAGCATCACTGATCGATCTACGTGATTTTCTTAATACTTCATCAAGAGGTTGCCTCAATTTGTTCAATTCAGCGTCTACTTCGTCTCTTACTCGAACAAATTCGTCCCAGTACCTAGCGCGTTCTTCTAAAACAGGAATAATGTTTTCAGCAGACGAAAGTGCGACTTTGAGAGATTCCACAGATGGATGATTCGCTGGAGTGTCATGGAGGACATTAATGGCATGTTTGCACTCGTTACTTAGTTCTTCAGCAAATGGCCTATATTGTGACGGCACTCCTTCACGGTCTAACAGCAAGCGATTTGCATCGTTTACAAGCTGAGCAAGACGATCCGATATCGGTATCAGTGTAGCTCGAAGCGACTCGTCAACTGCAGAGCGCACGACCTCATCTTCCACATCAGCGCGGCGTTGCTAAAAAGCACTCGTTCAAACCCGACCTGTATACGTTAACACGTTCAGGCTGCAATAGAAATCGCAAAGCGGCGCGCGAATTTCGCTATCTAATTAGGATTTTTCTTCTGGCTTGGAAAAATTCTTGAGTTTTCGTTTAACTTTGATACATCATGGTTCACTGTGACCTGCTGTATACTTTTACAGCATTTACAGCTCTTATATGCGCAGAAGAAATCTTGTTCACTACAACTACACTGTTTTTGGTATCCAGTCAATTTATAAGGTTGTACAAAGGAATTTACGACACAAATCTTCACGTTTAGGTACTTTTCATCATAATTAGACCCCAAAAGTCACCTCAGCAATTAGAAATCAGAAAACAATGTTGTTTAGAAATAATGATGCATACTGCATGTGTTACCAATCTATCGATAACTCTCAATAACTTTTGTATTGTTAATCAGACTTTTATAGAATTACAGAACAGATTTTCTTCTACTGTTCCAGAGGTATTCGTTTATAAATATAATCACTTATACTTTAATAAGAACAATATACGTTGTTACAACCTTTGTCACTGCACGTGCACATTACTGATGCGTGTTCTACTCCTTGATTGCGCTCAAGGCCATTTCCTCAGACTCTGACCTCTCGAGTATCTTCAGTGTACTCACGTGGATGAAACCGTGATCGTTCATAAGTAAACCACAGAGCTAGTCCATTTGGCTGCTTTCTATGGGTATCTTCTTCCCTTTTCTCAGCTTGGATACATAGACTTTATTGATCTCTACGAAATATCATTTCTTCTCATAAGTTTTGCACTACAGCAAATTCATTTAAGCAGAATTGATTAAGATCACTCAACAACACCATTAAAATTATACGCCATCAGCTTGAACACATTTTTGCCATCTGTCAGGCAACAAATCAATACTTCTTTATGCGGAATTATCCGAGCTCCTTTTGGTACCATATTTCACCATACTTTCCGCATCATAGCCGCTCGACGAAGCCTTTATCGCAGTGATGTGCTTTGCGAATACGGTTGGGACGCGTTGCACAGACTGTCTACGAGCACATCAGCCGTGCAAAGGCTCATTGATTTGCGTCCGGACAAGCACCACGATCGTTGCAATTGAGCCCTATCACGCCGACTTCGCCGCAATCTCATCCTCTTCAAGACAACACAAAGCAGCATGTCGCCAAATTGATAGAGAGAAAGTTGACCAAACTGGGCCGGGAATTGCTGGGTCGTCCTCCGTACAGTCAGTCGTGACTTGTTGCCAACTGACTATCATCACCTCCTCCGGTCGCTGGAGCACTTCCTGAGTAAGAATGAATTCCTAGATACTAATCATTTGTTCAGAGTATTGACAACTTTCTTTGAATTTAAGGATGACGATTTCTATGAGCGAGGTATTGATTTGTTGCCGAGAGAAATGTGTTCAGGCAGAAGGCCCATACATTCAATAGCGTTTTTAAGCAATTTTAATTCATACTGGTAGATGATTTTGGTTTATATTACTCTAGTGCCAAAAATTATAAGAAGACCTAATATTTATTGCCACACATGCAAAGCGAGATCGAATACTTCTTCGCTACAAAGAACTCTGTGCAGGGAGCCACAGGCGTTTTTAAAAACCAGTTAATGCTGTATATTTCTCGCTTGTTCATTGCTGTCACATAAATATCACTGTCTTTGGAGGTGTGCTTTCGAAAGTGATCGTTTGAGGGAAGTACTAATCAACCTGACATTCTCAAGCTTCGAAGAAGGGAAAACTTCGAAACTCCAATGAATATTGTACTGTATTGTACACGCTCACATCGAAGGAATGCTAGTAAGGAGATAATTGGTGAGTGGTGAAAGAGGGTTTCATCGCCCACAATATTCCCTTTTCTATTGTTTAGTAATGATGGGACATGTTCAAAGAGACGTAGGGTCCAACGGACGAATGATAAGTAGGTAAACACGGTCCCATTTTCACATAGTAGACGGCAAAAGTGAGCGGATAAGAGCTACTAATACATTTATTTCGAAATGATGAGATTTCAGTTGAAAAATATGGATTGATGGGACGGACGCACAGGTTTTGCTCTTACTAGTGATATCTACAGAAAGATCAATGCCAACACGACATTTTTTTCGTCACGATGAAGTGATCCGACCAACTAACTTTCACTACACAATTGTCAACAAAACCCGCTGTGAAGCTCAAACAATGAGCTAACTACACCGGAAGCTAGGCACATTTTTTCTCCCCGCTGATTCGCTAGAAACGCGTCTCTATAAGTAGGAATATCTACAGAATCGGTGGAAAATTCTGAAAATCTAGATAAAGAAAATGCACACCTTATGAAGTATTCCACAAAAGGATGATTAAGGGCTCCACCAAAGGTTATGCCAACAACATACTAAAAGCCCTCCAGATAAGTCACTACCAAAAGTCATACATTGTAGAAAATAAATAATTGATTATACTCTCACAATACCGTCGATTGAACTATGAAAAGAAAAGATGAGTTGGGAATGTAATGTTATCCTAAGAACGTGACTTACGTACGCTGAAAAAAGGAATTTCTAAGGATAACGGGGCGTTTCTTTTACTAGAGATACGCTTGCAGAAGTCCTTCAATAGCAATGAATTTTTCTGCAACAATGAAGTTTTCCTAAGATCAAAATTTTATTACATCACTATCAGGCAAAGAGCGTTATGAAGTTCAAATACCAGAATAGGCAAAACGGTAGCAAAGCCTTTTTTGTTAGGAAAGAATATTGCGAGGGTCTCTTCACAAAATAAGTTTAGTTTTGAAATTAGCATTCTTCAAGCTATTAAATGATTATAAAAACATAGATAAAATAAGCAAAACGTTCGTTCACTAACAGTTGAAATGAGTTCCTTCTGCAAAGATGTGTTTTCCTAATGGAAACGTATGGTACTCTTTGCCACCTGGTCACTCGTTAACTAAGAATATCTGGTTCTATTCTGTTATCAAGAAACAAATTAAGAGACGACTTCTTTCGCTGGACAAAGATTTTCCATTGTACCTTTAGTAATCATTTGAAGGCTCAAATCTCTGGCCATTGCGCTACGTGGCCGTTTTTCAAAAGTTTTTTTAATAACGCTGTTGTAGAAAGAAGGA
The DNA here is from genome assembly GCA_019055375.1 of Parelaphostrongylus tenuis. NCBI lineage: Eukaryota > Metazoa > Nematoda > Chromadorea > Rhabditida > Metastrongylidae > Parelaphostrongylus > Parelaphostrongylus tenuis. The sequence continues at coordinate 265,911 of JAHQIW010007458.1, read as the reverse complement.
ATTTGTGTTTCATACACGCATAATTCTCGCAGGACAGTACTCTTTTCTCGAATTGTAAGTAACTATTCGATATCGTAAGTTTCCACAGTTCCAAAGCGGTGCTTATTTTCTGAAAAATAATGTTTCGCTGCACTGAAGCAGCGAAATCAAGATCAAGTTTCACATACGTGGACATTTGTTTTTCGGCTAGTGTGTGGGCCCGATGTCTGGTGGACGGAGATTCGATACGGCGTTCCGCGATCTATCGATCGCGTCGTGGCGCTCAAATGGGTGTAATTTCTGTTATTTGATTAAGGATTTCTTCTTCGCTTTGACGAACTCCACTTAAAAAATACAAGTTTGATACTATAAGATTTCCTCTGCATGTTCATATGCTTTTCGTGCTTCCACCGAAGTAATGGTAAAAGCATTAGGCTCGTGTAAAACATAATTTTATCTCGAATGCTACGGCGTTACATAATGGTTTCTTCAAAAGAGGAGCATGTAGCGTACTACCCTGAGATATAGATTTCAAATCATTACTAACACTCTTATGATAGATTCTTGTCCATCGATGGCCGTTTCATTTGCTCCTTGATAACGAAAAAGAACAACGAGCTAACTAAAACGGGTATAAAACGCGAATCTTTTTCGCTCCTAAAACGTTCTGTGGAACTTTCTTGAAGACCAATTATAATAAGAAGAGCTTTTGGAGGACCTAGCACTTTAATGAAATTCTTCAAAAACTATTCCGACAAAGGTACAAACGGGTCAATCAAACCAAACTATACGAAGTTCTTTAATCAGTGAATTCTTTCTTATCGGTAAAAACTAATAATAAAGACACCTGAAATACCACTAACTTTCCAGAGCTCAGATTGAAAACCACTAGGATCTACAGCCATTCTCCGGTAAACAGAAGCACCTCGATTCCATAGAGATAAAATCCTCTCAATTTCCGTATCCCAATAAAAATCTGTTTGAATCGGTGGACAAATGCCTGACAAGGCACATGCGCTTCTATTCTATCGCAAAGGTATCCATACTTTTCACAATCTAGATTAAAAACCACTAGATTCATCGAGTCACCATGTGGAAGACGGGAACGCTTCAGTTAACAATGATGAAATTCTCTGATAACTTACATCCCCATAAAAAAACGTTCGAAACTACGGATAGGTGGCTCGGAAGACCTATATGCTTACATCCTACCAAAAAGGTATCCTTACTTTCTAGGGTTGAAATCACAAACCACCAGTTTCATCGATTCACGACTTACAAGCCGGGAAAGCATCTATCTGACAATTATGGAATCCTTTAATTTCTTGTATCCAACAAAAAAAAAACCGTCCCGACCGATAAATAATCAACTAGCATGTGTAGTCCTCTATTCTAACAAGAAGGCATTACCACCTCATACAGCCGAGATCAAACCCACTACATTCGACGAGATCACAATATCAAAGACGGAGATGCTCGACTTCACAACGACAAGATCCTTCGTTTATCCGTATCCCGATGAAAAAAGCCAAACCTACGGATAATCTGTCCTAAAGACCCAGGCTCTTTCGTCCTACCAAGAAAAACTTCGTACATTCCAGAGCTGCAGTTGGAAAACTAGTGGTATTAATTGACCTTCGCCCAAAAGACTTATCTAACAATCTACAAAGATAGCATCGTTATGCTCTGGAGCCGAAAAAAAAATCACCTGCTTGTACAAGTAGCTACCAACAAAATACAAGTTCTCCTTCAATACTAAGAGGCGACGGAGAATTTCTACAGGGAAAATGAAAAAATTGTTTAAAATCACAGATATCCCATTTTATGGTATAATCAATGCGAAAAAGCTCCTACACGATAAAAAATATTCCTCTTTACAGAAAAAAGATGCGAATAATGCGACAGAGCAAAATCGCCTTCACAAATCTATGGGATTCTGATCTCCAGAATACTGTGATGATGGCCATCGTTACTATACAGAAAAACCAACTTTAACCACTATGTGTTAAACACATGAAAAGAGTACTAATCCAAAAGCATACCTTTACTGCATCGATCATCTTCTCGATACGATCGAGCAGTTGAGCATGTTCATTCCGTTCTGCATCGCCTAGGGAATTATGATCAAGCTCTGAGATACGTTGCTGTAGCCGACACAGCGCATCTTCGTCCTTTCTCAATTCTTCAGGTGTTTTCTCAGTCGGTTCTGGGCTTGCAATGAGAAGCAACTGATCTTCGGTCTCCTTGCGTGCGGCATTGAACGCTGCTAATGCAGCAATCTTGTCTGCAATAGAATCACCAAGACCTCTTAGAAGATCTTTCAATTTTGATAATTCCCACGCGCTTCTCTGCCGCAATTCTTTGCTGGCATCGCTAGCGGGCATAGTCTGCAAGAGATTTTCGAGACGTTGTTTCTTCTTTTGAAGATCGACTAGCACAGCTTGTTGTTCGCTCAAGTTATGTGGTATCTCATCAGATTGTTGTTGTAAACTTTCAGAAATTTGAAGAATTTCGGGTGTAACTCTACTCAGCTCTATTGACTGTTCAATATTCTTTTTCATTTCATCACATTCCCTCTGCAAGTGCTCAATTTGCTCCAGGAATGTTTTGTCGAGATCATCATGGCTCACAATTGGTGAGAAACTAATAGCAAATTGGTGACAAATATCAGCAGTTCCACGTAATTTCTGCAGTTCAGCGTCAAGCGAATCAACAAGTTTGTGAGCATTTTCCGGATTTCCTACTTCAACATTACGTAAGGCATCGCCGATAGCCAAAATGCTATTTCGGAGTTTGTTTTGTTTTTTACGTGCACTTTCCTCATCGCCCAATGTTTTTTGTAACGTTGACAGTTGTTCCTGAAATTAGAAAAAAAAAATCTCACGATGTAGATTAATCAGTACAGTAGATGAGAAAGAAACCACCTTCAGTCGCTCTTTGACGTTGTCTATGTCTCCAGCCAGTTCAATATTTGACAAAAGATCTTCTTGCGGAACCGCATTGAGTCTTGCTACGAATGTTGATAGATCTTCCACCTCCTTGATGATGTTCTCAATTGGAATCGGCACTTCACTGCGATTTCTCAACTGATCATTACACTCGTTAAGAATATCTTGCAATTTCCTAGCCTTCTCTTCATATTTTATCCTCTCATTCAACCGATCGTCTAACATTCGAATGATTATGTCGAATCGACTCCAGAGATCATCCTTTTTCGGTAGCAAATCAATAGGAACGTCAGTAATCGCATCGAATTTCACTGATATACTTGCCATATTCGCTTCTTTGAAATCAGTCATTTCACTGGATGGCGTCATGGAAGATGGTAGCGCGTTTTCCAAATTCGAAACATCTCGTTCAAGCTGATCTAATGACTCGACAGCGTTAATACGAAGATCTCGTTCACGCAACCTTTGTAGTTCGTCTTCATTGCGCTTCGCCAGATCATCAATTACACGCCGAGTGTTTTCAATGCGGTCCGCGATTTTCTCCTCGGTGATTACATCTGGTGGCAATTCGGCCAGTGCCTCACGAGCATCACGAATGCGACCAAGATTTGCCTCCACAGTTTCGATATCGTATGAACTCGGAAGTGTGGCGACTGCCTTTTCGACCACTGCAAAGCGCTCGAGAGTTTCTTTCGCAGTGGCGTCATGTTTCCTTTTCATATCTCTCAATTGGGCAATCTGGTTTCGCAGTTGATCGGCGTGCTCGCTTGATAGACTGCCGAGTTGATTTTCGACATCCACTAATGATTCTTCATTCAATTCACGAAGAGGAAGTGTTGTCAGCTGTGACAATTTCATTGTCAATAGTGCGAAAAGAGCTTCTTGCTCATTCTTGTCAATAGATTCTTCCGCTGCTTTCATCAATGCACCAAGTGAACTCATGCGATCGTTCAAAACAGACAATGGTGATGCGTCAGGATCGACATGCTTACGAGTGTTGTTCGCCTCGTTGTGCTTTTCTTGTAGCACAGAAAGTTCTGCTTGCAGTGCTGGCAACTGGAATCGTTTAAGGTTCTCCAAGGAATCCTTGGTGGGTTGCTTCTTTAACAAGCTACAAATCGCATTTATTATATTGATGAAGTGATCAACAGAATCGCATAAACGTTTTTCATCTTCGATTTCTGTTGACATTTCATTTAGGAGATCATTATACTGCTTCTCAGTTTGTTCGACATCAACATCAATAAATCGCACATCTGCATAAGCACTTTCCAGAGGATCTAGACGTTTTGAAAGTTCTTTAAGTTTGTGAACCTTATTATTAAGTACGCTGGATTTTTGGCCCTCTGCAGATATTGTATTAAAGTCATTCATCGCGTCATTGATCGATCTACGTGGTTTTGTTAGCAGTTCATTGAGAGGTTGCCTTAATTTCTTCAAATCAGCGTCTACTTCGTCTCTTACTCGAATAAATTCGTCCCAGTTTCTAGCACGCTCTTCTAAAATTGGAATGATGTTTTCAGCGGACGAAAGTGCGATATTAAGAGCTTCCACAGATGGATTATTCGCTGGAGCGTCATGTAAGACAGAAACGGCACGTTTGCACTCATTATTGAGTTCTACAGCAGACGGCCTGTATTGTGACGGCACTCCTTCAGGGTCTAGAAGTAGACAATTCGCGTCGTTTACAAGCTGAGCAAGACGATCGGATATTGGTATTAATGTATTTCGAAGCGATTCGTCAGCAGCAGAGCGAGTGATCTCATCCTCCACATTATAGAGACGTTGCTGAAGTCACTGGTTGAAAGTTCGACTTATGTACATAAACACAACTGAACAAAATTTCGTTTATCAATAAATTTTCTCTAGTCGATATAAACAGTATTGATAAAGACCGCTTATGTATAGACGCTTGCTCACTGAACACACTTTCTGTGCTATTATCATGGAATCACACTTTCTAGAGCTCAGACCAAAACCACTGTAATATGCAGACCATAAGCGAGAAGACAGAATTGTTTCAATTTCACAGATATAAACTACTGCGACTTTTTGTAGCCAAATAGGAAGGTTGAATCCTATAGATGCACAGCCGTTCAAGACACATTTTTTTCTAAACTACATTTGATACTCGCTAGATTGAGACAAAAAACCATTAGGTTTTAATGGTCGCTGTCTAGAAGACGGAAGTGAATAGATTCTACAAAGATCTATGCATCCTAACGAAAGTTTGTTCAAAGGCGAAGTTAGTTGCCTAACAAGAAACGTGTTCTCCTGTTCTACCAAGATGGCAAAATAAAATGAAAATGGAAAACCTAACTCTACAGATATATAGGGTCTTTCACAATTACAATACAGAAAACCTAAGAAAGAGTCTCAACGAAACAAAGAAAAAATTTTCGAAAAAATAATAGAGATACGCCAGGCAACGCGAGCTGCTTGTGAAACGCAATTGGTTTTCACTGCCACAGCGCTGTAAGGTCTTCAAAAAAAAAAAAAAAAAAAAACAGGTGCACTTTCCAGACCACCGACATCCAAATTTTTGAATGATTGCTCAAAGCCTACTGAAAATTCACAACTCAGCAAAAAAGACTTCTACAGGAAAATGGGTTCCAACAACAACGAAAAACAAGGTTCTTAGCTTTTTAAGCTGAGAATAGAAACAACTCGATTTTATGGGTGACTACCTAGAAGACTAAAGTGCTTAAGTTTAAGAATGGCGAAATTCTCTGGTTTTCTAGATCGCAGTAGAAATCAGCCTGAACTTGTGGAAGTTTGTCTCTCACGAACAACGCTCTCTATCCTATCAAGAAAAGCATTTGTGCTTCCCACAGCCGAAATTGAAAAGCATTAGATTTAATGAATCATTAATTAAAAGGCAAAAGTGCTCAAGTTTAACAACGATGAAAACCTATGATTTTTTATAATCCAATAAAAATCGTTCAAACCTATAGATAGTTGTCGTATAAAAGACATGCGCTTCTATTCTACCAAAAAGGCATTCTCACTTTCTACAGCCAACATTAAAAGCAAATGATTTAACGACTCACTAAATAAAATACGGAAATACTTCAGTTTCATGAAGGTAAAATTGTGTGATTTTCCGTAGTAAAGTAAAAAACCGTTGGAACGTGTGGATAATTGCCTTACGAGAAACAAGTCTTATAGTTCCAGAAAGACATGCACAGGTACTACGGAGATTAGAAATATCTAAATTTGCCTAACAAAAAATGTACTTTTTCTACTGTAAGGGTTTTTTTTTACAGCGTTCCAAAACCGAAAATAAAATCCTGTCCACACGCAACAATGCGCGTTTTCGCGCATATTTTTCGCAGGCCAAAGCTGTTTCTCAGACTGCTAGGAATCGTTCAACAGGGCAAATCTCGCTGAAGTCTAGAATTTGCCTGTTTTCTCCTAGAAAGGTCATCCTACAGCGCCTAACAAAAAGGAACGTCTATTTCATATAAGCGTATAACTCGCAGATGAACTCTTCCATATGATCACAAGTAACCATACATTAGCACGTTCCAAAAGTTACAACATTGAGCCGTTTTGTGGAAAGACCGTACAGAACTGTTGCAAGTAAGATAAGACTGAGATTTAAACACGCTGAACACTGCTTGTCGGCTAGGGCCTGTGAGCGCCTGTAGATCGATGTGCTATTGATAGACCGCGCAAGGGCGACTCACATGTGGAGCACGATTTTTGTTACTACCTTTAATTTTTTCCTTAATTTTGAGAAAAACTCTGACCGAAATCTAGATTCTGATAGTTCATGATTACTTCTATATAACCACATGTTTTGCGTGCATAGATTCAGGCTGTTTATACGGTACAGGCTTAGTAGCGGGTTTGATTGGCAGTATAAAAATGAAAAGCCAAAACTCCAGAACGATGAAAAAAAAGTTTCTTCTTGGATTAAAATAAAAAAAGCTAGAATACCTACGAAACGGAGAAATTTTTTCAAATAAACAACAAAATCCAGCGATAACGCGCGAAGCAGGTGTAACACGCAAAATTATATTTTTCCTTCCAAGGAGCCGAAAAATGCTTTTCTAAAAAATAAATCACACTTCCGAAATTCCCAAGATTAACGCTAATGGTCGATGAGGTTTAGGGGAAGAGCTCTGCTGAAAGAAATATAAGCGTGATGATGAGATAAGCGCACAGCGCATGTGAAACATTTGATTGCTAGTGCAACAGCGCTGTAGGACAGGCCTTTCCAAAAACAACACTTTCTAAATACTTGGAACTCGAGCTCTTGATTGATTGCTGATAGTATAGGGGAAGCTTCTTGCTCAACAAAAGAGGTGCCTTCAAAAACTACTGCCCTATAGCAGAGAACTAATGCTTATGATATCAGAAAGGCGATCATACCTCTCACAACCAAGATTAGAAAATGCTGAATTGCGAATCACTATGTAGGAGAAGAGAATGCTCCTATTTAACGACGACAAAATCTCTGATTTTCTGCAATGCAATAAGAAAATGTTAACCAGTGGACACTTGCCTCACAGGATATATGCTTTTTTATTCTATCAAAAAGGATTTATATTTTCAACAGTGAAGATGAAACAGCATTGCATACAACTAATCCCAGTGTAGAAAACAGGAGTGCATCGATTGAGACTGAGGAAATCTCTCACTTCCCACATCCCAATAAGTGCTATTTGAAGCTGTGGATATTTGCCTCACAAGAAACATGTTGTTCTAACTTGAAAAAAAAACATACTTTCTACAGCCACGGTTAAGAACCACTAAATACAAGGAATAACTACCTAAAAGACGAGATTGCTCCAGTGTTCAACAAAGATGGGACCTTCTGATTTTCTGCATCATGAAAACAGTTCAAACTGACAGAATATTGCCTCACAAGAAACATATTCTTATTTCCTATTAAAAAAGCACTTACTTTTTACATTCAGAAACCACTAGAGCAAAGAGTCTACACTTGAAGATAGAAATTCTCAAGTTTCACAGTCACGAAATCCTCCGATTTTCAGCATAAAAAAAAACCATTCGAAAACATTGATTCCGTCCTAGAAGACCCATGACCCTTCACCTACCGCAAAAGCTTTTACACTTTCTACAGCTGAGAATGGAAACAAGTGGCATTATATGATCGATGTTTGAAACATCGATCTCCCAATCTACCAAACATCATTCTCAGAAATTAAGGATAGAACAAAAACCACGTGCTTCTACAAATAGCTGCACAGAAAAAAGAAATTCTCTTATCCTTTAGAGATACGATTCTGAATTTTTACAGAGGAACGAAGAATTATTTCAAAGCAAGGGTATCTGATATGATTGATAAAACAACGCTCGAAAGCTCCTATTTGATAACGATAATTTATAAGTAAAAATGATACATGTCAGCAATGCGATAGAGCAATCGCTTTCATTAATCATGAAAATCTGATCTCCAGAATACTGTGGTCATCGCCACCGTTTTCTACAGAAAAACCAACCTCAAGCACTATATGTTTGATATATATGAACGTACTGGCAATTCAAAAACATACCTTAACCGCAGCAATCATCTTGTCGATACGATCAAGTAGTTGAGCACGTTCATTTTGGTGCTCATCATCTAGAGCACTACGATCAAGCTCTGAAATACGCTGCTGAAGGTGACACAAGGTATCCTCGTCTTTCCTCAATTCCTCAGGTGTTTTCTCAAGCGTTTCTGGGCATGTAATGAGAAGTAGGTGGTCCTCGGCATCTTTGCGCGCAGCATTGAAAGCAGCCAATGCAGAAATCTTGTCACTAATAGAATCATTAAGCCTTATTAACAGATCCTTCAATTTCGATAAATTCCATGCGCTTCTCTGACGTAATTCTTCGGTGGAATCGTTGCCGGGAACAGTCCGCAAGAGATCTTCGAGATGTTGCTTCTTCTTTTCAAGATCAACAAGTACAGCTTGTTGATCACTCAAGTTACGCGGCATCTCATCAGATTGTTGTTGTAAACTTTCCGAAATTTGAAGAATTTCAGTTGCAACTCTATTCAATTCTATGGATTGTTCAATATCTTTCTTCTTCTGATCAGATTCTTTCTGTAAGTTCTCAATTTGCTCCAAGAAGGTTTCGTCAAGATCATCACGACTAATAATTGGTGAGAAACTGATAGCGAATTGGTGACAAGTATCAGCGATTTCACGCAATTTCTGTAGCTCCGCGTCAAGTGAATCAATAAGTTTCAGAGCATTTTCCGGATTCTCGGCATCAACATTATGTAAGCCATCGCTGATAGCCAATATCCTATTTCGCAGTTCGTTTTGTTTTAAGCGTGCACTTTCCTCATCGTCCAACGTTCTTCGTAACGCTGACAGTCGTTCCTGAAATCAAAAGAACCTCACGATATATGTAAATCAATTCAGTAGATGAGAAAAGAAAGAAAAATCACCTTTACTTGCCCTTTGACGTTGCCTATGCCTCCAGCCAATTCAATACATGACAAAAGATCTTCTTGTGGAATAGCGTCGAGTCTTGCTAAGAGCAAAGACAAATCGTCAACTTCCCTGATGACGTTCTCAATTGGAATCGGCACTTCACTGCGATTTCTCAACTTATTATTACATTCATCAAGAATATCTTGCAATTTGCTCGCCTTCTCCTCATAAATTATCCTCGCATTCAACCGATCGTCTAACATTCGACTGATTGTGTCGATTCGATTTGAGAGATCATCCTTTTTCGGTAGCAAATCGACAGGAACATCAGTAATTGCATCGAGTCTCGCTAACAGACTTGGTATATTTGCTTGTTTGTAGTCAATCAGTTCATGGGATGCCGTAATAGAAGATGGTAACGTGTTTTCCAAATTTGAAACATCTCGTCCAAGTTGACCAAATAATTCGAGAGCGTTATTACGAAGATCTCGTTCACGCAACAGTCTTTGTAGTTCGTCCTCATTGCGCTTGGCTAAATCATCAATTACACGCCTAATGTTTTCAATGCGGTCCGCAATTTCCTCTTTAGCGATTACATCTGGCGACAACTCGGCTAGTGCCTCACGAGCATCACGAATGCGACCAAGATTTGCCTCCACAGTTTCGATATCGTATGAGCTCGGAAGTGAGGCGATTGTATTTTCGACCATCGCAAAGCGTTCGAGAGTTTCTTTCGTGGTGTCATCATGTTTCTTTTTCATATCTCTCAACTGATCGATCTGGTTTCGTAATTGATTAGCGTGTTCGCTTGGTAGATTGCCGAGTTGATTTTCGATATCCCCTAATGATTCTTCAGCTAATTCATGAAGAGGAAGTGTTGTTAGTTGGAGCAATTTCATTGTCAATGAGGTGAGCAGAGCTTCCTGTTCATTCTTTTCGATAGATTTTTTTCGCTCCTTCCATTAATTCACCAAGTGAACTCATGCGATCGTTCAAGACAGACAATCGTGATGCGTCAGGATCAACATGCTTACGAGTGTTATTCGCCTCATTGTGCTTTTCTTGCAGCACAGAAAGTTCTGGATGCAAAGCTGGCAGTTGGAATTGTTCGATACTTTCCAAATGATCTTTGGTGGGTTGTTCCGTTAACAAGCTACAAATCGCATTTATTTCATTGATAAAGTGATTGACAGAATCACGTAAACGCTTTTCATCTTCGATTTCTGTCGACAGTTCATTCAGTACTTCATCATACTGCTTCTCAGTCTGTTCGACATCAGCATCAATAAATCGCACATCTGCATAAGCACATTCCAGAGGATCGAGACGCTCTGAAAGTTCTTGAAGTTTGTGAACCTTATCATTGAGTATGCCGCATTTTTGCCTTCCTGCAGATACGGTATCGCGGTCTTTCATAGTGTCGTTGATCGATCTGCGTGGTTTTGTTAGCACTTCATCAAGGGACTGCCTTAATTTGTTTATTTCAGCGTCTACTTCGTCTCTTACTCGAACAAAATCATCCCAGTTCTTAGCGCGTTCTTCTAAAATTGGAATGATATTTTTAGCGGACAAAAGTTCGACATTAAGAGCTTCCACAGATGGATGATTCGCTGGAGCGTCATGTAAGACACAAATGGCGTGCTTGCACTCATTATTGAGCTCTTCAACAGATGGCCTGTACTGTGAAGGCAATCCTTCAGGGTCTGAAAGTAGGCGATTCGCGTCGTTTACAAGCTGAGCGAGACGAGTAGAAACTGGTGTTAATGTATTCCGAAGCGATTCGTCAGCTGCAGTGCGAGCGATCTCGTTTTCCACATCAAAGCGACGTTGCTGAAATGATTCATTCAAACTTAACACATATACAGTAATTGAACAATGCTGAGCAACATTCGCAATCAACAAGTTTTTTTCATTTCGATAAAAACTGTAGTAATAATGACTGCTTATTTACATATCCCTGTTCACTACAACACACATCCTGCACTATTAGAGTGAAATTCCTACTTTCTAGCGTTCAGAATCAAAACGACAACACTCTGCGGATTATTTGCCGGAAGATGGAAGTGCCCTCAATTAAACAGCGATAAAATCCTCTGATTTTCGCGAACAAAGAGAAAACCATTGAATTCTACAGATACACTTTCTTACAAGACACATTCCCTTCTTTCCTTTCAAAAAGGTATTCATGCTTTCTAGAACATATCAAAAACCAGTCAGCTGTACCGGGCACTGTCTTAAAGCTAGATATGATTGAGTTCACATAAATAAAACCTTAAGATTTTCTCCATGCAAATGAAAAGACGTTTTAAACCTAAAACAATTGCCCTAGAAAAAAGACGTTCTCTCAGTCTATCAAGGAAGCATTTATACTGTCCACAGCCGAGATGAAAACACTAGATTCCACGGACCACTTTGTAGAAGGTGAATACGCTTTCAGTTCAAAGGTAAGATTGCGTGCTTTTTTGCAGCCAAACAAGAAACTGTTAGGAACTGTAGATAATTGCCTTGAGAGAGACATATCCTTCTTTCCTATCAAAAGAGATTCGCACATTCTAGCGTCGCAATGCTTCGGCTTCAGAAAAAAGAAATCTTCTAATATTTTGCATATTGGTAAAAAAAAAGTCGAAAGCCTCACAAAACACGCGTGCCTTTATCCTAGTATCAAAAATTCTTACTTTCTACACCTGAAGTACAAAATCACTAGAATCTACGAATCATTTTTTGAAGAACGAAAATGCTTCATATCTTTCGCTTGGAGTATTTTCTGAAGACCACAGTCCAGTCTCCACGTTAAGAGTTAGAGACGAGGAGCATTTTACATTTATGTCCAGCGAAATTATCACCGAACACAGAGTGTTGTACACTCGATTGCTCTTGGCTAGTATATAAGTCAGCTGCTGATTTTAACAAACCATTGACATGCATTGATCAAAAATAATTATCAGACATATTGAAATTTGAGCTGAGGTCTTAAGAAAACACTTTAAACGGAAGATATGATATATCAATATACTAGCCAAGAGCAATCGAGTGTTCTCTCACTCCTTGTTCGGTGATAATTTTACTGAACATAGAAGTAAAATGTTCGTCGTCAACTCCTAGCGTGGGGACTGGAGCACCCACACAGGATTGGCAAAAAAGACGAAAGGGTAACTGCCCGACTGATGAGATCGCAAGATCGAAGCACGTGTATCGGGCTCTATGAGTCTGCTCATTTGAGAGACCACTGACATGCGTGGCTCAAAAATAATTATCAGGCATATGGAAATGCTTCAGTTCTACAAAAATAAAATCCGCCTTTTTTTGTATCCCGACGAAAATTTTTCAAATCCGTGGATAGTTTCCTCAAAAAACACATGCGCATCAATCCATTCAACGAGGTATTCCGGTTCATTTACCTTGTTATGACCTATCATTTTGGCCGAACAAGGCCTTTCCATTTTTCCATAGGCTTTAAGTAACCATTCGATAGCTTGAATCTCGGAAATTTCGATAAATAGTTCTTTTCGAAGAAAAGCTCCTTGGGGTATTGTACTAGAGAAAGGATAAGTGAGTTTCACACACGGAGTTCTCGGAGTGATTTCTTTGCATGACCAAGATTTGTAGATATCTTTCTATGATATCAGAGTACAGACTATACAGCACAAATTTCGACAGCCCTGAAGTTGATTATGGTTTTGGATAGGTGTTAAAAGAACGCTGTAAGAGCAATAAGAAAAACCCGTTCCATACTCGCAGTTGCCGCTTTCAAGCACGGCTTCATAAATCGTGAAGCGCCATTCACATGTGCAGCGCGATTCACATATTTGGCGCGACAGTGATACTGCAAGGTTCGTTCTCCACGTTCAGATGATTTTCGTTTATAGCCTGAGGCAGCTTAGGCTTAAGCTCAGTAGTTAGTTTATTTGGTGATTCCCAATGAAAATGAAAGGCCTAAGTTCACAGAACTATAGAACAGAGTTTGTTCTACAATTACAATGCAAAACACGTGTAAATCCTAATAAAGTGGAGGAAATTTCTTCAAATAAATAGGAATATGCGGAGTAACGCGCACTGCTTGTGAAACGCAATTCTATTTTCACTGCTAGAGTGCTGTCAGGTTTCCCTTGAGAAAAAAAATATACAGGTCGACTTTCAAGATCACCCAGACTCAAAATTTCAAATATTCACTAACAGTCTGCTGGAAAGTCGCACCTTAATTAAAGAGAGTTACGAAAAAATGGATTACGAAAAGAGAAAAGAACCAGATATAATTTTTCTAGAGCTGATACAAAAACAAGTAGTTCTATAAATCATTGCCTAGAAAACGGAAATTTTCAATTTTGCCAATGATGAAGTCCTCTAATTTTCTACAACTCAACAGTAAGCAAAGCAAACTGTGGATAGTTGCTTCACAAAAAATATGCTCTTCTATCCTATCACAAAGATATCCACAATTTCTACATCAGAATTGAAAGCCAGTAGATTCTTCGAACTATATCTACAAGACGGAAATGCCCCAGTCTTTCAACGCTGAGATTCTCTGACTTTCTGTGTCCCAATGAAGAGCCTTCGAAGCTACGTATAGTTGCTTCAGTGATAACGTATTTGGATCTTTTCTGTTATCGGCAGAAATTTTCGAAGGGATCTCTTTTACTGTACATGGACTTCCCATTAAACCATTAGTAGTTACTCAAAAGCATAAACTCCCAAAAATACGTTTTTTTTCTCGAGGAAAGTTTTCTTATAACGCTGTAGAACTAAAAATGAAGTTACTTCACACGCGTTGCGCGTTATCGCGCGCAATTTTTGCAGGACAAAGGTCTTTTCATAGAATTCCAGTAATCGTTTTGCAGTGGAATTCCCCTAGAATTCAAAAACATGTTTGTTGTTGAGAAGGCCTTCTTTTTGGATTTGCAGCAAAAAAAAATTGTGTTTCAATGTGCGTTTTTCTCGCGAGACAGAGCTCTTCCTTTAAAGTATTAGTACAATCGACAGCTAAGCTTTGTCAATTCCAACGATGTGCTTATTTTCTGGAAAGAACGTTTCGTTGGAGTTTAGCAGGGAAAATAAGAGAGTTTGAGCTTCACATACGCGGCGCACTGCTTTTCAACTAACGCGTAAGGTGTCGCCCGGTGGATCGGTACGAGACCACTCGACCGCGCTGGTGCGACTCACATGTGTAGTGCGATTTATTTAGTTTACAATTTCCTCAGCTTCGAAAGCAGCTCCAAATAAAACGTATGACTCTGGTCCTACAAGATTTCTTCTACACGTTCATTGCCTTTCGTGCTTCCAGCGAAGTAACAGTGAAAGCGAGCGGCGAGTGTAAAACATAATTCATTTTGAACGCTACGGCGCTATAAAAAGGCCTTCGATAAAACAAGCAAGTGGCGCAGTAGCATAAGATATGAGCTTTCGAATTATTACTAACACTCTCATGAAAAGTTCTTTTTTAACGAAAGGGGTCATCCATTCATTTGTTTCTGTCTGAGAAAAAGAACCCATGTTTGCCATGACACTAGGAAGGTATTTTTGGCTCTCTACAGTTGAGGTTCTACACGCCAGGATATCGAAAATAAGGTGGGCCGGACACGTGATGCGCTTCAACGACAACCGATGGACGAGAGCCGTTACCGACTGGATTCCTCGGGACGTCAAGCGCTCTAAAGGAAGACCACTGACCCGTTGGTCCGATTTCTTCACAAAAGCGATAGAAGAAAGATATGATGCTTAGCGAATGCCTAGAGCGAGGAGGACCCACTGGGCTACTCTTGCACGCGTAGGAAAAAATGGAAGAGTTGCTGGTACCCGCTCGAGTCACTCGACGATCAACGGGACGACAGGTGATACAGGTGATACAATTAAGGTTGGAAAACATTCAAGAATTCATCGAATCATTATGTAAAAAACAAGAACGCTTCACTTTGACAATGACGAAAGTCCCATTATTTCCTGTATCTTAATGAAGACTGTTTCGAAGCTGTGGATAATTGCCGCACAGGAAACGTTTTTTATTCTACCAAGAAGCCATTTATACTTTTTACACTGAGACTGTAAACCACTAAAACCATTGGATCAGTATGTAGAAGACAAGACTACTACACTTTCACATTTGTGAAATCTTCCAATTTTCCATGTGTCAATAAAAAAGCGTTCAAGCCTGCGGATAATTGCTACAGATGCTGCTCTATCGTAAGGAAAAGGAATCAATACTTTTTATTAGAACCACTAGATGCAATGAATCACTACGTGTAAGACAGAAATGCCTCAATTCCATGAAGCTGAAAACATCGGACCTTTTGCAGCCGAATAAAAACCATTATAACATATGGATTAAAAGGGCATGTCTAGATAGATCGATAACAATGATTACAATATCACCGAATCATCTTAGAGCCTCTGTACGAGAGACTGTGCTACTGACGAGTTTTGGAGGACGAAATAGGTGCCTGTCTAGCACTTAGACCTGACAAAAGGCTCAAAACATGTTATATCATTATCAGACTATCACTGTTTTTGAGCGAGGTCTTCAAAAAGCGATCGAATGGAGAGGTATGATTTAATGTTTTGGTCTAATCATGATGAAATCTCTCGACTTTCTGCATCCCAAAAAAAAAAACTTTTCAAATCCGCAGATGATTGCTTCATAAGAAAATACGATCTTTTACTCCATCAAAAAGGCATTTATGCATACTGGAGCCGAGCTCAAAAACCACATTCCAACGACCACTGTCTGGAAGACAGACATACTTCAGTTTCACAAAGATGCAACGATCTGATTTTTGCAATCCAATGAGGAGCCGATCGAACTTGTGGATAATCGCCTCACAAGTAAGATTTCGTGTAACCTACCTAAAAGGCATCTATACTTTCTACAGCCAAAATTAAACACCACTGGTTTTACCGAACCATTGTGTAAAAGAAAGGAATGCTCCATTTTAAAATTAATTTCCTAATATTTCCTGCATTTCAATGAAGGAACGTTCAAATCTGCGCACATCTGTCACACAAGTAACGTGTTCTTCCATTGTACAACAAAGGTATTCCGACTTCCTACAGCCGAGGTAACTACCACTAGGCGCAACGAATCACTATCACTATGTAGGAGATGGAAAATGTTTCGATTCCACAAGGATAAAATCGTGTGACTTTCTGCAGTAGCATAATGAAGAATTGGAACCTTTTGATAAGCGCCTCACAAGAGCAAAGTCCTTTCATGCTACCATAGAAGTGTTCAAAAACACTTCCCAAAGAAACTACTTCGTTGTCTGCAGATATAGTATTCTTGTTTTCGGAATGAAGATTAAAGCAACCTGACTGCACAAATAGCTGCCGGCAAAATAAAACTTCTCCTAGTCTATTTACTAAGCCACGACCGTGAACTCCTGCAGCAAATAAAGGAAAATCGGTCTCAAATTACACGTCACTGATTTCACAGCAGAAACGACGCAAAAAAGGTCTTATTCGATACATACGGTTTTGTATAGAAATTAAACATGTGATCAATGCGATAGAGCAAAACTGTTTCCATCAATCTGTGAAATTCTGATCTCCAGGAAACCCAGTGATCGCTATCATAACATTACAGAAAAATCAGCTAACCACTATGTACTGAACATACCATCGTAGTTGTAATTCAACAGCATACCTTAAGTGCAGCAATCATCTTGTCAATACGATCAAGTAGTTGAGCATGTTCATTTTGTTGCCCATCATCCAGAGCACTACAATCAAGCTCTGAGATACGTTGCTGCAGCCGATGTAGCAGATCTTCGTCCTTCCTTAATTCTTCAGGTGTTTTCTCTGTCGTTTCTGGGCTTGTGATGAGAAGCAATTGATCTTCGGTATCCTTGCGTGCAGCATTGTAAGCTCCTAATGCAGCAATCTTATCAGCAATAGAATCACCAACACTTCTCAACAGATCCTTTAATTTTGATAATTCCCACGCGCTTCTCTTACGTAATTCTTCGGTAGCATCGCCTTCGGGAATCGTTAGCAAAAGATTTTCGAGACGCTGCTTCTTATTTTCGAGATCAACAACCACAGACTGTTGCTCGTACAAGTTTTTCGGTATCTCAACAGATTGCTGCTGTAGACTTTCGGAAATCTGGAGGATTTCGGGTGTGATTCTCTTCAGTTCTATTGACTGTTCAATAGCCTTCCTCTTTCCATCACATTGTTTTTGTAAGCACTCAATTTGCTCCGGGAGCGTTTTGTCAAGGTCATCATGGCAAACAATTGGTGACAAAGCGATGGCAAAGCGGTGACAAGTATCAGCAATTTCACGTAATTTCTTCAGTTCAGTACCAAGCGAATCAACAAGTTCTTGAGCACTTTCCGGATTGTCGACATCAACATTACGTAAGGCATCGCCGATAGCCAAAATTTTATTTCGGAGTTCGTTTTGTTTTTCACGTGCATCTTCCTCATCGCCCAATATTCTTTGTAACATTGACAGATGTTCCTAAAATGTAATTTTTACGAATTTAAAACACCATTTGTGTAAGTACTTTCAATAGATGAGAACAAAAAAAAATCACCTTCACATGCTCTTTGACGTTGACTATGTCTCCAGCCAATTCAATACATGATGAAAGATCGTCTTGCGGAATCGCACTGAGTCGTGCTAAAAGTGCTGACAAATCTTCAACCTCTTTGATGATGCCCTCAATTGGAATTGGCACATCACTTCGATTTCTCAACTTATCATTACACTCGTTAAGAATATCTTGCAACCTGCTAGCCTTCTCTTCATATTTTATCCTCTCGTTCACGCGATCGTCTAACATTCGACTGATTTTGTCGAATCGGTTCGAGAGATCGTCTTTTCTAGGTAATAGATCAATAGGAACGTCAGTGATCCCATCGAATTTCGCCAACAGACTTGGTACATTCGCTTGTTTGTAGTCAATCAATTCACTGGATGACGTCATGGAAGATGGTAGAGCGTTTTCCAAATTTGAAACATCTCGTTCAAGTTGATCCAATAATTCGACAGCGTTGTTACGTAGATCTCGCTCACGTAACAACTTCTGTAATTGGTCCTCATTGCGCTTGGCTAAATCATCAATCATACGTCGAGTGTTTTCAACGCGGTCAGCAATTCTCTCTTCAGCGATTACTTCCGGCGACAATTCGGCCAATGCCTCACGAGCATCACGAATGCGACCAAGATTTGCTTCCACACTTTCGATATCGTACGAACTTGGAAGTGTGGCGACTGCGTTTTCTACCAATGCAAAGCGTTCGAGAGTTTCTTTCGTGGTGTCACTGTATTTCTTTTTCATTTCTCTCAACTGATCGATCTGGTTTCGCAATTGTTGAACCTGTTCGCTTGATAGACTACCGAGTTGATTTTCCACGTCCATTAGTGATTCCTCACTTAGTTCACGAAGAGGAACCGATGTCAGTTGTAACAATTTCATTGTCAATAAAGCTATCAGAGCTTCTTGCTCATCCCTTTCAATAGATTCTTCCGCTCCTTTCATCAATGCATCAAGTGAACTCATGCGATCGTTCAGAACAGACAATCGTGATTTGTCAGGATCAACATGCTTACGGGTGTTGTTCGCCTCATTGTGTTTTTCTTGTAGCGCAGAGAGCTCTGCTTGCAATGCTGGCAGCCGGAATCGTTCGATGTTCTCCAAACGATCCTTGGTGGGTTTTTTCCGTCAACAAGCTACAAATATAATTCATGTTATCAATGAAGTGATCGACAGAATCACATAAATGCTTTTCATGGTCGATTTCTGTTGACAATTCATTCAGTACATTATCATACTGCTTTTCGGTTTGTTCGACATCAACATCAATAAATCGCACATCTGCATAAGCACTTTCCAGAGGATCGAGGCGCTCTGAGAGTTCTTGGAGTATGCGAACCTTGCCATCGAGAATATCGGATTTTTGCCTTTCTGCTGACATGGTATGGAAGTCATTCATAGCGTCACTGATCGATCTACGTGATTTTGTTAGCACTTCATCAAGAGGTTGCCTTAACTTGTTCAATTCTGTGTCTGCTTCGTCTCTCACACGAACAAATTCGTCCCAGTCTCTAGCGCGTTCTTCTAAAACTGGAATGATGTTTTCAGCGGACGAAAGTGCGACATTAAGAGCTTCCACACATGGATGATTGGCTGGAGCATTATGTAAGACAGTAAGAGCATGTTTACACTCCTTATTGAGCTCTTGAGCAGCTGGCCTGTATTGTGACGGCACTCCGTCAGGGTCCAACAGCAAGCGATTTGCATCGTTTACAAGCTGAGCAAGACGATCCGATATCGGTATTAATGTAGTTCGAATCGACTCATCAACTGCAGAGCGAGCGATCTCTACCTCCACATCAGCGCGACGTTGCTAAAATCACTTGTTTAGACTCCGACATTCATACATTAATCAAAGAGAACTGATCAAAATTTCCGACATCAGTGACTATTCGTTATCGATAAAAATGCAATGATAAGACTTTTGAATGTACAGATTCCTGCTTACAAAACGTATCTTGAGCACTATCAAAATAGAATTCTTTCTTCTTATAGTTCAGATTAAAAAAACACTACAATTCACATCACTCCCCGGAAGATAGATGAGCCTCAATTCAACAAAGACGCGACTCCAGTTTTCTGGCAGCGAAATAAAAACACATTGAAACTTAAGGATAGAAGGCAATACAAGACAGATGCCCTTCGAATGTATCAAAAGGCAATCTCACTTTTTTCAGGCGAGACTAGATAGCATTGAATTCAGCGAATCACTAAGTAAAAGACGGAATGCTCCAGTACGGCAGAGATGAAGCCCTACGATATTTTTCATCACAGTAAAAAAACGTTCGAACCACTGGATATACGCCTTGAAAAGATCATGTTTTTACGCCTTACAAAAAGAATGCTGACACTTTCTAGAACAGAGACTAAAAAGCACTAAATTTTAGAGATCACTGTCTAGAAGACGGGCACGATTTAATTTCACAAAGATGAAATCCTCTAATTTTCTGCATCTTAATAAGAAAAATGTTTGCACCTGTGGACAGTGGCCTCACAAGAAGCATGGGCTTTTATCCTATGCATTCCTATTTCCTACACTCCTATTTCCTACACTTGAGATTAACAAACCTACTAAAATCTACGTCTCATTGTCTAGAAGACGGAAATGCTCATGTTTCACAACGACGAAAGACTCTGATTTTCTGCATCGCAACAAAAAATCGTTCGAACCAGTGGACAATAAACTTACAGGAGATATGCTCTTCTACCCTACAAAAACGGCATTCATACTTTCTATAACTGAGGCCAAAACCACTAAATTGTACAGATCGCTATGTAAAGGACAGAAATGCTTGTTCCAGACTGCAAAATTGTGTGGATTCCAGCAGCAGGATGAAGACCCGCTGGTACTCTACATCGGAAAGTTCGGAGTGCTTTATTTGCACGATTAGTTCGTAGATGGTTCTTCACCACCTTTCAAGTACATATTAAATACATAAATTTAGGAAATTCTGAAATCACAGTCAACTTTAAAAAGGTGTTCGTGGAGCGCTGTAAGATCGATAAGAAGATTCCACTTCACACTCGGAGTTATCGCTTTCAAACATCGCTTTAATGATCGCGCAGCGCGATTTATAAGTGGCGTGCGACATATGTTATACAACTTGGTTTTTTCTCCGCTTTAGAAACACTTTGCTGGAAAGGCATTCATGCTTTCAACCGTACAGCTTAGAAACCAGTACGTTCACCTAACCAATTTGTATTGGGTGTACAAGTATGACCTCCTCCTCCTCCCCCCCCCCCCTGTTTTTCTTTTTTTTGCTGTAATAACAGTAAAAAGAAATATGCGTCAAAACTGCTATTTATTTGTTTTTATACACAAGACACTTCATAAGGATGGTTTTCGAAAGCACGTCGAAGATGACTTTTGTATTCGAAAAAACGCCATTTTTTGGGATATGACGATATGTAATTTGAATTGGTAATTTCAAGTGGTGACATGACGGTGCAACGTCGGAAGGGTAAGGTGGCTAAAGTGAAACCCCTGAAATCTCCCACCACAGCCCATCTATGACGTTGTCGATCGGATTTGAAACATGAAGTCAAGCATTATCATGCAGCAAAATCGCATAGTTCGTGCCGCTTGATTTTTAATTTGACTTTTGCGATGAAACTGCATGTTCGTAATGTTGTTCAATTGCGCATTTTCTTGCGTACATTTGCTTGTTGTAAGCAACTTGCATGTAATTGCTTTAAGATGGAGCTCAGTCCCAAACTCCACTGATCTTGTGCGCCATTTCACTAGCATTTTCCCCAACGCGCCATTTGCGCACGAGTAGCAAGCGAATTTGCTCCCACGACAGCTCCATTTTGGAGCAAGTATAGGCAAGTTGTATACCAAAATGTTCGCAAGAAAATGCGCAATTGAAAGGTACCAAAATTTAGCATTCTATGACTTCTGAAAAAATAGTGTTTTCGACACACTTTTGAGCAAAGGGAAGAATTTACATACCCTTATTTCACTATTACCGCGAAGAAAAAACGGAGGAGTCATATTTGTACACCTACCTATTGAAAGACGGGAATGTACATAAAGGTACAATGATTTTCGGCATCACAAAAATTGTCCAAACCTGTGAAAAATTGTTCTAAAAAAACACATGCTCATCAATTAAACTAAAAAGGAATACATGCTTTCTACAGTCAAGACTAAAAACCATTGAAATCTATAGAGGATTCTATGAGAAAGACGCAAATCCTTCAATTGTATAACAATATAATCCTCTGACTTTTTACATCCCAATAAAAACGTGTGAATCTATGGATATGTGACTTAAAATCCCCACGTTCTTCCATCCTATCAAAATGGTATACTCATGATCTATAGCTGAAATTGAAAACCACTAGCTCTATCGAGTCACAATGCAGAAGACGAGAATGCGTCGGTCTGACAATGATGAAATCCTCTGATTCTTTGCATCCCAATAAATACCGCTTAAACCTGCGAACAATTGTGTTACAAGAAACATAATACTCTATTCTAGCGAGTACTGCCTCCTGCAGCCGAGACCAAAAATCATCAGACTCAACAAATCATAGTGCAAAAAACGGGATTGCTCCAGTTTAACGATGATAAAACTTCTGATTTCTTGCATTCCAGTGGGAGACTGATCGAAACCTGTGGATCCTTGCCGCATGATATACGTTCTTCTAACAGCGAAAAAAAAAAATTAACACTCTATAACGAAGATTGAAAACTACTATATACAACAAATCACTCTGGAAAGACAGAATTGCATCAGTTCCATAAAGGTAAAGTCGTGTGTTTTCTGCAGCAAAATAACACACCATTAGAACTCATAAATGGTTGCGTAAGAAGAGACGTGCACTTTTATCCCATCAAAAATGATTCTTATTCCTCGGATTTTCCGCATCCCCAGTGAGAAACAGTTCTAATCCAAGGAAATATAGCCTGGAAGATCCATATTCTTTCAACCCATCAAAACGTCATTCATATCTTACAGAGAAGAAAACTAGTGATGATAACTGATAGTTGTCTGAAAGACTCATCTCCCAATCCACCAAAATTGCACCCTTACGCTCTGGAGCCGAAAAAAAAAGCCACCTGTGTGTACAAACACTTGTCTACAAGATGAAAATTCTCCTAATCTGGTAAGCGAGATCCTAGATTTCCATAGAAAAAAATAATCACGTTGTTTCAAATCACAAGTGATGGATTTCCAAGTTGAAACAATGCTTAAAAGCTCCCATTCGATAAAGACAGTTTTTGTACGAAGAATATGACAAGCAATTAAGCCGATAGAGCAAGATCGATCATATTGAAATATGAATTTCGCTCTACAGAATACTGTGGTGATCAGGAAGCTATGACCACGATACAGGAAAGTCAACATCAACCTCCACCTGTTACAGATATGAACGTAGTGATAATTCAAAAGCATACCTTCACTGCAGCAATCATCTTGTCGAGACGATCGAGTAGCTGAGCATGTTCATTCTGTTGCTCGTCATCTAGAGCACTACGATCAAGCTCTGAAATACGTTGCTGCAGTCGACATAGTGCACCTTCGTCCTTCCTTAATTCCTCAGGGACTTTCATTGTCGCTTCTGTGCTTGTAATGAGAAGCAATTGATCTTCGGTTTCTTGGCGAGCCGCATTGAAAGCAGCCAATGCAGCGATCTTGTCAGCGATAGAATCACCAATCTTTTTCAACAGATCCTTCAATTTCGATACATCCCATGCGCTCCTCTGACGTAACTCTGCGGTGGCATCGTTATCGGGAACAGTCTGCAAGAGATTTTCGAGACGTTGCTTTTTCTTTTGAAGATCGATTAGCACAGTTTGTTGCTCGCTCAAGTTTTGTGGTATCTTTTCATCAGAGTGTTGCCGTAGACTTTCAGAAATTCGAAGAATTTCGGGTGTAACTCTATTCAGTTCTATAGACTGTTCAATATCCTTCTTCTTTTCATCACATTCTTTTTGTAAGTACTCAATTTGTTCAGGGAATGTTTTCTCAAGATCATCATGGCTAGCAATTGGTGACAAAGCGATGGCAAAGCGTTGACAAGTATCAGCAATTTCACGTAATTTTTGTAGTTCAGTACCAAGTGAATCAACACGTTTTTGAGCACTTTCCAGATTGTCGACATCAACATTACGTAAGGCATCGCCAATAGCCGAAATTCTATTCCGGAGCTCGTTTTGTTTTTTCACGTGCATTTTCCTCATCGCCCAATGTTCTTTGTAACGTTGACAGTTGTTCCTGAAATTAAACAGAATAAAATCTCACGATTTATGTAAATCAGTTCAGTAGCTGAGATAAAAAATCACCTTCAGTCCCTCTTTGACGTTGTCTATGTCTCCAGCCAATTCAATACATGATGAAACATCTTCTTGCGGAATAGCATTGAGTCTTGCTACGAGTGTTGATAAATCTTCTACCTCCTTGATGATGTTCTCAACTGGAATCGGCACTTCACTGCGACTTCTCAACTTATCATTACACTCGTTAAGAATATCTTGCAATTTATTCGCCTTCTCTTCATATTTTATTCTCTCATTCAACCGATCGTCTAACATTCGACTGATTGTGCCGATTCGATTCGAGAGATCATCCTTTTTCCGCAGCAAATCGATAGGGACATCAGTGATTGCATCGAGTTTCGCTAATAGGCTTGGCATATTCGCTTGTTTGAAATCAATCAATTCACTGGATGGCGTCATGGAAGATGGTAGGGCGTTTTCCAAATTTGAAACATCTCGTTCAAGTTGGTCAAATAATTCGAGAGCGTTATTACGAAGATCTCGCTCACGCAACAACCTTTCTAGTTCGTCCTCATTGCGCTTCGCTAAATCATCAATCATACGTCGAGTGTTTTCAACGCGGTCAGCAATTCTCTCTTCAGCGATTACTTCCGGCGACAATTCGGCCAATGCCTCACGAGCATCACGAATGCGACCAAGATTTGCTTCAACACTTTCGATATCGTACGAGCTTGGAAGTGTGGCGACTGCGTTTTCGACCATTGCAAAGCGTTCGAGAGTTTCTTTCGCAGTGTCATCATATTTCTTTTTCATATCTCTCAGTTGGTCGATCTGATTTCGCAAGTGATTAGCGTGTTCGATTGGTAGACTGCCGAGTTGATTTTCGACATCTACTAATGATTGCTCACTCAAATCACGAAGATGAAGTGTTGTCAGTTGTAACAATTTCATCCTCAACAGTGCAATCAGAGATTCTTGTTCATTCTTTTCGATAGATTCTTCCGCTAGTTTCATTAATGCACCAAGTGAACTCATGCGATCGTTCAGGGCAGACAAACGTGAACTGTTAGCATCAACATGCTTACGAGTGTTATTCGCTTCATTGTGTTTTTCCTGTAGCGTAGAAAGTTCTGCTTGCAGTGCTGGTAATTGGAATAGTTCGATGTTTTCCAAACGATCCTTGGTGGGTTGTTCCGTTAACATGCCACAAATAGAATTTATCTCATCGATGAAGTGATCAACAGAATCACCTAAACGCTTTTCATCGTCGATTTCTGTTGACAATTCATTCAGTACACTATCATACTGCGTCTCAGTTTGTTCGACATCAACATCAATAAATCGCACATCAGCATAAGCACTTTCCAGAGGATCTAGGCGCTCTGAGAGTTCTTGGAGTACGCGAACCTTGTCATCGAGAATACCGGATTTTTGCCTTTCTGCAGATAGGGTGTCGAAATCATTCTTAGCGACATTAATCGATCTACGTGATTTTGTTAACACTTCATCAAGTGGTTGCCTTAATTTGTTCAATTCACTGTCTACTTCGTCTCTTACTCGGACAAATTCATCCCAGTACTTAGCGCGTTCTTCTAAAACCGGAATAATATTTTCAGCGGACGAAAGTGCGACATAAAGAGCATCCACATTTGGATGATTCGCTGGAGCGTCATGGAGGACAGTGATGGCATGTTTACACTCATTGCTGAGTTCTTTAGCAGATAGCGTGTATTGTGACGGCACTCCTTCGGGGTCTAAGAGTAGGCGATTCGCGTCGTCTACAAGGAGAGCAAGACGAGTCGATATCGGTACCAGTGTACTTCGAAGCGATTCGTCAACTGCAGAGCGAGCGATCTCGTCTTCCACATCAGCGCAACGTTGCTAAAACCACTTGTTTATAATCCCACATTTACACACTGCTCAAACAGAATCAAACAAAGTTCCCCCTATCAACGAATTTCTTCTCTCCGATAAAACGAAAATAATAAAGGCTGCTTGAATGAGCAGATCCTTGGCCCCCCAACACACCTTCCTTACAATATATGATGACATCCTTACTTGCTAGAGCACATACTAAAAAGCATTACAGCCTGCGAATCATTCTCTAGAAGACAGAAGGGCCTCCACAGAGATAAAAACCTGTGCATTTCTGAATCCAACCAAAAGGCGTTGGAACTCACAGATACAGGACATTACACGACACATGTCTGCTTAGCCTACCAAAAAGCATTCGTACTTTATACAGCGGAGATCAGAAAGAACCAATTTTACCGATCATTCTCGTAATGACGGAAATGATTCAGCTCAATAAAGGTACAATCCTAATTTTTTGCATCCTAGAGAGAAAAACTGTTCGAATCCCTACAAACATATGTAATTCTGTCCTGTCAGAAAGACATTCTCAATGCTCCATAGCCGAGACTAGAAACCAGTAGAAACAACTATGCGCTGTGTAGACAATGGGAATCCTTCAGCTCAATAAAGATGAAACCGTTGTAATTTTCTACATCCCAATAGCAACCGTCTAAATCCGATTTTGCTTTGTAAGAAACGTGTCCATACATCCAACCAAAACCATTTTAAGCTATTGATTAATGCTTTACTAGACACATGTGCTTCTATCCTACAGAAAAGCATTCTCACATTCTAGAGTTGAGGTTATTAGACCACTAGAATCTACGGATCATTATTTTGAAGACGTAAATACTATATCTTCACAATGATGGAATCCTCGGATTTGCTCGATTAACTGCCTCAAAACTATGACAACAATGTTGAAATTTCGCGCGGTACGCGGCGTGACCACACGGCGAGCTACAATAACAATGTGGTAGTTTTTTTGGATCTTTTCTAAAATCTTACAGCATTTTCAAACATCACATTTGCTATAAAAATCCGGCGATGCTGTTGTCAAATGTCTTTATTCTTACTTTCTCAACAAATAAGTCAAAGTCAATAGCAATTAGGCTTAGTTCACTGGAGGCATGAGTGCCTCGAATGGATCGCGACCCCGACCTCTGAGCATGCGTCACCAACCAAATTCTGTCAGATAGGTGTCGAGGAGAGTGCGGCTCGTCCCAAACTGCCGCTTTTTGCGTCGTAGGCATAATTTCATGTGTTTTCGACCGTCTGAGTATGGGCACCGGTCTCTGGGTCCACGAAGTGGTGGCGATGGTTGACGCGAAAATGCTCATAGTCCTTGTCCTCGTGGTTCTAAATCAGATGGTACACCTTCCAACTGTCCCATAGGATGGTCGTTCCGGAGGCAATGCGACGACTGATGACTTTTAGAAGCGTCTGAGCCGCACGATTAGGAACGTTTTCCAAAAACAGTTCTCCGGTTTCTCTGCACACCCCACGAAACACCCACTGCTGAGGAAGGACACGGCCACCGTGGGTTGCTGCGCTTAGAGAACGAGGACTCGTCAATTTCCACAGTCAGCCCTTCCCCATCGACAACGACCGATCCGTGCTCGATGACGCTATCCGTGCATATGTCTCTCATGAAGTTGGAGCAATTGACCATGGTCTATGCGGCGATGCCCACGGAGGTGTGGCAGAACTCAACTACAGTCTTCTCGTATGCCCACAATTACAGGAGGGTGACCGCCAAGCGGAACTTCATGTAAGAGTTCTGAAAGAATGTGCCCACTCGGAGTCCCTTGTTCGTACTAATTTGGCTTTGTTGCATAGCCAGCGAGGATTCTCTCCAAAGCTTGCCTTCATCTCGTGGCATTGGCGCAAATTCTCGAGTCATGCACCACTCCATAGCTCTGCAGGAAAGCGAAGACGATTTCTTCGTCTCCGTTTCTGTCCATTAAATCCAATAGCAGCTTCTTATTACTTCTGTTCTCTAGGCGCAAGAAGCACGCCGGCAGTGTCCTTCCCCAGCAGTGGGCGTTTGGTGGAGTGTGCAGAGAGACCGATGGCGATGGTTCATGCTGCCAGAGAACAAAGCCTAATTGAGATTGATTTTGACTTATACGTTCAGATAATAAGAATAAAGAAATTTGACAACAGCATTACCTTGAATGGATCGCGACCCCTACTTTTGACCATGCGGCCGCCAAGCAAAATGTAGTAGGATTCTAAATAAGATCCGTTTTTTGATGAAATGCGGGCTCTTACAAATGATGAAATGCAATAGAAGAGACCTCAATAAACTTTCACTGAAATCTCATGTTTTTGAGGGAAAAACCAAATGCCTATAAAATGGTCGTATTTCAAATTTTCATGGACTCTTATGCTCTGTTGTTATGTAAATTTTAGTAATATTTGTCATCCATTTCTTAAGTGAATATCAGTCCATCTTCGCAGATAGCCACAGTTGTATAAATAGTCAAATAATCGACTAAATAACTTTGCTGTACTTATGAAATGAATCTTTGAATTTTGAATTTTATTCAAAGCAATACTCAAAAGTCACTACAGCGATTGAAAATTAGAAAACGATGGATAGCTTGTAAAAACTAACAGTGCACACTGCATATGCATTATCAGTTCATCCATAACTCTGAGCAATTTTCCAATTATGGCAGGCTTCGTGGCCCCGTGGTTGTGATGCTCGCACACGGGCTAAACCCGCCTCTAAGAGCCCCCGTCAGTAAACAACGAACGTTCTACGGAACACCACAGTTAGGCTATCCTCGCGATTGCAAGGAGACGTGCTGAACCAATATTTTATGACGTTCAAGAAGAAGAGAGAAATGAACTAATTGCTAAAGGGTTGGGGTCCTCACAGTGAAAAACACACTGTGAAAACGGACATTGCCAAATTTTTTCGATTATTAGTGCACTTCACGAGTGCGACCCATGTAGACTTACAGAACGGACTTTGCTTCATTGTTCTATGTGGTGACCTCTTACTATGCCCTTTTACTTTACTACGAACATTATTCACCGTTGCAATCTTACGTATTCCTTTAGTTGTATGCCCCCTGGATCTTTTCTAGTTTCTATCACTTCAAATAACCATAATGAGACCACGAGTACGTAGTTTTGGAGCTTCATCAGTACATCAGAAACATCCTCGTCCGCTCAACCGCTTCTAGTAGGTATACTCCTCCGCGTATATCAAGAAGTTTCGGGCAAGAAGGGTCAAATATTTGCAGACTATTGTAGAGCTACTTATTGCCAAAGTTGTGAGAAAGAGTATGTCTACTTGAATACTTGGCTAAAAGATTTGCCATGCCTTAAGATAAATACTACAATATTCTGCTCGTTCACTTTCTGAGACAGTGACACAGTGATAAAGCCAATAACACACTCGCTATATATATATATATATACCCAAGAGAATTGAGTGGTGAGCAAAATCACGGCCTCAGTTGGGAATCGAACCCGCGTTTCATCCATACCGGGGACGCGTGTTGCTGCCACTACACCACCGAGGCACATTTGCGCCACCACTCATGCGACGGTGAGTAATCAGATAAGATGCCGTCATCCGCATTATTACACCCATTACAGATGCCGACTCTTGTGTAATAACTTCAACGATGATGAACAAGATAGTTTGAAAGATTAGAGGTAGTCGGCAAGCCTTCAAAAAAAGTGCTGTCGCTCAAAACCACATCCTATGATGACTAACGGGCAGATGCTCAGATGAGGTAATGTTCATGTGTATGGAGTCAGTCGACTTCTACGAACTATTCGTGACCGATCTTATAATACTGCACATTTTCGAAACATTGCTGTACGGAGATAAAGATATAACTCTCGACCCAAGTTTTTGGAGACAACTGTAAAGGATTAAGTGAAAAGTGTGCCTATGCAATACTTTAAGTGAAGGAAAATTACATTGTGTACTTTCTCAGATAACATATTCCACACTGCTCACTATTTGGCACACGGCATTCACTGTTTTGGAAGGTCCACCTTTCAAAGTGGCCGACTGAGAAGATTACTAGTCAATTTGACAGTCCCAAGCTCCGAATAACAAGGTCACCCTCGGAAGTCCCGTCAACAATGTACTGCAAGTGGTCAATTTCTCAAACTTCACTACTGATGAATAATCGGTGAGCGGTTAAAAAGATGTGGTCACCAGCAATATTACACCACTCTTTGATGGTGACAAGGGGATGTTCATGACAACATTGTGCTGAGCAAAAAATCAATCGACTTTTGCAAACCGTACACGCTCGATGTCCAGGATTTGCTTGCAGAACAGACAAATACATATGGCCAAAGCACGAATGAGGAGTCGAAAAAACGGTCTCGCTCAAGAAGATAGGCGACAAGAGTTCTCAATAAGAGTTTGAAACACTACGGTTGGTAAGAAAGCTCTGGGGCACCTTAATAAGCATAAGATAACTCCCGTGCATATTATGGATGTGGGATTTTCCCGCTGAAGGTCTAGATATTATTTGTGTTTATTTTCACTTTGGTACAAGCCTCTGCCATGTCCAAGGATACAATCGGAGTTCGTGTTTTCGATGCAGCAAGACAATGCCAGACGGTACACTGCCAAAAAAAAACCAAAGACAAGCCTGATGAACTGGATGGAATCGAGGTTCTGCCGCATCACGCCTACAGTCCAGATTGATCTCCATCCGACTTTGGCCTTTCCCAGTGAATGGAACCGTTTTTAAAATTCGCCCATTTGATTGGTGCGATTAAGTTGAAGAAGCATGTCAAAAGTTTTTTGATTCGAAGCTGAAGGAATAATACTTCGACCAGATCCGAAACTTAGCGGACCGATCGCAAAAAGTTGTAGAAAACGATGGCCTTCATTCTAAACAATAGTTATCACTGCTCTTGTTTGGAATTCATTCATTAATTTTCAATTTTTTGCAAGCTACTCAGAACGTGTTTTCTTATCAAATACGTTTCTTTCTAAAGGATGTCGCTTCTCGTGAAAAACAAAGATTGTTGGGACGCGTATTGCAAATCTTAGTGAGAATACTTGCAAGAATGTCGCACGAGTAATATTCCATCTTTTGTAAAGCTATAACGCCTCTAAAATTTGAACACTGTAACATAGCCGCCAACAAATTCGCTGCGAAATTCAAACAACATGTTAAATGCCCGAAAAGCAAAGTCTATTTTTTCTTCGTTGGTACTTCACATTAAGAAAGCTTCCTCAAAAACCAAGCCTAGTGATAAAATCTCAATTTTCGAGCTATCCAATGACTACTATTATTCTACTGAAAACAGGAAGTACTAATTGTTGAGTGTAAGATATTTTCCTAAAGAAATACTTCTTAAATTGCATAGTGCGAAATCTTTCAAGGCTTACTCCGTCTACATACTAAAAACCCTGTAAATAAGTTTTTCCTTGAAAATCTACATTTTGTACAATGCACATTTCAGAAAGTTTGTTTTCAATTGACAGTTTTACAATATCTCCGAAAGAGATGTGTAAAATGTAAGTTCGATGTGTGTTTTTATTCCACCGATGTGGTTTTCGGGCCGGAGAAATTTCTGGAATACATGAAACTTCTTCTTAGTAGAAATTTGCGCATAAAAGTCCTTGTGATGAAATTTGATCTTTTTGAAGCGACAACTTTTGCTTAAAATCAATTTTACTATAAAAAAAAGGATAAAGCTCTCGGTGTTGATCAATCCCTGAGGGATGCGCCATGCATTCGACTTCAACTTTTAACTTCGTTTGAGGTGATTTGAATGCATATCTGGCCTTTACAATGACTCGCGGAGGCCTCCCGCTGAGCCGAGTCAGTGCTGCTTATCCTCCCAGACAAGTCTGAGACCTGTCTGGTACCAATTTACCGACCCCGGAGGGATGGATGGCTTGGTGAGCCATGAGCGCAAGATGGAACCATTGACCTCGTGTGCGACGCAGGGCACCTCTAACCACTGCGCCACATGCGCTCTTTACTATGTAATACCAAAAAAATCTGTGGTGAAGCTGAAATGATAGACTTCAAGAGCGTAACGTAATCTTCTTTTTGTTGTCAGAACATAGTATAAAATATTGTCACAAACCAAGACCACTTTGAAAATCAGTATTTCTCAAGCTATCAAACGATTACTGATAATCAAGTAAAAAAAGCTCTGCCGAGTAAAAAAGCTAAGAAAACACGTGCACACCTCTTCATGATAGGACTGCAATCTACAGAGATCGTAACTGAAAGGATTTTTAGGAGAACTGATTGTTCTTTTGGATACAAATATAATTCATGGAGACCCTCCAGTGAGACTATAATCTTCACTAGCGGCAATGCGTTAGAACCAAGATTTTGCTATATAATACCCAAAACCTCCCGATAGAAGTTGAACTAAGTATCCTTCGTTAGTAGAATATAGTATGTAGGTCTAATCATAAACCACGCTTAGTGTCAAAATAGACATTTTTCAAAGTTGTAAACACTATACGGAAACATTGATCAAATAAGAAAATAACACCACTTATCATCTGGACAATTGCTTCTTCTAGAAGGATGCAGTTGTCTCGTTGAAACAGGGATTTTTCAGCGTATGGGGCGTCCTTTTTGCGAAAAAAAAAGAACTCTTAATAGAAGTCTCTTCTGTGATATTTCATCTTATAGTCGTGATAATGTCTGCTCAACACTTTGACATTCCAAATAAATCCCATATTTCCAACGCGACGCGTAAGAACACAAAATTGCACGCCGCAGGCGCAGCGCGGTATGGTATGAAAATAGCCGATGCCTTCGTCAAAGGGATATGAGACTCATGCCCTTTCATCTTACCAGGAAGGCATTTGTACCTCTTAAAGCTGAGAGTGAAAACTATGGTGCTGATTGATCTTGGCTTGAAAAACCCATCTACCAATCTACAAAAATTGTATTTATATCCTCTGGAGCCGACACTATATTGAAGAAAAAATTCCTCAACACCCGCTGAAAATTCGAAGTTCTTACATAAATTCAGTTGAAAACAACAATAATTGGTACTTTTCCATTTGGTAACACACATTTTCAAGCCTATCCCGTGTTAGTCACCATTCGAAAGCTTGAATCGCAAGCTTGCGCTGCACCTGGTCAGTTTTTTGGAAAGACTCATTTATAGGGTAGAAAAATTCAAGATGAAATTACGTTTCACACACGCAGAAATTTACCAATTTCAGCGCTGTGCTAATATCATAAAAACACCGTTTCTCCGAAACGCAGAAGGGAAAACGAGATTGATTCACATGCGCGAGCAAGTGTTCTTTTCACGAGCGGTGGGATGCAGAGGGTGGGTAGGCGCGAACATCGATCGATGGCACCTAAGTGAGGCATATTTGATTACAAATTGTTTCTCCTCTTTGAAAAAAACTCCGCATCAAACGTATAACTCTAGTACTAAAAGGTTCTTCTACACATTCATGTGCTTTTCACGCTTCCAGCAGAGTAATAGTTGAATTGCGCGGTCGATATGGAACATAATTTTTAGTTTTTCAGCCTTATTGAAGGATCTTTTCGAATAACCGGTCAGGTCCAGCGCTGGCTTAAGATTTAAGCTTTCGAATGATTACTAACACTCTTCCCAAAACGACTATCGATTTACCTCGGCATAGTTGAAACACATCAGTAGTTTTTCTGTTGAGCAGTTCTGAGGTGTTTACAATAGTACTTTTGGATATTAATGATACAATATAACAATACAGTGTTGTAGTGCAGCGTAAATACTTCAATAATATTTGTGGCTTACGTTTCGGCGAGACTCGCCATCTTCAAAGTCTGGGAAGGTCAATTTGATCCACAAATCTTTCAGTCGAAAACCTCCACAACCTCAGCAGAAAACGTAGGAAACGAATTTTAGACCGCATAGTAAAGAAACTTCATTTCAAAAACACTCACCGCCTAGATGTTTTAGGTCCTTCAATCAATCATCGAAAATCAGCCGCTTCAAGTCAGTGCATAAGTGAGGCTGTGCCTGCCTTAGGATGGGAAGATTAGCCTGAGGTATGGGGCGAGGTCACGCATTATTACGAGGGTACTCCTCCTTGCCGAACTACCAGAACGTTCAAGTCAACCTATCCCAGAACTCCTAGAACACAAGATGGTACCGCAAACCAAGCGATTGAAACATCTTGGTTTATTACCTATCTTCTCATCTGTCACGCACAAAGCGCGCACCTGTGAAAGCCATATTTGGAACTGCTATTAACGCATGCACAGGAAAGGAATATAAGGTAGAATCCCTAAGCTTGGCGCGAAAAAATAGCAATCTCTAATGGCCACGATACGGTAAGAGCCACTCAAGCTAGATTTAGAGGAATTTCGGTGTCCCCAAAACGGAAAGTATGGCGAAAACAATGTTCCATTCATCCTGCCCTTCATTTCTAACGACGTAAGTACAGCTATTAAACGCTGTCTAGAAAGAGCAGGTTTGGATAGTTCGGTAGCAGTAGTTGCGATATCACCAAATACACCAAAGCGCCAACTAGTTCGCAATCAACTGTAAAACCGACTCTGCAAAACGGAAGACTGCCACGTCTGTCCATGCAGTAAAGACGGCGACTGCATGAGATCTGGTACGATTTACCTTTCTTCTGTGAGGTATGCAAGGATAGCATATTGGCTAAACGGGTAGACCACTCTGCAGCCGAGTGAAAGAGCACCCAGTTGGGAAACGTAACTCCGACCCAAAAACCCACTAGGCACCCTGGAACAAAAGCATAAATGAGCAAATTTTGAAGTTGAACTTTCGGCTCTTCGCACAGGAATCAAAAACGTCCATGTGTAAACTTCGTGAGTCTTCTGGATGCATAATGAAAGCCCAAAAATGAACCACAAAGAGGAGTGCCTTGCAATAATGCGTGACCTCGCACCGTACCTCAGGCTAATCTTCCCGGTCTGAGTCAGGCACAGTTTCACTTACGCACTGACTCTAAGTAGCAGGTCTTCAAAGAATAATTGAAAGATCTACAACACCAGACGGTGAGTGTTTTGAAACGAAACCATTTGAAGCCATTTACGATACCATGTAGATTACGTGGATATAGGTCTAAATTGAACGAATGCTCCAATAGTGACAATAATTCTTAAATCATATCCTGTAAAAGATGTACGACAACCAATTGGATGATTCTTCCCGTCAAAGTTATACACCACGTGATTGAAGTAATGCATAAATTCGTGTATCCAAGAAGTTTTACAAAAATGGTTACTTTAACGTCAAGTTAGATGAATTAAAAACCTTACATTGTGCAACTTTGTTCAAACTACTTGGCAAGCTGATAACTAAACAAGTATTTTTTGGCTCAAGGTTTTCTAATTTCTCCTGGTGAAACAACTTTTCTTCTGGGGATGTGAAACCATGCTGTTAAGTTGCATGAACTGATTCATCGCGATTTTTGAACTGTGTAGATACTAAAGAGTCGGACGATTTTATTCAAAATTCTGTCATCACGAATCACCAGTCCCTTGGTCATCGTCACCGTTTGATCATTTCAATCACATTGATCAAGATACCTTTTCACTCCACCAAGGGCAATATCGGTGGGTGATGCTCTCGCCATGGCAGCCATAATTTTGATTACAAATGTTGAACCATTACTTAACATTCTCGTTATAACAAAATTTTCGCTATAACAGAATTTACAATGATCGCAGTAAGCGCAGCACTCAAAAACCCTTCCCGCTACAAAAATTGACATTAAGATAGCGATGGCCAGGCAGCGATATTCAGATTGCGAAATTTCTTTGATGGTAGTGATGGTATCGGGCATTTGGGGGATTGCTTTTTTCCAACTCGGAAATATCTTTACGAATTTTGATGAACTTAAGCTAGCAGAAAACACCCTGACTGTGTTTTTGCCACGATGCTGTTCCTCAAACAGAACTTCCGAACAGTTTAACAAAAATTGACGTTAAATTCTGTTACTAATACTTCGAAATTATAGTATTTTAACTGCTTTTTTCGCAGTGTTATTATGTTACTTATATGACTAAAAGATTGAGTGGTGAACAAAAACAAAATTGTAACAATTAAATTGTAACAAACAACAATTTTTGTTAAATTCTGTTATAACGAGATTCAGAGATTTGCTCATAATTTGTGAAAGCTGGTCATTCTTTTTTCAACTGATGCATGCGATCCAAAACTCGTTTCTTACGTTTTCTCCTAAGGTTATGTAGGTTTCTGACTGAATGAATTGCGACCAATTTCACCCGTCCAAGCTCTGACGAAGGAGAGCCTCGCCGAAACGTTAGCCACTACGATTACTGTATTATTTATGCTGCACTGCTACACTGTATTGTTGTATTGTATTACTAGTATTCAATAAGTACTATTATTAACACCTCGGAACTGATCAACAGAAAAAAAAACTACTGATACTAACACTCCCTACAAAAACTTCTTGTCCAGCGTGAGTGATATACTGGAATATCTGTGCTACCAAACGAAAAAGAAGCCAATTACTTACTTTCAAAATAAAGACCATCATTATTTAGGATTTTCTGCCGACCATCTGCAAGCTTCCGGATCCGATCGAAATATCATTTCTTGCGTTTTGAGTCAAAAAACTTCTGACATGCCGCTACAACTTGACCAAATGCTTGCATCGCCGTCCACGTAAGAATGTCCCATTGAGCGGAGACGAGGCCACAATCGGACGGCGCAGCATCAAGACTGAAGGCCGCAGTGCGACAAGTCCTCGACTTCCTCTAATTCATCAAGGTCTCAGCAATAACGTCTCAAAACTTGGAGCTCAATTCCCTCCATCATCATCATTTGATATACGAAGAGTAAATCAGAATTTTATGCACTATAATTAGTGTTACCGTCGGAGTTTAATATGGAGATATTTCTGAGATATTCCATAAATTTACAACAACCGATTCTTTGTGAAACATACATAAAATTCGAATTTTTTGCGGATGTTTAGGAACATTTTCATGAACCTAGTAAAAGCCACCGGGTCGTAGAAATAGGTGCATAAAAGATAAAAAGTCTCTTGATCTACTAAGAGGCAATCCCGAATCGGCAAAGAGAAAATAATAACATTCTTTGAACCTTGATTCAATTGTCGAAACAACACACAAAAGTTCCTATTCGACAAAAACGGTCCTTGTACAGAGAACAAGACAAGTGATTAATATTATAAAGCAAAATCGCCCATATTGTTCCATGAAATCCTGATCCCTAGGATATTGCGGTGACCGCGAAACAATCCTCACAATATCGAATGGCAACTTCAGGCTCTATGGGTCAAACAATGAACATAGTAGTAATTTAGAAGCATACCTTTACTGCAGCAATCATCTTGTTGATACGATCAAGCATGTGAGCATGTTCATTCCGTTGCTCATCATCCAAAGAACTACGACCAAGCTCTGAAATGCGCTGCTGTAGCCGACATAGCGCGTCTTCGTCTCTCCTCAGTTGCTCAAGTGTTTTCTCAGTCGATTCTGGGCTTGTAATGCAAAGCAATTGGACTTCGGTCTCTTGGCGTGCCACATTGAAAGCATCTAGTGCAGCGATCTTGTCAGCAATGGAATCACCAAGCTTTCTCAACAGATCTTTTAACTTCGATAAATCCCACACACTTCTCTGACGTAACTCTTCGGCAGCATCTCCATGGGAATCGTTTGCAACAGATTTTCGAGACGTTGCTTCTTCTTTTCAAGATCGACCAGCATAGCTTGTTGCTCGCTCAAGTTATGCGGTATCTCATCAGATTGTTGTTGTAAAATTTCAGAAATTTGAATGATTTCGGGTGTAACTCTACACAGCTCTATTGACTGTTCTATATCTTTCTTCTTCTCATCAAATTCTTTCTGCAAGTGCTCAATTTGCTCCGGGAATGTTTTGTCGAGATCATCATGGCTAACAAGTGGTGAAAGGCTGATGGCAAATTGGTGACAACT
Organism: Parelaphostrongylus tenuis; assembly: GCA_019055375.1. Lineage (NCBI taxonomy): Eukaryota > Metazoa > Nematoda > Chromadorea > Rhabditida > Metastrongylidae > Parelaphostrongylus > Parelaphostrongylus tenuis. Next base: position 228,057 of record JAHQIW010007458.1, on the reverse strand, counting down.
ATCAGCATTTTCACGCAATTTCTGTAGTTCAGCGTCGAGTGAATCAACAAGTTTTCTGGCACTTCCCGGATTTTCGACGTCAACATCATGTAATCTATCAACGACAGCCGAAATCCTACTTCGGAGTTCATTTTGCTTTTCACGTGCGTTTTCCTCATCGTTCAACGTTCTTCGCAACGATGACACTTGCTCCTGAAACAAAAAATGAACCTTATAATTTATGTAGATCAACTCAATAAACGAGAAACGAAAACAAACAACCACGCATCACTTCAATCGCCTTCTAAAAAAATCACCTTCAATAGCGCATTAACGTTGTCTACGTCTCCAGCCAGTTCAGTACATGATGAAAGATCTTTTTGTGGAATAGCGTCAAGTCTTGTTAAGAGTGATGATAAATCTTCTACCTCCTTGATGATATCCTCAATCGGAACCGGCACTTCACTGCGATTTCTCAACCTATCATTACACTCGCTAAGAATATCTTGCAATTTCTTCGCTTTCTCTTCATATTTTATTCTCTCATTCAACCGATCGTCTAACATTCGACTGATTGTGTCGATTCGATTCGAGAGATCATCCTTTTTCGGCACCAAATCGATAGGGACATCAGTGATTGCATTGAGCTTCGCTAATAGGCTTGGCATATTCGCTTGCTTAAAATCAATCAATTCACTGGATGGCGTCATGGAAGATGGTAGGGCGTTTTCCAAATTTGAAACATCTCGTTCAAGTTGATCAAATAATTCGAGAGCGTTATTACGAAGATCTCGTTCACGCAACAACCTTTGTAGTTCGTCCTCATTGCGCTTCGCTAAATCATCAATTATACCTCGAGTGTTTTCAACGCGGTCAGCAATTTTCTCTTCAGCGATTACTTCCGGCGACAATTCGGCCAATGCCTCACGAGCATCACGAATGCGACCAAGATTTGCTTCCACACCTTCGATATCGTACGAGCTTGAAAGTGTGGCGATTGCGTTTTCGACCACTGCAAAGCGTTCCAGAGTTTCCCTTGTGACGTCATCATGTTTCTTTTTCATATCTCTTAATTGGTCGATCTGATTTCGCATCTGATCACCGTGTTCGCTTGGTAAGCTGCCGAGTTGATTTTCAATATCCACTAATGATTCCTCACTTAATTCACGAAGAGCAAGTGTTGTCAGATGTAATAGTTTCATTCTCAACAACGCGATCAGAGCTTCTTGCTCATTCTTCTCAACAGACTCTTGAGCTAGTTTCATTAATGCACCAAGTGAACTCATGCGATCGTTCAAGACAGACAATCGTGATGTGTCAGGATCAATATGCTTACGAGTGTTGTTCGCCTCATTGTGTCTTTCCTGTAGCGCAGAAAGCTCTGCTTGCAATGCTGGTAATTGGATTGCTCGATGTTCTTCAAGCGATCCTTGGAGGTTTGTTCCGTTAACAAACTAGAAATAGCATTTATCTCATTAGTGAAGTGGTCAACAGAATCACATAAACATTTTTCATCTTCGATTTCTGTCGACAGTTCATTCAGTACTTCATCATACTGCTCCTTAGTTTGTTCGAGATCAACATCAATAAATCGCACATCTGCATAAGCACTTTCCAGAGGATCGAGACGCTCTGAGAGTTCTCGAAGTATGCGAACCTTATTATCGAGAATACCGGAATTTTGCCTTGTTACACACAGGGTATCGAAGTCATTCATAGCTTCATTGATCGATCTGCGTGGTTTTGTTAGCACTTCATCAAGAGGTTGCCTTAAATTGCTCAAGTCAGTGTCTATTTCGTCTCTTACTCGAACAAATTCGTCCCAGTTTTTAGCGCGTTCTCCTAAAAGAGGAATGATGTTTTCAGCAGACGAAAGTGCGATATTAAGAGCCTCCACAGATGGATGATTCGCTGGAGCGTCGTGTAAGACAGTAATGGCATGTTTACACTCCTTATTGAGTTCTTCAACAGATGTTCTGTACTGTGACGGCAATCCTTCAGGGTCCAAAAGCAAGCGATTCGCATCGTTTACAAGCCGAGAAAGACAATCGCAGATCGGTATTAACGTATTTCCAAGCGATTCGTCAGCTGCGATGCGAGCGATCTCATCTTCGGCATTAACGCGACGTTGCTGAAATCACTTGTTTAGACTGCAATATATATACTTCAATCAAACAAAACTGAATTATACCTCTGACATCAATAAAATTTCTTCTTTGAATAAAAGTAAAAATAATAGAGACCGCTTAGTTTAGAATACCCTTGCCCTCAATGAACCTCCTTTGCTATTGGAATGGAATTCTGACTTTCGAATACGAACCAACAAACTACGCTACAGATAATTCTCTAGAAGACGGAATGTTCCCAAGCTCACAGAGATAAAATCCTCTTCTTTTATGCAGCCAATTAAAAATCGTGGGAATTCATAAAGGAAGGCACTACGAGACACATGTCCTTCTACCTATCACAGAGCCTTTCATACTTTTACAGCGAAGATTTGAAATCATTAAAATCTACATGTCCTCAAAAACGTAAATGCTTTAGCACAACGGAGGTAAGATCGTGTGATTTTTTAAAGCCGAAGAAACGGTTTGAACTTCTAGTTAAAAGCCTTACAAGAAACATGTCGCTCTATTCTTTTATGAAAGCATGCATAGTTTCTAGAGCTAAGATCAAAAACCACAAGATTCCATCGATCACTGTCTAAAAGACAAAACACACTGAGTTTCATGGACATGTAATTTTCAAATTTCCTACACCCTCATAATAAAGCGTTCCATTCTAAAGGCAACTGTTCCACAATACACATGTGCTACAATCCTACCATTTCGCTAAAAGCATTCTCTTTTTATACAAGCAAGGAGAAAAACTATTGGATTCAAGGAATCACATCTATAAGACGAGAATGCTTCGGTTTCATGATGACTAAATCCTACGACTTTCACGCATCAAAATAATAAAAGATTGGAACCTATGGATAACTGCTCTGGAAAACCCATGTCATTTCATCTTACCAAGAAGATATTCACACTTCATAGAGCATAAATTGAAAACTAGTCGTACTAGTTCACCTTACTTGACCGACCCACCTACTATTCTTCTAAAAATGGCATCATTATGCTATGGAGCCGCCATTTCACGGAAACCCAACTTACAGCACTATTGGGTTGAATAGATCAACGAAACAGTAATTCAAATGCATACCTTTACTCCAGCAATCATCTTGTCGATACGACCAAGTAATTGAGCATGTTCATTCTGTTGCTCATCATCTAGAGCAGTACGATCGAGCTCTGAAATACGCTGCAGCAGCCGATATAGTAGATCCTCGTCCTTCCTCAATTCTTCAGGTGTTTTTTCTGTCGTTTTCTGGGCTTGTGATAAGAAGCAATTGATCTTCGGTATCCTTGCGTGCAGCATTGAAAGCTCCTAATGTAGCAATCTTATCAGCAATAGAATCACCAACACTTCTCAACAGATCCTTTAATTTCGATAATTCCCACGCGCTTCTCTTACGTAATTCTTCGGTAGCATCGCCTTCGGGAATCGTTTGCAAAAGATCTTCGAGACGCTGCTTCTTATTTTCGAGATCGACAAGCACAGACTGTTGCTCGTACAAGTTTTTCGGTATCTCATCAGATTGCTGTTGTAAACTTTCAGAAATTTGGAGGACTTCGGGTGTAATTCTGTTCAGTTCTATTGACTGTTCAATAACCTTCCTCTTTTCTTCACATTCTTTTTGTAAGCACTCAATCTGCTCCGGGAATGTTTCGTCAAGATCATCATGGCTAACAATTGGTGAGAAACTAATGGCAAATTGGTGGCAGGTATCAGCATTCTCACGTAATTTCTGCAGTTCAGCGCCAAGTGAATCAACAAGTTTTTGAGCACTTTCCGGATTTTCGAACCCAACACTGCGTAAGCCATCCCCAATGGCCAAAAGCTTATTTCGGAGTTCGTTTTGTCTTTCGCGTGCATTTTCCTCATCGTTCAACGTTCTTCGTAACGTCGACAGCTGCTCCTAAAATTTGCAAGATATTATCAATTTACCCATGTAAATCAATCCAATAGAAATAGAAAAAAACCACCTTCACTTGCCCTTTGACAATGTCTATGTCTCCAGTCAATTCAATACATGATGAAAGATCTTCCTGGGGGATCGCGTCAAGTCTCACTAAGAGTGATGACAAATCTTCAACTTCCTTGATGATGTTAGCGATTGGAATTGGCACTTCACTGCGATTTCTCAACTTATCATTACATTCATTAAGAATATCTTGCAATTTGCTCGCCTTCTCTTCATAATTTATCCTCTCATTCAACTGATCGTCTAACATTCGACTGACTGTGTCGATTCGATTTCGAGAGATCATCCTTCTCTCGATAGCAGATCGATCAGGAACATCAGTGATCCCTTCGAGTTTCCTCTGATATACTTGGCATTTTCGATTGTCTGAAATGAATCAATTCATTGGATGACGCCATGGAAGATGGTAGCGCGTTTTCCAAATTTGAAACATCTCGCTCCAGCTGATCTAATGATTCGATAGCGTTATTACGAAGATCTCGTTCCCGCAACAACCTTTGTAGTTCGTCCTCATTGCGCTTCGCTAAATCATCAATTATACGTCGAGTGTTTTCAACACGGTCAGCAATTTTCTCCTCAGCGATTATGTCTGACGACAATTCGGCTAATGCCTCACGAGCGTCACGGATGCGATCAATATTTGCCTCCACAGTTTCGATATCGCATAAGCTCGGAAGTGTGGCGATTGCGTTTTCGACCACTGCGAAGCGTTCCAGAGTTTCCCTTGTGACGTCATCATGTTTCTTTTTCATATCTCTCAACTGATCGATCTGGCTTCGTAATTGATCAGCGTGTTCGCTTGGTAGACTGCCGAATTGATTTTCGACGTCTATTAATGACTCTTCAGTTAATTCACGAAGAGGAAGTGTTGTCAGTTGTGACAATCTCATTGTCAGTAGTGCGAAAAGAGCTTCTTGCTCATTCTTTTCAATAGATTCTTGAGCTAGTTTCATTGATGCACCAAGTGAACTCATGCGATCGTTCAAGACAGACAATCGTGACGTGTCAGGATCAATATACTTACGAGTGATGTTCGCCTGATTGTGTCTTTCTTGTAACGCCGAGAGCTCTGCTTGCAATGCTGGTAAGTGGAATCGTTCGATGTTCTCCAAACGATCATTGGTGGGATGATCCGTTAACAAGCTATAAATCGCATTTATTTCATTGATGAAGTGATCAACAGATCCACATAAACGCTTTTCATCTTCGAGTTCTGCTGACAAGTCATTCAGTCACATCATCATACTGCTTCTCAGTTTGTTCGACATCAACATCAATAAATCGCACATCTGCATAAGCACTTTCCAGAGGATCGAGGCGCTCTGAGAGTTCTTGGAGTATGCGAACCTTGCCATCGAGAATATCGGATTTTTGCCTTTCTGCTGACATGGTATGGAAGTCATTCATAGCGTCATTGACCGATCTACGTGATTTCATTAGCACTTCATCAAGAGGTTGCCTCAATTTGTTCAGTTCAACGTCTACTTCGTCTCTCACTCGAATAAATTCATCCCATATCCTAGCGCGTTGTTCTAAAATTGGAATGATGTTTTCAGCGGACGAAAGTGCGACATTAAGAGCTTCCACACATGGATGATTGGCTGGAGCATTATGTAAGACAGTAAGAGCATGTTTACACTCATTATTGAGTTCTTCAGCAGCTGGCCTGTATTGTGACGGCACTCCTTCAGGGTCCAAAAGCAAGCGATTCGCATCGTTAACAAACTGAGAAAGACGATCGGATATTGGTATCAATGTATTTCGAAGCGATTCGTCTGCAACAGAGCGAGCGACCGCATTCTCCACATCGGCGAGACGTTGCTAAAATGAATCGTGTGAACTGACACATATGTGTTGATCAAGGAGAATTTAACAAAATTTTCGATATGAATATTTTCTTTTTTAACAAAACAATAACCACAATCTATGATTCGTTTTCTATTAGACAGAAGTACCTAAACTCCACAGAGATAATCCTCTAATTTCCACAAAGATAATCCTCTAATTTTTTGCGGTGTAACAGAAATCGGGAAACCTATAGAAACAAGGCATTATAAGACACAACCCTTCTAAACAATCGAAAGGGTATTCCTCTACAAATGAGATTTGAAGCTACCAGGTTCGAAAAATCACTTTGCAGAATACGGAAATGTCTCAGTTTATTAGTTTTATGTTTTATTGTCAAGATTAAAACTAAGTGAAGTTATCTAAACACTATATAGAAAATGGAAACGCTTCAGTTCCACAAAGTAAAATCATGCCTTTTCGCTTTTTAGAAAATGACGCTCGAACCTGCTGAAATTTGCCCTAAAAGACATATGTCCATCCATCCTACCAGAACGTATCCCACCTTTTACAGTCGAGATTAGCTCCTTGAACCTCGTGGTGTATACATATTTGTATATGCATATGCATATATATATATATACATGCGTATGTATACACAACATATACAGATGTATATGCGTATGTATAAATATACACATATGCATAGATGTACATATATACGTACATATATATATATATATATACATGTATGTACGTATGTACATATATGTATATGTATGGACATATAGTATATAAGGAACACATCCGCATGTATGACTTATATGCAAGAAACACATACTCATGTATATATACGATTCGCAACGCCGCTCGCGACATGAATTCTCTACTTGCACACGCAATGCAAATGTGTGAAGTTATCTGGTAAATTAAGGTCATAGAGGACAATATCACTACCAGATGATGCTCTGTAAAAATTTTTCATCGTGAAGAGCTCCCATATGTCGAGAATCCTACGTTTCAACAAAAGAAGCACGTCCTTTCGGAAATGAACACATTTCCAGCAGTTATACAACCATTTGTTAACACTAATTTTATTCTTTTAGAATTATCCTTTTGTAGTCGCTCGATAACTTTAGAAATGCCGATTCTGATACGGAGCTTGGTTTGTGAAAGGGCCTCCATCACATTTGACTAACGGAGAAACGATGAGTTGCTTACGTTGTTTTAAGTTCATAGCGGATTTACTGATATTTATAGGGGTTAAATTTTGCGTTTGAGCAATCTTTGCCGCTAAATAATTATGAATCGTGGAGGAATTTCTAGAAACGTATTTCTGTTTTGAAAAACGCTCAGCTGTTTTGGAAATATCACTTTCACTACGAGTTAAGTGGAGTGCAACTGCATTCTGTGCAGAGTGCTCGTGTTTCCTTGCCTTTCTTATTGAAAAGAGCTTTTCCGCCACACTATTTCATAATGTGTTGTTGAAGTGAGAAGAAATTATCGTTTTGCGTCTTTGTCTAATTCCTCCAAAGATGTCAAATCAGTGTACAAGTCCCGTGACAGGAGCAGCCTCGATAAGGTTGGAAGCGCACTACATGTATAAACAAAAACCCCTATAATCCGACAACCTATTTCAAGCCTTTCATGGGGTCTACAATGGCACTTAAACAATACAAGAGACGTGTTTGGGCATAACAGCCTCGTCAGTTGCACGGTATCTTTCGGTTCAGACAGTTCCGCGGAGGGATATCCCTTATATGGAGGAACTGACGACAAAATACTTACGCTGTACAACACTGCGCGTTGGATGATTTTATCACCTAATGCCGCAATAATTATACGTGCCGTCAGGTGGTGAAATCACCCAACGGGCAGTGTTATACAGAGAAATTATTTCGGCGTCGATTCCTCTACTCGAAAGAGAGCGTGCAACTGACGAGGCTGTAATGCCAAAACCCGAGTCCTGCATTTTGCAAAGGCCATAAGGAAACTTCCATACTGCCATCATAACGGGCCGCGCTCTCCGAGTATCCCATCGCCTATCGCGCAGGAAATCGACGCAGTTTCTAAAAGGTCAAAAACATTGGGAGCCCACGGATCACTCTCTGTAAGGCGGAGATGTCCCGTTTGACAATGATGAAATTCTCTGAGTTTCTGCATCCCAATGAGAAACCGTTCAAACCCACAGAAAATTGCCTCATAAGAGATAAGTCCTTTTATCCTGTAAAAGAAGCGATTCATACTTTCACAACCACCACTATAAGCACTACACTCAAATCGATATGCAGAAGACGGAAGTGTCCTAGTCTTACAATGGTTCAAATCCTCTGATTATCTGCAGCCAATAAAATTTCGCTAAAATCTTTACGTAGTTGCCTAACAAGAGACATGAACTTCTGTCTTACCAAAAACGCATTCTTACTTTCCAGAGTAATATTGACCAATTCGTGACAGCGGGTGCCTCTCCTAGCACACTTCATTTAAAGACTTTTTGCGTTAAACAGAGGCTTTCCACTGAACTTCTAGCAACCATTCGATAGCTTACATCTCGGCGACTTCAACACATTGATTTCTTCTTAAAGCAACCTTTTTAATGCGATACGGAAACGAATTAGGACTGTATTTCACAAGCGGTGCACTTTTTTCTTAGAACTCGGTTTGATTCTAGACAGGTTTTCATATACCGATATAAGAGCGAAAAGAAAATCTCATTTCAACCTCTGCGTTTTCTTCGCACATGAGTTATACATAAACCAAAGCATATGGGCTTGTAAAGAAAATGATGGAGCACCAGAATCACACCAAAGGCCGAAGATTTTTCATTTCAAAACGTCGGAAAAGTCCAACTAATAAGAAATCGCGCTGGGTGATGGATCAATTGCTGTCCGACCAGGTTAAAAGCCACTTAATTTATTAAATCACAATGCAGAAGATGGGAATACATAAGCTTAACAACAATGGAACGCCCAAATTATCTGTTTTACAAGACAAATCTTGAAAATTAAGGACAACTGCCTCATAGGAACATAATCTTACACTTTCAAAAAAGTCCATATTTTCTACAATAAAGATTCAAACCACAAGAATCTATAGATCGTTCACTAGAAGACAGAATGCGCGAGTTACACAATAACGAAGTATTAGGATTTTCTGCATCAAAATAAGAAAACGTTCGAATCTATAGACATCAGTCTCAAGAAAAACGTATCACTTCATCCTTCCAAAAAGACATACTTTTTGGTGCTAAGAATGGAAACTAGTCATACTTAGGGATCTTTCCATAGTATATTCATCCCCTACTCCTATGCAATGGAGCCGTTAATTCACAGAAAACTGATTTCAAGAACTATGTGACTATATATATATATATATATATATATACATATATATATATATATATACATATATATATATATATATATATATATATATATATGGACGTGGTAGTTAGTCAAAAGCATACCTTCACTGCAGCAATCATCTTGGCAATACGATCAAGCAATTGAGCATGCTCATTCTGCTGCTCATCATCTAGCGCACTACGATCAAGCTCTGAAATACGTTGCTCTAGCCGACAAAGTGTGTCTTCGTCTCTCCTCAATTCCTCAGGTGTCCTCTCAGTCGATTCTGGGCTTGCAATGAAGAGCAACTGATCTTCGGTTTCCTTGTGCGCCGCATGGAAAGCGGTCAATGCAGTAATCTTGTCAGCAATAGAGTCACCGAGTTTTTTCAACAGATCCTTTAGTTTCAATAATTCCCCTGCGCTTCTCTGACGTAATTCTTCGGTAGCATCGCCTTCGGGAATCGTTTGCAAAAGATTTTCCAGAAGCTGCTTCTTATTTTCGAGATCGACAAGCACTGCTTGTTGCTCGCTCAAATTATGCGGTATCTCATCAGATTGCTGTTGCAGACGTTCAGAAATTTGAAGAATTTCGGGTGTGATTCTACTCAGTTCCACTGACTGTTCCACATCCTTCCTCTTTCCATCACATTCTTTTTGTAAACGCTCAATTTGCTCCGGCAATGTTTTGTCAAGATCATCATGGCTAGCAATCGGTGAGAAAGTGATGGCAAACTGGTGACAAGTATCAGCAATCCGACGTAATTTCTGTAGTTCAGCGTCAAGTGAATCAACAAGTTTTTGAGCAGTTTGCAGATCTTCGACATCTACATTACGCAAGCCATCGCCGATAGCCAAAATCCTCTTTCGGAGTTCATTTTGATTTTCACGTGCATTTTCCTCATCGTTCAACGTTTTTCGTAACGTTGACAGTTGTTCCTGAAAACTTGAAAAATTAAACCCTACCATCTATGCAGCCACTTCAACAGATAGATCAGAAAAAAAATCACCTTCACGTGTTCTTTGAAGCTGACTATGTCTCCAGCCAATTCAGAACATGATGCAAGATCTTCTTTTGGAATAGCGTCGAGTCTTGCTAAGAGTGATGACAAATCTTCCACCTCCTTGATGATGTCTTCAATTGGAATCGGCACTTCACTTCGATTTCTCAACTTATCATTACACTCGTTAAGAATATGTTGCAATTTCTTCGCCTTCTCTTCATAATTCATTCTCTCATTCAACCGATCGTCTAACATTCGACTGATTGTGTCGATTCGATTCGAGAGATCATTCTTTTTCGGCACCAAATCGATAGGGACATCAGTGATCGCATCGAGTTTCGCTAATAGGCTTGGTATATTTGCTTGTATGAAACTGATCAATTCAGTGGATGGCGTAATGGAAGAGGGTGGCGCATTTCCCAAATGCGAGACATCTCGTTCAAGTTGATTCAATGATTCGAGAGCGTTGTTACGCAAATCTCGCTCACGTAACAATTTTTGTAAATCGTCTTCATTACGCTTCGCTAATTCATCAATGAGACGTCGAGTGTTTTCAACACGGTCAGCAATTTTCTCCTCAGCGATTACATCTGACGACAATTCTGCTAGTGCCTCACGAGCATTTCGGATGCGACCAAGATTTGCCTCCACAGTTTCAATATCGTATGAGCTCGGAAATGTGGCGATTGTTTTTTCGACCAATGCAAGGCGTTGGAGAGTTTCTTTCGTGGTGTCACTGTATTTCCTTTTCCTATCTCTCAACTGCTCGATCTGGTTTCGCAGTTGATCAGCGTGTTCGCTTGATAGACTGCCGAGTTGATTTTCGACGTCCATTAATGATTCCTCACTTAGTTCACGAAGAGGAACCGATGTCAGTTGTAACAATTTCATTGTCAACAAAGCGATGAGAGCTTCTCGCTCATTCTTTTCAATAGATTCTTCCGCTCCTTTCATCAATGCATCAAGTGAACTTATGCGATCGTTCAAGGCAGACAATCGTGATTTGTCAGGATCAACATGCTTACGGGTGTTGTTCGCCTCATCGTGTTTTTCTTGTAGCGCAGAGAGCTCTGCTTGCAATGCTGGCAACCGGAATCGTTCGATGTTCTCCAAACGATCCTTGGTGGGTTGTTCCGTTAACAAGCTACAAATAGAATTTATCTCATCAAAAAAGTGATCAACAGAATCACATAAACGCTTTTCATCTTCGATTTCTGTTGACAATTCATTCAGTACATTATCATACTGCTTCTCAGTTTGTTCGACATCAACATCAATAAATCGCACATCTGCATAAGCACTTTCCAGAGGATCGAGACGCTCTGAGAGTTTTTGCAGTATGCGAACCTTGTCATCGAGAGTACCGGATTTGTGCCTTTCTGCAGATATCGTATCGAAGTCATTTTTAGCATCATTGATCGATCTACGTGATTTTATTAGCACTTCATCAAGAGGTTGTCTCAATTTGTTCAGTTCAGCATCTACTTCGTCTCTTACTCGGACAAATTCATTCCAGTTGTCAGCGCGTTCTTCTAAAATAGGAATGATGCTTTCAGCGGACGAAAGTGCGACATTAAGAGTTTCCACAGATGGATGACTCGTTGGAGCGCCATGGAGGACAGTAATGGCATTCTTACACTCATGATTGAGTTCTTCAGCAGATGGCCTGTACTGTGACGGCAATCCTTCAGGGTCTGAGAGTAGGCGATTCGCGTCGTTTACAAGCTGGGCAAGACGAGTCGATATCGGTGTTAATGTATTTCGAAGCGATTCGACCATTGCAGTGCGTGTGACCTCATTTTCCACATCATCACGACGTTGCTGAAATGACTCGTTCAAACCCGACATATACACAAAAATGAAACAGTGCTTAACCACGATATCAACGAGTTTTTTCTTTTCGATAAAAAGCGGTACTGATAAAGACCTCTTGAATGCACGAAGTCTTGCCAACAAAACACACCCGTACTCTTGGAATGGCATGCATACATTCCAGAGCGTAGATTTGTAATTACTACAATCCATAGATCATTGTCGCGGACGTAAATGCCTCAGTTCCATAGAGATGAAATCCTCCTATTTTTGCAGCCAAAAGAAAAATCTAAACTTTATGGCTAATCGCCTCACAAGAAATAAGTTTCCTATGTTACTAAGAAGGCATTCTTGCTTTACAGAGTCAAGACTAGAAACCACTAGATTCAACGAGTCACATTGCAGGGGGCGTTAACGTTAAGATGATTCTATAAAAGACAAAAATGCATCATATCTTTCGTCTCGAGTGCTTTCTTAAGACCACAGCTCAAATTTCAATATGTCAGAAAATCATTTTGAGCCACGCATGTCATGTGGTCTGTTAATATGGGCTGACTCATAGAGCCCGACACACGTATTTCGACTTTGCGGTCTCGTCAGTCGGGTGTTATTCTTTCTCGTCTTTTGTCATTCCTCTAAGGGTGCTCCAGCCCCCACACTAAGAGCTGGCGACGACAAACGTTCTACACTGTAAGTCCAGTGAAATTATCACTGAACAGACAGTGTTGTGCACGTGACTGCTCTTGGCTAGAGACCGCAATGCCGAAATACATATATCGGGCTCTATAAGTTAGCCCATCTTAACAGACCACATGACATGCGTGGCTCAAAAATGATTTTTTGGCATACTAACAAAGCTTCCATTTCCACCAAAACAAAACCCACTGATTTTAGAGCAACTGCTTCTTAGGATGTACACGCTTCTACCAACGGAGCTATCAGAAAGGCATTTTTTTATTTCTACAGGCAAAAGTAAAATCCTCTGTATTCATCGAATCATAGTTCTGTACAGGTATTGAGCTCTCCCATAACATCTTTCAATTTCAACACTTTTCTTAATCTACTTGTTCAGCTAGGAAAAATCGGTACTTATATGTTAGACGGCGACAAATTTTCAAGCTGATCTCATTTGCTGGACAGGAACTTTCCATAGGAATGTTAGTAACCATTCGAAAGCTTGATCTGTGGCTACAACTTCACACCGCCGGTTTTTCAAAAGACCCTTTTACAACGCTGTGGAATCCAAAGTAAAATTTGGTTACTTACTCTCCTTTCGCCTTCGTTTTTACCATACATTTTCCGTAGTAACAAAACCTACGTTTTTATCTAACTTTTCTTTCGATGCGAGAAAAATAAAGAAAACATTATTCTGAATGCTACAGCGTTATGAAAGGGTATTTTGAAAAAACCGGCGAAGTGGAATTGCAGCCAGAGATTCAAGTTTCCGAATGATTATTAACACTTCTATGAAAAGTTTCTGTGCAGTGAATGGGATCGGCTCAAAAATTCGTCGCCTCTAACATATAAATACCAAAAAATCACTTAATCAACAATACAATCATCTTAATGATCAATGATATGAAACCATTTGCTGAGCAAAAAGTGAATGCGTCCCTATCGAAGGAATGAGGCTGGTGATCAAGAAAGTCGATGAGGTTACTTTTGAGCCAACTGGAGTCTCTAAATTTTCTCTAGCAAGTGGAATCAAAAACGTGACACCACTGCTCACCAACTAAATGAAATGGGTTACCGCAAAGTGATGTCACGATGAGCACCTCATGCACTGACCGACCACCACCGCGTTATACGCGTGATCATCTGCGAAAGTTATCTGCTGCGACCGCAAATGTAGGACTTTCACAGATCAATTATCACTGGAAATGAATAATGGGTCTACTAGAAATCAAAACGCGCCACGCCTTCTGACCGCCTCGCTACAAAAACCCACCAGCTCAGTGAGAACCAATCAAATCCCAAGTTCCATGCTGGTAAGGTTATGCTCTCGGGTTTTCTGGGACTAGCAGGGTATGGTGCTTTGTGAAGTGTTCCACAACAAGGAGACAATCAGTGCAGTCGTCTACTAGGACCAAGTCCGAAACGACTAAGTATCGCCCTCCTTTAGATTAACGCTCGACCTCCTATTGAAGAGTTGACTCGCTACATCTTAGAAAAACTGGACTGAACCATGGTACCCTATCCACCGTATAGCCTCCATTGGATTTCATCTCTTCCGTGCGCTGATGCACCTTTTGTGGCGATCAACTTGAGAAATTTCTGCAGGTGCGCTTACAATAGAAGACTTTTGCAGATGATCACGTGTAAAACGCGGTCGTGGTCGGTCAATGCATCAGATGATCATCGAGACATTACTTTGCAGAAGCTGTTTCATTTAGATGGTGAGCGATGGTGCCACGGCCTCATTCAAGTGTACGCTCCAAATTCCTGTTCCTAGCATCCAGACGAAATTCCAGTTAGTGGAGCACAATGTCTTCGACAAAGGTGACTGACCGACCATAGTAAGCTTGACTTTGATAGCTAGTACCGCTTTCATCGAAGCATTTGTTCCAGTGGCTCACAGTCCGATCGGTAGTAATGTGTGGCCCAAACGCAGTGTTTCTTCGCGACCATTTTCCCCACGCTGGACTCCAACTAACAATCGTCAAGCATGCTTCAGCGCAACTGGCGCTTATCTGTTCAATCCTCAGCTGATTTACGAGAAGGTGCGTGCCTTTTTATACCCCTCGTCGCAGAGACTATGACATTCTCCAACATAAGCCAGACTTTTGGCAATAAACGAATTCATTATAGCAAAAAAACTGAATAAAACAATAGTGCCAAAGAGATATTAGGACAACTATAGAATCCACAGAAGAAAGTTCAAAGTTGTGGATATCGGTATCACAAGAATATGTTCTCCTATCCTACCAAGAACGCTTTCTCATTATCTAGTGTGGGGATTAAAAACCACTGCAATCTCAAAATCATCACAGAATACGGAAATTCTAAGGTTTCACAATGATAGATAAAACAGTGATCTTCTGCAGCCTTCAAAAAAACGGTTGGAAACAGCAGATAGATAGCAGTTTTACGGGAGTTCTGCCTTTTCACCTTAATGCTCTTCTATTCCACCGCAACGCATTCAAGCTCTCTACGGCCGAGATTTATAACCACTTTATTATCTGAATCACTACATAAGAAACGAGAATGCTTCAGCTTCATAACGGTAAAGTCGGATGATTTTCTACATCCTAATAAAAGACCTGCTCGAATCTGTGGGTCTGCTTCAAAATCATACCTCCATCCATCCTAGAAAAAAGGCATTTATCTGCAGTCAATATTAAAACGCATTAGGACCTACGAATCATTCTCTCGCAAATGGAAATGTTCCAGTGGCGTAATATTTAGATAGCAAAGTTCATTACACCCGTATGATGGAAATCACAAAAAAACACAACCATGGAACTTATGCATGTCCGATTTAAGTGATCCACAATTTATCAGCCTACCAAATGGCATTCATAATTTTGGAGCAGTGATGTTAAAAGACCATTATCTAAATAACAGATCTCCGAATCTACCGAAATGGCATTGATATGCTCCGTAGTCAAAATAAGAACCACCTGACTGCACAAACAGCTTGTAGAATAGCAATTCTCTTATTAAAAGGCGATCAGAAATATCTTCAAAATGTTAGAAAAATCGTTCGCAATTAGAGGGAAATGCTTTCATAGTAAAAAAAAACGCACAAAGGCGTCTACTCAATATAAACAACTTTCGTAAAACTATTGGACACGCGACTAAGTGATGGAACAAAATCGCTTTGGTTAATCTACGAAATTCAGACCTCCAAGATACTGCAGTGATCGTGAAACTATAGACACAGCAGAACAAGCAACATCAAGTACTATGAGTCAGACATGAGAACGTAGTAGTAATTCAAAAGCATACCTTTACTGCAGCAATCATCTTGTCAATACGATCGAGTAGTTCAGCATGTTCATTCTGTTGCTCGTCATCTAAAACACTAGGATCGAGCTCCACAATACGTTGCTGTAGACGACATAGCGCATCTTCGCCCTTTCTCAATTCCTCGGGCGTTTTCCCACTTATTTCGGGGCTTGTAATGCGAAGCATTTGATCTTCGGTTTCTTGGCGTACCGCATTGAAAGCAGCTAGTGCAGCGATCTTGTCAGCAATGGAATCTTCGAGCTTTCTCAACACATCCTTCAACTTCGACAAATCCCAGGCGCTTCTTTGACGCAACTCTTCGCTAGCATCTCCATCGGGAATCGTTTGCAAGAGATTTTCGAGACGCTGCTTCTTGTTTTCCAGATCGACAAGCACAGCTTGTTGTTCGCTCAAGTTATTCGGTATCTCATCGGATTGCTGCTGTAGACTCTCACAAATTTGAAGTATTTCGGGTGTAACTCTACTCAGTTGTACTGATTGTT
Source organism: Parelaphostrongylus tenuis (assembly GCA_019055375.1). Lineage (NCBI taxonomy): Eukaryota > Metazoa > Nematoda > Chromadorea > Rhabditida > Metastrongylidae > Parelaphostrongylus > Parelaphostrongylus tenuis. The sequence goes on along the minus strand of JAHQIW010007458.1, from coordinate 211,596 downwards.
CAATATCTTTCTTCTTTTCGTCACATTCTTTCTGCAAGTGCTCAACTTGCTCAGGGAATGTTTTTTCAAGATCATCATGGCTAACAATTGGTGATAGACTAATAGCAAATTGATGACAAGTATCAGCTATTCCACGTAATTTCTGTAGCTCAGTGTCAAGTAAATCAACACGTTCCTGGGCAATTCCCGGATTTTTGACATCTACATTACGTAAGCCATCTGCTATAGCGGAAATCGCATTTCGGAGTTTGTTTTGTTTTTCACGTGCATTTTCCTCATCGTCCAATGTTCTTCGTAATATTGACAGCTGTTTCTGAAAAACTAAATTTTAGGAATTCAAAATCTTACAATCTAGGTAAGTCACTTCAGTAAACGAGAACACAGAAAAATCACCTTCAATCGCTCTTTAGCGTTGGCTATGTCTTCAGCCAAAACAATACATGAAAGATCCTCCTGTGGAATAGCGTCGAGTCTTGCTAAGAGTGATGACAAATCTTCAACCTCTTTGATGCTGTTTTCGATTGGAATCGGCACATCACTGCGATTTCTCAGCTTATCATTACACTCGTTAAGAATATCTTGCAATTTGCTAGCCTTCTCTTCATATTTAATCCTCTCATTCAACCGATCATCTAACATTCGACTGACTGCGTCGATTCGATTCGAGAGATCATCCTTCTTCGATAGCAAATCTATAGGAACATCAGTGATCCCTTCGAGTTTCCCTGATATACTTGGCATTTTCGATTGTCTGAAATGAATCAATTCATTGGATGACGCCATGGAAGATGGTAGAGCGTTTTCCAAATTTGAAACATCTCGCTCCAGCTGATCTAATGATTCGATAGCGTTATTACGAAGATCTCGATCCCGCAACAACCTTTGTAGCTCGTTTTCATTGCGCTTCGTTAGATCATCAATTATACGTCGAGTGTTTTCAAGGCGGTCCACAATTTTCTCTTCAGCCATAAGATCAGGCGACAATTCGGCTAGTGCCTCACGAGCATCACGGATGCGACCAAGACTTGCCTCCACAATTTCAATATCGTTTGAGCTCGGAAGTGAGGCAATCTCATTTTCAAGCATTACAAAGCGTTCAAGAGTTTCCTTTATGACGTCATCATGTTTCTTTTTCATATCTCTCAGTTGGTCGATCTGGTTTCGCATCTGATCAGCGTGTTCGATTGGTAGACTGCCGAGTTGATTTTCGAGATCCACTACTGATTCTTCATTCAATTCATGAAGAGGAAGTTTAGTTAGTTGTAACAATTTCATTGTCAATAAGGCGAGCAGAGCTTCTTGTTCTTTCCTATCAATAGATTCTTCCGCTCCTTTCATCAATGCATCAAGTGAACTTATGCGATCGTTCAAGGCAGACAATCGTGATTTGTCAGGATCAACATGCTTACGGGTGTTGTTCGCCTCATCGTGTTTTTCTTGTAGCGCAGAAAGCTCTGATTGCAATGCTGGCAACTGGAATTGCTCGATATTTTTCAAACGATCCTTGGTGGGTTGTTCCCTTAACAAGCTACAAATCGAATTTATCTCTTCAATGAAGTTATTGACAGAATCACATAAACGCTTTTCTTCTTCGATTTCTGTTGGCAGTTCATTCAGTACAGCATCATACTGCTCCTTAGTTTGTTCGACATCAACATCAATAAATCGCACATCTGCATAAGCACTTTCCAAAGGATCTAGGCGCTCTGATAGTTCTTGGAGTAAGCGAACCTTGTCATCAAAAATACCGAATTTCTGCCTTTCTGCAGATAAGGTATCGAGGTCATTCATAGCGTCCTTGATCGATCTGCGTGGTTGTGTCAACACTTCATCAATAGGTCGCCTTAATTTGTTCAATCCAGCGTCTACTTCGTCTCTTACTCGAACAAAATCATCCCAGTTCTTGGCGCGTTCTTCTAAAATTGGAATGACGTTCTCAGCGGATGAAAGTGCGACATTAAGAGCTTCCACAGATGGATGATTCATTGGAATATCATGAAGGACATTGATGGCATGTCTACACTCATTGCTGAGTTCTTCAGCAGACAGCCTGTATTGCGACGGAACTCCTTCAGGGTCTAACAGCAAGCGATTCGCATCGTTTACTAGCCGAGAAAGACGATCGGATATCGGTATTAATGTATTTCGAAGCGATTCATCAGCTGCACTGCGTGCGATCTCATCTTCGACATCAACGCGACGTTGCTGAAATCACTAGTTTAAAATCCGATATATATACTTTAATAAAACAATACTGAACAAAATTCTCGGTAACAATGAATTTTCACTTTTCGATGAAAACCTTAACAATAAGAACCGCTTGAGCGAAGAGACCCTTGCCCGAAGAATACCTCTGTTCAACTAGAATGGAATCCTTACTTTTTAGACCTTAGATTGAATAGCAATCCAAGAGCGCTTCAATTCCACAAAGTTAAAGTCCTCTAAATTTCGCAGCCAAATAAAAAACTGCTGAAATCTACGAATAGAAGTCATTAAAAGACGGGTGTCCTCACCTATGAAAAAGGTAAAACCTTCTATCATCAAAATTGAAGACCATTTGATTTAGCGAATCATTATTTGAAGGACGGGAATACTTCAGCTCCGTGAAGGTAAAATAGTGTGATTTACTGTAGTTGAGTATAATTATCTTACAAAAAGAATGTCCCTCCATTCTTCCAGAGAGGCATTAACACGTTCTATAATCGTTAATAAAAATAGCAGATTCTTTTGATCACCAATAAGTAGGAAATGGAAATGCTTCAACTCCATAAGAATAAAACCAAAATATTCTATCAGACTGAATTATCAGCAAGGTCTCAGAGACAGTCGATTAGAAAGGTATTGCTATATACGTATATCAGCCTCACCAATACGTAGGAAATGGGAATGCTTCAACTCCACAATAAAACCAAAATGTTCTATCAGATTGCATTTTTAGCGAGGTCTCAAAGATACGATTAGGAAGGTATTGCTTTACCAACCATCAACTATAAGTCACCGTGATATCAAATGATTTTTTCACTTGTCGTGCAGTGATATACTCAGCGCCGCTAACCTTAGGTGTTTAAGGGTGAATCGAAAACATTAGCGACTGATGAGGTGTGCGAAAACATGAAAACATACGTCTAGGATGGGAGATGCCATACCAGACATCTGAAAGGCCTAAATATTCAATCAGATTATAACAGGTTATGTGAAAAGTTCGTGCCATTCTAGTTTTTCAATGATTTTTGCAATTAAATCTCATGACTTTGCTATCCTCAATTGCGCATTTTCTTGTGAACAATCAGGTATACAACTTGCCTATAATTGATTTGAGGTAGAGGTGTCTTCGGAACTAATTCGCTTGTAGCTCATGCACGAATGGGCGTGTAGGGAAAGATGCTAGCAGAGCGGCGCACAAGACTAATAGAGCTTGGGGGACTAATACGGTTGTAGAAAGGACGGCTACGAAGCGGTTCGCGTAATTCAAAGCTAGAGAGAAAGTCGGGAGAAACAGTCGTGCTCGAATGGTCCACATGAAATTAATCGTCAATCTGTCCTTAAGAAAGTCGAAGAAAAACCTACAATGAGATGCCGAATGCTAGCCGAAGAGTTCGATTGTTGCTTTCAGAGCATCGCCAACATTATCTCCTGAACTGGGTATGGTGTGGAAGAAATCGAAGCGGCCCATATGAATTGATAAAAGACCAGAAGCCATCCTTTCCACAACCCTGTCATCGCCCTGAGCTCCATTAATTTTACGCGCCGCTTCACTAGCCTTTTCCTTACGCGCAATTCGTGCATGAGTAGCAGGCGAATTTGTTCCCGAGACAGTCCCATCTTGAAGCAAATATAGGCAAGTTAAATTTCAAATTGTTTGCAAGGAAATGCGCAATTGAGCTATACCAAAATCATGCGATTCCGTTGCAAAAACCATTGAGAAACCAAAATGGTACAAAATTTGTACATAACCTATTTATCTACATCCGTTCTACAACATTTGTTTGCATTTATTTCTTTTTCCAATCTAGGTTATTGCAATCGTTCGGTAGTCTGAGAAATGCCCAGTTTAATACAGAACTGGCTTGAAAAACGACTTTCAAATTACGTTTCGTTTTCAAATTACGTTTCACTAGCTAAAAATGCAACGCTTTGCATTCGGAGTGCCTTGTTACAACTTCACAGCGGACTTGCTGATACTTTCATGATAAAGTCTGGCTTCGAAGCAAACTTTGTTGTTAAGAATTTAATGTTTACTAGAGCGAACTCTATAAGCGTATTTTTAGTGGAGAAGCTCGCTCGTTCTAAAATATCCACGAATTTCATAGACGCAATCGCATTTTGTGCAATGTGCTCGGTTTCCTTGCCATTCTTATTCAGTAAAACTTTCTCACCAGACTTTTAGTAAATATGCGATAGCTTGAAAGATGGAAACTTTATACTGAGCTTGGTTCAAAAAGACTTCTGAACTGTGGTATGGTGACAAGACGAAAAAAGCCTCTTGGGTTCAAAATGCGTTGTTTTAAGTTCACAACGGATTTCCTTGGCATCATATAGTTTAACTTTGACTATAGGCAAACTTTCGCTATAAAAAATAGGCTATTGCTGAAGGGACCTATAAATTGTATTTCATTTAGAAAGACGCTTTTTTTCTCAAAAAATCACTATTTTCCATTACAAAATTGAAGTGGAAAGCAGTCGCAGTCGCCCTATGTGCAATGTGTTCGAATTCCCTCGCCTTTTTACTTAAGATTCTTCATCAATAACTATCAGCAATCATTCGATAGCTCGGGAGATGCTGATTGGTTGATCTGATCTGAAAATTACTTTGATGCAGTGTTCTTGCAACGAAAAAAAAAAGATTAGGTTTTTCGTTCGGAGTACTTAGCTCTTTGTTTGATCCTTACAGCGATTTTCTAGTATTATAAAGTAAAGGTTTGATTCTAAGCAAACTTTTCCCTTTTTGAAAAGACTGGACGTTACTAAATGAATTGTACAAATGTATTTTTAGCGAGGAATACGCCCACTTGTCCTGAAAAATTCGAATTTCCAGTACAGAAGCTGAATGCATAAAAGTAGCGCATTCTCAGATGTTTTTCTTTTCCTTTCTTTCAACAATATCGAATTAGTGCCCCTGTTTTGATAACTTGTTCAGTGACAAAAGCCGTCCTGATAGAGTTCAAAGCGCAATATGCGAAATAATAAAAATATTTATTGTCATAGGATAGAACAATCCTACTCCATATTTCTATGAATAAAGGTACGATCTGCTTAATTACACTGATAATGGTAAACATAGAAAACTATTAATGAAATGAGCATCACATGCAGTGTGCAGCATTATTTTTGGCAAACTATTCACTGCCCTGTAATTTTCAACCACAATGGTGACTCTAGGGTATTGATTGCAGTGAGATCATATCAAAAGTAAAAGATTCAAGTCGTAGTATTCGATTTCAGAAGTGTAGAATGAAAACATAATTCATAATTTGACGAATATCATACTGATTAGTGATTATTTGACGAATTTTTTGTAGCGATGAACAAGAGTGCATTGCTCATAACATAGTGTAAGAACGATTGATATGAGTTAAATATGGATAAATATAAAAAAGAAAGCAAGAAATTGCTTGACAGCAGTTCGAATTATAACATTTTCACAAGCATCTTGTTTTCCCTCAAACAATGCGGCGTTCTGAAAGAAAACTGGCTTTCTATTGAGGTTGCAATGATGAATTGTATTTATGGTTGAGTATGAGCGGATATATGAAAAGTTATTCACATAAGACCATAAAACAAAGTCCCTTCTACAACCCTATGGAAGTCTCGACTCCTAAAGTCCGCCGATAGATAAAATGCTTTGGACTCTCGGTGAAGTACACCACACTGCAACTTGCAGAACCATTACTGAGAGACAACTTACTATACTTTAGTTGTTTCGAAGCATTTAAACCTAAGTACCCTCAATGTAGTCTTTTTATCATATTTTCCCATCTGCCGTCGAATAAATCCTCCATGATGGTGATAAAAAAGCATATTTCACTAGGAAACTACCACACTATCATTATAACGCGCTGCGCTCTCGGAGCAAATCCACCGCCTGCTGCGCAGGAGATCAACACGGTCCCCCATCTGTAGAAAATCTACGGCCACGGATTATTCACTAAAAAACGAAAGCGCTCCAGTTTCACAATGATAAAAATCTTTAACCTTCTGCGTCCCATCAAGAACCGCTCAAACCTGCGGATAATCGCTTTACAAGAAACATGCTCCTCCATCCTACCAAAAAAGCGACTCATATTTTCATACTGAGGAAGCATTCATACTTTCTACTATCAAAAACCATTAGACCTTACGGTCACTCTCTGAAAAACGGGAATACTCAAGTTTTACATTAACATAACCTCTGGTTTTCAGCATTTCGATAAGAAATAGTTCGACTCCGTAGATAATCGCCTTACAAGAAACATGCTTTTAAAAACTTTCCAAACTACACATCATTCTCAAGAACACGACAATGCTTCGGTTTCATGATAACCACCAGATCCTACGACTTTCTGCATCAAAATAAGAAAACATTGGAACATATGGATATCTGTTTTGGAAGACTCACGTACTTTCATCTTACCAAGAAGATATTCAAACTTTATAGAGCATAAATTGAAAACTAGTCGTACTAGTTTACCTTTGCTTGACCGACACACCTACTATTCTACTAAATTGGCATTATTATGCTATAAAGCCGCCACATTACAGAAACCCAATTTCAAGCACTATGAATTAGATATATTGATGAAACAGTAATATAAAAGCATACCTTTACTGCAGCAATCATCCTGTCAATACGATCGACTAGTTGAGCATGTTCATTCTGTTGCCCATCATCTAGAGCATTGCGATCAACATCAGCAATACGTTGTTGTAGCCGACATAGCGCATCTTCGTCCTTCCTCAATTCCTCAGGCGTTTTCACAATTACTTCGGGGCTTGTAATGCAAAGCAATTGATCTTCGATTTCTTGGCGTGTCGCATTGAAAACAGCTAGTGCAGCGATCTTGTCAGCTATAGAATCACCAAGCTTTCTCAACAAATCCTTTAATTTCGATAAACCCCACGCGCTTCTCTGACGTAATTCTTCGGTGGCGTCGTTAACGGGAACAGTCTGCAAAAGATTTTCGAGACGTTGCTTCTTATTTTCGAGATCGACCAGCACAGCTTGCTGCTCGCTCAAGTTATCCGGTATTTCATCAGACTGTTGTTGTAGACTTTCGTAAATTTGAAAAATTTCGGGCGTAACTCTATTCAGTTCTATTGACTGTTCAATGTCCTTCTTCTTTTCAACACATTTCTTTAGTAAGTGCTCAATCTGCTGCGGGAATGTTTTGTCAAGATCATCATGGCTTGCAACTGGTGAGAAACCGATAGCAAATTGGTGACAAGTGTCAGAAATTTCACGTAATTTCTGTAATTCAGCGTCAAGCAAGTCTACAAGTCTACGAGCATTTTCTGGATTTTCGATGTCAGTGTTGCGTAAGTCATCGGCAATAGTGGAAAGCCTTTTTCGGAGTTCGTTTTGCTTGTCACGTGCATTCTCCTCATCGCTCAGCGTTCTTCGCCACGTTGACAGTTGTTCCTAAAATTTACAAGATATCACAAATTTGAAGCCTCAACACTTAACTATATCAATTCAACAGAAGAAAAAATCACCTTCACTTGCTTTTTAACAGTGTCTAAGTCTCCAGTCAAATCGACACATAACAGTAGATCTTCTTGTGGAATCGCGTTGATTCTTGCTAAGAGCGATGACAAGTCCTCCACTTCCTTGACGACGTCCTCGATTGGAATCGGCACTTCACTGCGATTTCTCAACTTAGCATTATACTCGTTAACAATATCTCGCAATTTTTTCGCCGTCTCTTCATACTTTATCCTCTCATTCAACTGATCGTCTAATATTCGACTGATTGTGTCGATTCGATTCGAGAGATCATCCCTTTTCGGTAGTAAGTCAACAGGAACATCAGTGATTGCATCGAGTTTCGCTAATAGAATTGGTATGTTTGCCTGTTTGTAGTCCACCAATTCACTGGATGACGTCATGGAAGATGGTAGCGCGTTTTTCAAATTTGAAACATCTCGTTCAAGCTGACCTAATGATTCGATAGCATTGTTACGCAGATCTCGTTCACGTAACAATTGTTGTAATTGTTCTTCATTGCGCTTCGCTAAATCATCAATTGAACGTCGAGTGTTTTCAACGCGGTCAGCAGCTTTCTCTTCAGCGATTACTTCCGGCGACAATTCGGCCAGCGCCTCACGAGCATCACGAATGCGACCAAGATTTGCCTCCACAGTTTCGATATCGTACGAGCTTGGAAGTGTGGCCACTGCGTTTTCGACCACTGCAAGGCGTTCGAGAGTTTCTTTTGCAGTGTCACCATGTTTCTTTTTCATATCTCTCAACTGATCGATCTGGTTTCGCAAATGATTAGCGTGTTCCATTCGTAGACTGCCGAGTTGATTTTCGACATCCACTAATAATTCTTCATTCAATTCACGAAGAGGAAGTGCTGTCAGCTGTAACAATTTCATGGTCAATAAGGCGAACAGTGCTTCTTTCTCATTCTTTTCGATAGATTCTTCAGCTCCTTTCATTAATGCGCCAAGTGAACTCATGCGATCGTTCAAGACGGACAATCGTGATGCGTCAGGATCAACATGCTTACGAGTGTTGTTCGCCTCGTTGTATTTTTCTTGAAGCGCCGAAACCTCTGCTCGCAATGCTGGTAATTGGAATTGTTCGATGTTCTCCAAACGATCCTTGGTGGGTTGTTCTGTTAACAGGCTACAAATCGCATTTACTTCATTGATGAAGTTATCAACAGATTCACATAAACGCTTTTCATCTTCAATTTCTGTTGACAGTTCATTCAGTAGATCATCATACTGCTCCTCAGTTTGAGCGACATCAACATCAATGAATCGTACATCTGCATAAACACTTTCGAGAGGATTGAGACGCTCTGAGAGTTCTTGGAGTATGCGGACCTTGTCTCTGAGAATACTGGATTTTTGCTTTTCTGAGGATAAGGTATCGAAGTTATTCAGAGAGTCGTTGACCGATCTACGTGATTTCGTCAGCACTTCATCGAGAGGTTGCCTCAGTTTATTCAGTTGAGCGTCTACTTCGTCTCTTACTCGAACAAATTCGTCCCAGTTCTTAGCGCGTTCTTCTAAAACCGGAATAATGTTTTCAGTGGACGAAAGTGCGAGATTAAGAGCTTCTACATATGGATGATTCGCTGGAGTGTTATGGAGGGCAGTGATGGCATGTTTACACTCATTATTGAGTTCTTGGGCAGATAGCCTGTACTGTGACGGTACTCCTTCAGGATCTAGGAGTAGACGACTCGCGTCCTTTACAAGCTGAGCAAGACGATCTGATATCGGTATTAATGTGTTTCGAAGCCATTCCTCAGTTGCCGTGCGAGCGATCTCATCTTCCAGATCAGCGCGACGTTGCTAAAAACTTGTTCAAAAACCGACATGTATACTTCATTCAACAAAACTGAATGATATTTCTAATATAAATAAAAATTGTCTTTTGAATAAAGATAAAAATAATAATGACCACGAATGAAATCGTGATTTTCTATAGCTCAGATAAAAAATCACAGCAATCTACGCTACGCATAATTCTCTAGAAGGCGGAAGTCCTCAAATTCACATAGATAAACTTTTCTGCAGCCAATTGAAAATCATGGGGATTGATAAATAGAAGGCATTACTAGACACATGTCCTTCTACCTATTACAAAGCCATTCATACTTCTACAGCCAAGATTAAAAATCACTAAAAGTTACATGTCATCTAAAAAACGTAAATGCTTTAGTACAACAGAGGTGAGATTGTGTGATTTTGTGCTTTTCTGTTCGAAACCGTTCGAACCTCTAGATAAGTGCCTCACAAGAAACATGTCATTCCGACCTTTCATCAAAACATCCATAGTTTCTAGAGCTAAGACCAAAAACCACTGAATTTTACCGAAAGCTGTCTAGAAGACAAGACAGATTGAGTTTCGAAGACAGAAACTTCTCACATTTTCTACACCCTTGTAACAGAGAGCTACAATACATAGGCAACTGCTCTACAATATACAAATGATTCAGTCCTGCCATTTTGGCAAAGGCACTATCACTTTCTATAGCCGAGATAAAAACCACTACATTCAAGGAATCACACGTAAAAGACGAGAATGCTTCGGATTCACAATGATGAATTCTTCTGATTTTCTCCATGCCAGTAAAAAAAAATCGTTCAAAACTACGGATATTTGCCTCAAAAGAAAAGTATTCCTTCCTATCGACTGTTTCTAAATCTCGCTATGAACATTAAATAAAGTCTGTGAGAATGTTTTAAGCCTTTCCCGAGATGAGTGGGTTACATATTTTTGGGCCATATCGTGCGTCTCATCAGAGCCACACGTGCCACTAGTCAACATTACTTTATAGCACAGATAGAGAGTCTCGTTTTTCGTGATGGCATTTGATACGTTTTTACAGCGACGTTTGGAAAAATTGGATTGGAAGGTAATGTCTACATATTCATTATCAGCCGTAAGCCATTGACTAGAAAATTGTGATATCCACAACCACGTGCGGTCACCAAAAACGCGCCTTCCTATCCCTGCTTCAAAGTAGGGGAGGGTAGCTCTGATGAGGTGGGAGATGCCGCCGAAACGTACGTAAGCCACTGAACGCACACTTAACATGTTGTTATCCAACCAAGATACAGTCGTACTTTCTACAGTTTAGATTCAAAAGGGTTATTGGAGGATCTTTCTCTAAAATGCCCATCTCCCAAGCTACCATAATAGAATTCTTATACTCTGGGGCCGGAATGAAAAACCACCCGTTTATATGAATACCTGCCTACAAAAGAGAAAATCTCTTATTCGGCTAAGACGCGATCGTGATTTTCTACAGCGAGAACTTAAAGATAACATTAATAATCAATAATTTAAGGTAAAATAATCCAGAAAACTTTTCTATTTCAGTGCTCTTACCAGTGTGATAATGTTGTAATTATAAGTGCTATAACAGACAACATAAGAGGCAGAAGATATGTTATCTGATTATATATTGCTTTGAGCAAGGTCTAAAAAGCGCCGAACGGAAAGAAAAAAAATTGCTTGAAATTGCAGATAATCGATGTCATAACAGAAACGTCGCAAAATGCTCCTATTAGATAAAGCCGGTTTTCTATAAAAACTATACATGCTGTTGAGGCAATAGAACAAAATCGCCTTCGCCGATCTATGAAATTCTGCTCTAGAATCACGGAGCCATCGCCACTCACAGAGAAATCAGTCCCAAACACTAATAGTTAAACTTATTGACGAAGAAGTGGTCAGAAGCATACCTTTACTGCAGTGATCACCTTGTCGATACGATGAAGTAGTTGAGCATGTTCATTTTGCTGCTCGTCCTCCAGAGCACTACGGTCGAGCTCCAAAATACGTTGCTGTAGCCGACATAGCGTATCTTCGTCCTTCTTCAATTCCTCAGGTGTTTTCTCGGTTGCTTTCGGGCTTGTAATGCGAAGCAATTGATCATCGGTGTCTTCGCGAGCTGCATTGAAAGCAGCTAGTGCAGCGATCTTGTCAGCAATGGAATCACCAAGCTTTCTCAACAGATCTTTTAATTTCGATAAATCGCATGTGCTTCTCTGACGTAACTCTTCGGTAGCATCTCCATCGGGAATCGTTTGCAATAGATTTTCAAGACGTTGCTTCTTATTTTCAAGATCGACAAGTACAGCTTGTTGCTCGCTCAAGTTATGCGGTATCTCATCAGATTGCTGTTGCAGACGTTCAGAAATTTGAAGAATTTCGGGTGTGATTCTACTCAGTTCCATTAACTGCTGCACATCCTTTCTCTTTTCATCACATTCTTTTTGTAAACGCTCAAATTGCTCCGGCAATGTTTTGTCAAGATCATCATGGCTAGCAAGTGGTGAGAAAGTGATGGCAAACTGGTGAAAAGTATCAGCAGTCCCACGTAATGTCTGTAGTTCAGCGTCAAGTGAATCAACAAGTTTCAGAGCACTTTCCGGATTTTCGACATCAACATAACGTAAGCCATCGGAGATAGCCAAAATCCTCTTTCGGAGTTCGTTTTGTTTTTCACGTGCATTTTTCTCATCGTCCAACGTTCTTTGTAACGTTGACAGCTGTACCTGAAAAATTAAACTTTGGGAATTCAAAATCTTCAATCTATGTAAGTCACTTCAGTAGATGAAAACAAAAAAAAAATTACCTTCAATCGCTCTTTAACGTTGTCTATGTCTCCAGCCAATTCAGAACATGATGCAAGGTCTTTTTTTGGAATAGCGTCGAGTCTTGCTAAGAGTGATGACAAATCTTCCACCTCCTTGATGATGTCTTCAATTGGAATCGGCAGTTCACTGCGATTTCTCAACTTATCATTACACTCGTTAAAAATATCTTGCAATTTCTTCGCCTTCTCTTCATAATTTATTCTCTCATTCAACCGATCGTCTAACATTCGACTGATTGTGCCGATTCGATTCAAAATATCATCCTTTTTCGGCACCAAATCGACAGGGACATCAGTGATCGCATCGAGTTTCGCTAATAGGCTTGGTATATTTGCTTGTATGAAAGTGATCAATTCAGTGGATGGCGTCATGGAAGAGGGTGGTGCGTTTCCCAAATGCGAGACATCTCGTTCAAGTTGATTCAATGATTCGAGAGCGTTGTTACGCAAATCTCGTTCACGTGACAATTTTTGTAAATCGTCTTCATTACGCTTCGCTAAATCATCAATGAGACGTCGAGTGTTCTCAACACGGTCAGCAATTTTCTCCTCAGCGATTACATCTGGCGACAATTCTGCTAGTGCTTCACGAGCATTTCGGATGCGACCAAGATTTGCCTCCACACTTTCAATATCGTATGAGCTCGGAAATGTGGCGATTGTATTTTCGACCAATGCAAAGCGTTCGAGAGTTTCTTTCGTGGTGTCATCATGTTTCTTTTTCATATCTCTCAACTGCTCGATCTGGTTTCGCAATTGATCAGCGTGTTCGCTTGGTAGACTGCCGAGTTGATTTTCGACATCTACTAATGATTCCTCACTCAAATCACGAAAAGGAAGTGTTGTCAGTTGTAACAATTTCGTCCTCAATAGTGCAATCAGAGATTCTTGTTCATTCTTTTCGATAGATTCTTCCGCTACTTTCATTAATGCACCAAGTGAACTCATGCGATCGTTCAAGACAGACAAACGTGAACTGTCAGCATCAACATGCTTACGAGTGTTATTCGCTTCATTATGTTTTTTCTGTAGCGTAGAAAGTTCTGCTTGCAGTGCTGGTAATTGGAATGAATCGATGTTCTCCAAACGATCCTTGGTGGGTTGTTCCGTTAACATGCTACAAATAGAATTTATCTCATCAATGAAGTGATCAACAGAATCACATAAAAGCTTTTCATCTTCGACTTCTGTTAACAGCTCGTTCAACACATCATCATATTGCTTCTCAGTTTGTTCGATATCAACATCAATAAATCGTACATCTTCATAAGCACTTTCCAGTGGATCGAGACGCTCTGAGAGTTGTTGGAGTGTGCGAACCTTGTCATCGAGAATACTAGATTTTTGCCTTTCTGCAGATAGGGTATCGAAGTCATTCATAGCGTCATTGATCGATCTACGTGATTTTTTAGCACTTCATCAAGAGGTTGCCTTAATTTGTTCAGTTCAGCGTCTACTTCGTCTCTCACTCGAATAAATTCATCCCAATTCCTAACGCGTTCTTCTAAAATTGGAATAATATTTTTAGCGGACGAAAGCGCGACATTAAGAGCTTCCACAGATGGATGATTCGTTGGAGCGTCATGTAAGACAGAAATGGCACGTGCGCACTCATTATTGAGTACTTCAGCAGACGGCCTGTACTGCGACGGCACTCCATCAGGGCTTGAGAGCAAGCGTTTCGCGTCGTTTAAAAGCTGGGCAAGACGACTCGATATCGGTGTTAATGTATTTCGAAGCGATTCGTCAACTGCACTGCAAGCGATCTCATCGTCGACATCAACGCGACGTTGCTAAAATTTCTAAATTCTCTTCGAAACAAAAAAGCAAAATCATAAAGACTGCTTAGTTTGACAGATCCTTGCCCTCAAATACACCTTTTGAGCTATTGGAATGGAATCCTGACTTTCCAGAGATCAAATGAAAAACTAACACAATGTACGCCACTGATAGTTGTCTGGAAGATGGAGGTGTCCCAAATCTACACAGACAAAATCCTCTGCTTTTCTACAGCCAATTAAAACATCATGATAACTTGCAGATTGTAGAAGCATCAAAAATAGTTCAAAAAATGCTATTCGCTGCAATGTTAAGGTTACTTGGATATTCACGTTTTGTACTCCCTCCACAAGTAATTGTCAGCACTCTGTCACAGAAAATTTGTTAATTTCATGACTAAATGAAAAGAATAATACCTTCCTCCGATCAAGAGAGAACAAATAAAAATCGATCTCATTCGTTGGAGAAAATTTTCATACAAGTGTTACTTACCATTCGAAAGCCGAGTCTTGTGGCTATAGCCCCACTTCGTCGGTTTTTCGAAACACCCCTTTATAACAATATAACATTCAAAATAAAATCATGTACCATAGAACACGAGTTTTTTTCTCTATCTTGCTTATATTTCGCTGGACTCCTTCCTCAGAGTGCCAATACTCAAACTTTCACACAAGCTTCGAAGAATCAAAAAATTTGTCTCCTTCTCAGAAAACACTTTCTATCTATTCATCCCTTTGATCTTTTGAATTGTGCTTCAGATCTCGCCGTACAGAGCTCTTCGTTTGGACTATTAGTAGTCATCTAAAAGCGTATTGTCTTCTGATTCTAGCGATGTGCTTATTTTCTGGAAACACAGTTTAACAAGGAGAATGAGACCGAGTTTTACTTTTTTGGTAACGTTGTTCACAGCCTATTCGACAAGGCGAAGGCCGTCGCAGGAGCGTGGCACAGGCGGAGCGAGGCGGGACGATCGCTAATTTGTTATTCAATTAGGGATTTTTCCTCCGCTTCGAAAGAAATTCTAATTGAAACGATTGAATAAGATACTACGAAAATTTCTCTACATGTTAATATGCTTTTCCACTTCTATCGAATTATACGCATGATAAAAATGAAGGCAAAAGGCGAGTATAATTTTTGATCTGGATGCTACAACGTTATAAGAGGGTGTTTTGAAGAAAAATTCAAGTGGGGCAGTAGCCCTAAGTTTCAGCTTTCGAATGGTTACTAGCACTCCTATGAAAAGTTCCTCTCCAGCGAGTGAGATCGGTATTTCATTTGTTCCCTCTTAATCAGAAAGAACCAGAATAATACTTAAATAGTTCTTGCTTACTGCCCTCTCCTGTTGAGCCACCCTTACCATTAGGTGTTGCACTCAAGGCAATTCTAATATGGTCACAAGTGTGCGTAAGGTTTTCACACGCCTTAGTAAAAGACCACTTTGTATGTAGTTCACTTCTTTTCGACATCTCTTTAGATCCCGAAGATTTTCACTTGAACTCTTATTGAAACTCAGTCACCACTGTAGAACTTCAATTCAATACGTGAAATATAAAACCTCAAATCCAGATTGGTTGATTCGGTCGTCGATCATGTACTTCAGTGTGCGTATCTGTTCGGTGAGAGAAGATGCGAGGTCAATACCATCTGCATTCCCAACATTTGCTTGCTCAACTGCAGCATCGGAGAGAAGAGACAGGACAGGCTCTTGATTCTCCAAAAAATCCCTTGTTTTCAGTAATGAGTCTGGTTTGGCAAATTCATCATATGCTATAGTCTCAGCAGATTCTATAGCACTACGTAATGCATCAGCGAGCTTATCGATGTCTTTCTCTGCTGGTATATTTGAAGAGATATCAGGACGGTAAATTTCACGAATATTGTCCACAGTGTGCTGAAAATCAGTACGTGATTATTATTAGCAACCTGTCGTTAACAGTAACAATCCATCTTCAAGAGTACTAATTAGCATGTTAACAGAGCTACAAACTAAATTTTAGCTGCAGAAATTCAAGTGCGAAGAAATATGTACCCAAGTGAACAATATATAATCAGACTAATGATGAAACAACTTGAAAAGTGGACGTTCGAAGCCACATACCTCAGCTCTCAGTTCAGCAATTCGATCAGTGAAAGAATTTTTCACCGCATTGTATCTTTCTTGCAGCGCATAGATCCTATCAAGGTATTCACTATCCTCTAACATTGCAATTTCCGCAACAATGTCGGACAGAACATTCAGTGAGAACTCTTCCGTTTTCATCACATCTAAGTATTTGGCCAGAATATCCGGATCATGACAGCCCTTCGGATCAAAATCTTTGGCCTTGTCCAGAGCTTGCTCAATTTTGAGAATATTTGTATTAATTTCTTCCGGATTAAGTGTAGTTTTGGTCCACTTCAACGGAGATATTTCCAACTTTGAGTGAGGCACGTGAGAATCCTTTCCTAATGTGGCCGTCTGAAATACATATGATAGACCATAACATACACATACACTTCTCAAAATCTCCTAAATAACATACTAATTCTTCTGGAATTGCACCGGCAACTTCTTTCTCCAGAATCTTCAAATTTGTCTGAAATATAAAGAATAGTGAAACATACAACATCTTTTATCAATTTATATTTTTTGAGCGAGATCTCACAAAGAAAAACAGCCGAACATAAGACTATTATTTGATTTAGCACCTATGAGCAATCGACTGTTAATCACTGCAGTGTCAGGTGATCTCATCATTTGACATGCAGATTTGTTATAAGTGCAGTGTAGGGTGATCTTTTCACTCTACACGCAAAGTAACTAATTCGACCTCAATTCCTTACATGTACGGGGGTACACATTCTTACAAGGGATTGGCTGAACCGGAAAGCACCGTGCTACTAATAAGGCCAAAAGGCCGAAACGTACGTCTGGCACTATATAGTGCCATTCAGACCTTATGAAAGGCTTAATATATATAATCAAATGATATAAGACAATGAGGAATTTCTCAAACAAACATATAAGCGTGGTTGATCCTTAAGAGATTCTACTTACACAAGCGAAACAAAAACATTTTGAATGTATCCCCTTGACTGAAAATGCTAGCCTTTACAATTCTTGAGCTCTACCGAGTTTATTCTAATCTCTAAAAAGATTTTCGGAGCAGTAAAAATAAAAGAGAAAGATATAACCCAATGATAATCGATTGACAAAAATTGCTTTCAACTAATACCTCGAATGAAAACTACGACCATTCGCTCTTGAGTTCAGTTCAGCGAAGTAAGAAAATGAAAGATTTAAGACGTTAAACGAGTTTACAACAACAATATCTTTGCAAAACGGCCTGCACTAACCTTCAGAAGTGCAAGTTTTTGTTGTACGAGGGGATCCTGTGAGTGAGCTTTGATCGATAGTATGCGTTCTTCAACTACTTGTATAATAGTAGTGACGGTGTTGGTAACCATCATGAACACCTTTCGCTTATGTCTAGATCGGTCAGATGGTGACATCTCTCGTTCCATGAGATCACTTTCAACAAAATGACGTGGTCTACTGCTAATCATACGTAGGAGATCCATCTGCGTTTGAAGTTGATCAAGTTCGTCACTGAGATTTAAGTCTTCAACATCTCGGTTCGTTACTCGTTGTTCAAGCCGCGTTAACTCAAGAATAACTTCTTGTTCCTTCTTAGATAACGACGTCTCTTCCTCAATTTCCATTTGTAGCTTTGATTTGATATCCTGAAGTTTCAATCTACAATCGTTAAGAAAGTGTAGAT
Source organism: Parelaphostrongylus tenuis (assembly GCA_019055375.1). NCBI lineage: Eukaryota > Metazoa > Nematoda > Chromadorea > Rhabditida > Metastrongylidae > Parelaphostrongylus > Parelaphostrongylus tenuis. The sequence continues at coordinate 193,733 of JAHQIW010007458.1, read as the reverse complement.
AAGAGGAAACTGATCTATCAAAAATGATCAACACTGAGTAGAAAAAAAGTTAAATAAAAAGTCCGTAGCATCAAAAAGACGAGTAAAACACTGCTCTAAATTGAACGTTATTATTCCACAAAAGAGCGCAGCCCACCGCGGCCAAAGTCCATTCTTGCGCTTCACCACTATGTAAAGCAATAGTAACATCAATCTATGCTAATAGCAAACTTATCCATAGAAGATAAAACACGTTTTTCACTGAGCAGCAAAAGAGCTTTGACATAAATAATCTACTTTTAAGCGCTAAGCGTTGAAAATGAGAATATTAACAGGCTGACCATGTTCATGAAAAACTTGAATCTGACCTGGGCGCAGCAAGCCAATCAACAACTAAATTTTGCAGAAGAGAAAATAGTTCTTTTTGAATGACGATAACGAATAGAAGAAAAAAAATACAGCGTTCCACTTGGTCTCTCAAAGGCACGCCATACAATTGAGTTCATTAAGTATGACAGAATTGATTGAAACCATTTCATTTCTTGCGCTATACAACGACTTGTGGCAGTCCACCGATGCGTTATTTCAGGTTTCTTTTCTCACGCAGATTAGTCTGAGACCAATTCGTCGACTCCGCAGAATGAATCGAGGCTTTTCCCCGCTACATGGGATCAAACCAACCACAGTGTATGTGTTGCAGAACACCTCTGACTACTGCACTACACGTGCTATAGAACATATTGCTTCTGGAGCTATAAACACTTATACAAACCTAGACAGTAGCTTTATTGTCCCGAAATTTTCGCAACATTCTGCATTCCCCAAATATATGTGGGATCAATCTTTCTTTACGCATGATTTTATGAACTGATCAATCTTACATTCAGGTGTTGCTGCAGATGAATCATAGAGTTCCCTATTGCTTCCTTTTTACTATCATCCGATTGCGCTAGCTCCATAAACAAGCCATTTAGTTCCTCAAGATATCCCTGAAGAATATGTTAAAGGCACATCGAAACTAAGTGATGTAAAAATAACTAACCAGAATCGAGTTATAGTCCTCCTTGGCACTAGATATGGATTTCGGACCTTCATTGTATGACTGAATGATAGAATGAAGTCGCCTTCGTAGATCGCTTATTGCTCTTTCCAGATACGTTTCGCTACTAGCACTTGCTCTGGTAACATCAATGCTCGAGCAAACCGACTGCACAGATTCAGGTCGGTCCACCAAATCTGACGATGCCAGAGAACTAACGGACAGCTGGAAATGAAAACGCTTTAGTTCTAACCTAACTGACTAAAAATCACTAAGAAATGTGCTCAAAATTTATGCACTCCTATGACATACTACATAAATCAACATGATTGGAACTTCTTAGACATATTTCGAGCTAGGTAAAGCCACACTTCATTTGATAAGATATCTCACCTGGGATGGAGTCGCTACACCCTGAACTATGGTATCCACATGTATCGGAAGTGACACCTCTTCAACATTATGACGCTTGAGTCTGTCGAGCAACAAATGGTACCTTCTGCACAGCTCCAACACGTGGTCACGATTATGAACATTGAGCCTCTCAAGTTTTCCGACAAGTCTTTGGTTACTGATGCAATGAGACAACAACTGCGAGAGACGTTTCGTCTGCAAACTGCCCACTGGCATGAGTTCCACTGAAGCTAAATCGTTCTCTACAGCATTAAGCCAACATTCGAATTGCTCCAGTTTCTTTCCAAGCTTTTCTTCGTAGCGCCGTTGTCTAGTAGTGCTAGCGATGGACTTGGCGATTTTACTGTCCAGGCGAAAATGCCTTCCGCTGCAGATCAGCAAACTCAGGTCGAAATCGCACCCTCATTGACGCGTCGAGAAGGCTTTCGAGCGATCCTACATTCTCCTTCCACTGCTTCCATTCATTTTCATTGAACTTAAGCATTTCTGCCTGCGCCCGGTTATTGATATACTGCACAACTTTTTCTTCATATGCACAAAATAGAGAATTCAAGTAGTCGTGATAGGTGTAAGTATAACTAGTAATCAGCCGTTGCCGCTGATCCTGCCGATTGTGGTAAAGTGCTGAAATTCGGTCTAACTCTGATTTTTGCATATCCGAAATGGTGAGTTCATTCAATTCGTCAAATGCTTTCTTCTCAATTTCTTCGTCACGTTTAAGCTCCGTAATCGTGGCAAGCAACATGCGCGGATTCTCTGTTGTTGGGAGCTCCTTATCCATTAAGGATTTGAAACAACGAGCCATGTCGTCGAAATTGTCCTCATCAATCTAAAAGTGAAGAAAATACATTAGCGATGAGAATAACACGTAAAAATGTCAGACCCAATACTTACTGGACCCAACAATCGTATTCGGAATCTCCTAATCAATAACGGTATAGTCAAGTCCGAGATAAGCATTTCAGCAGGATGTTGAAGCTGTCTAAGATGTTCTGCCTTTTCTTCCAATTTATTACACAATTCCTCCGCCTAAAAACACATAATGAGAGAGGGAGAGTGCAACAACTACCCGATGTTATGAGCTAAATTTGATTTTCACCCAATGAAATGAGAACAAAAACAATGACGAATTGCTGGACTATGCATGATTAGAAAGGACCAGAGAGGGCTCTACACTAAAAGTGGTGATTCATCCTTCTTTTTACATTGGAAACATGGAGCACAACGCGTACCAATCTTGACGCACTTGTCGGCTAAATAGTGACCTCTTCTAGTACAAATCAGTGTACCCTAACTCACAATGAACTTCATTAAACGGTATAGCTGTCATTAATAATTTGAAGACCTTTACTGAAAAAATGGAAATTCGCACTTTGTTGGGTTATTTGGAACTCAACACTTTCGTGATGGCAATAAAGATCGCTGCACGCAGCACGACAGTCTAGCGACGCGATTTTCGTACAGGTTTTTTCTCCGCTCAAAGACGATTTCTGGGTTTTTCCTTAACTCTGATACAGCCCGACTTATTCCACAGACTGATATGCTTTTGAAACATGCATATCTCTAATATATGAAGAAAAACGCTAGTTTACTAAGTAATGATATTGTTTTGACATTCATTCGATATGTAATAAATTATACAAATATTTTGATGTAAATCTTGTAGCTTTGATTTTTGTTGAATATGAAAACAAGAAAGCAACAAACAAATCGCCAGAATTGCTCAAACATACTCCATGAGATACTAGATCCCTAAGAACTCTAAGTTTATATCAGCCAATCGTTTATTTGCGATTAGTTGCAGCTGGTGTATGCAAGAGACGGTTGCATACTTATAGAAAGCGGTACAATTTTGTCTGAGAAAAGTCAATCGCATTTCAGGGTAACTAGTTAGTAGTGCAGGTTACTCGTTTTATCAATTTTTGATCATATCAAATTTTACTCACAGTTTGGGTGCACAAATCTGTTCTACCCAAACCACTGTACCCCAATCTGTTAAAAATGCATTGAATTGGCTGTTTGTATCAAGCTTACGAAACACGATAACATCAGATTTGCTACAAGATATGCTAGCCTGTATATATACTAAAATTGTCTAATCTATAATGCAAATATACATTGTATAGGAATGTGGGCGTGATAAAGTTGTTGAGCAGATCATATTTTGGATTTGCTGTAAATACACTACTGTGAGAAGCTTTTTCACTTGCATACGAAGAGGGGAAACTTTTTGTAGAGTGATCAGTTGCCAATTATAGACAAGCAGAGTTATGCCGAGATAGTTATCCTCAATAAAAGATTTTGAACATCAACACACTTTCGAATTCGCTGGCACAGTTTTCTAAAACTTGATTGCTTTGGACGCACCAACTTTCGAAAGCTTAAGCCAGTGTTTAAAGCTGATGGTGAAAATCATTCAATAAGTGTTTCAGGACGTACTAATTGTTGATCGCATGAGCAAAAAAAAATCGTGGACTGGTACTGATTTTTGGAGTATATTGCTGTAGCTCGGTGTGATTGTTGTTGTTAAGTCGTCACTGTATTAGTTGTCGAATGTTGAATAGATTATATGGATGCGCTTTCGAATTAAACTTTGGCAACTCAGCGACAGGTAACAAGAGGGGTAGAAAAAATGTGCTTTCAGAAAGGATGTGGTCTGTCGTTGGAAAAAGAAGACTTTTCAGACATGCGGTCATTCTTCATACTATAAACACTTCAAAAAAGTTTACTTTGCAATATTTTATCTTTCTGTAATGTTAGAGTTCCTCTAACATATAAACTTTCCTAATAAGTACCAGTGAGGCCGCTGTAAAGTTCAAGAGGCGAATTAGCTACTTCGTGTGCTAGAAATGCTATTGCTTTTGCTTTTATAGCGCTCTATGCAGACTTTTCCAAAAACCAACTTTGGTGCAAAATCGTCAAGATTTGAGCTATCGAATGATTACCAAAAGTTTAGCAAAAAACTATCACAGACCCCAGCCGAGCAAACAATGTAAACTGAATGTGGAACACAATACTATTTTTGCTCCTACAACGCAATAAGAAAGAATTTTCAAAATCAGACATATTATGATGGACGAAAACTGTGCTTTCGAATCATTACTAAAGGTTCAAAGAAGAAGTGTTTTCCTAGCAACAAAGGCTTTCTATAAATCGTGTATCTGAGTAGAAACACGCCGTTCCAAGAGAATTGATGCAGCAATTGTAACCTCTTTGCTTCATGATGAAAAGAAGTCAGCTAAAGGACAAACAATTAACTAAGGTAAAGTTAAGTTTTCCTTACACCTTTTTTTGATACTTAGTAACCATTTTCACTAAAAAGTGCCCACGTTATAGCACACTGGTAGATGATCAGTGTTGTTCTGTTAGACCGCCTTTAGCGGTGGTATAATATTATAATATATCCAGTGATGTGCAGAACTTTTGCCTCAGCTGGGATTAGAACTCACATTTCACCCTATCCGGGGGCGCATGCTCGAGCCGTTGCACTACCGACGCCCGTCTTCACACCATCTTTTTCTACGCTACAACGCCTCTATCCGTCAGCCACAACCGTTAACGGTCTGGCGTGGGTAGTCGCTATCGACATTAAACCCACTCATGCTGACAATACTGAAGTCAAAACGGGCTTCGGTAGTGGAAGGTTCGAGCACGCCCCCACGGGTAGGGTGATATGTGGGTTCGAGTACCAACTGGTGCAAAAAATTTCGCGCATCACTTTACACCACTGGCTAGATTGTTGGATAGATTGCAAAGAAGATAGTTGGCATAAAAAAGTAATTGCTTCTCCCATAGGCTCTTTATCAACGTTAGACCGTGCGCAGTACAGTAGAGTGAGTTCTCGTTTTTTGATCTGCTAGAAAATCACTGCACGACTTTAATTTTATTTCTCTTGTACGTACTTTAGCAATGGTTTTTTTGAAGACTGCATTGTTTTAGATCAATTCAGCATTTTAGCATTTTCATGTACTTAGTGATAAGTCGTATCTTGACAAGCTTTGATAATTAGATATTCAAATATCCGAACAGCACCTTCAACCAATCCACTATGAATTCAACTCGACCATAGTGCGGCACAAGGTATGATGGGCTATGAGGTCAAGGAAGTGTCAACGAATGCACAATGCGACGATGACTTGGAAAATTCGACTTTGCGAAATAAAACTTAATGAGAAATAGGTATCAGATTGATCATTGATGACGATAAAGTGAAGGTTTCAATGGAAGCAAATACTTGCACAAGTGTTTGAGAGTTCGCTTTAATGTAAGTCTAACAACTGTTTCAAGACATCTAAAGAAAATCGAAAAGTCAAAGAAGCTCGACAAATGGACACTCCATGGATTGAATGACAATCAAAAAACCGTCTCTTCGAAGTATCATCGCTATTCTTTCTAAGTAACGACAGCGAGCCGTTTTCCGATCATATAGAGAAGCGCGGCGCAAAATGGGACCGTCTACAACGGCAGGTGACCCTCAGAAACTGGAGGACGATATAGCTCCACAGCATTTTCCAGCGCCAAAATCTCTCAAGAAAACCCAACACTGACCATCCGGTGGTCTACAGCTGGTCTAATCCTTCACAGCTGCTTGAATTCGGGTGAAGCAATTACCAAGTAGGACCAACGAATCAACGAGATGCGCTAGAAACTTCGCCTGCTTCGGCACATGTTGGAAGAAATGAACCTTCTCCGCGATAACGCATGGTTTCTGTATAAGCCCATGCTAGAAAGGTCGAAAGAAAGGTGCTACGACCTCTGTCCATCCAGCGTACTCGTCAAAGCAGACTTTTCGACTACCAAATACCAAAGATCTCAAAAAAGCTGATTTACGATAAAAAATTAGGACGTGAAGTGGTTTCGAATCCGGCTACTACCTTTCTAGAGCTCCCTGAGTTTTCCATCACACCATCGAGTCACTTGTTCTGCCTCCGAAACCACTCCTGTTAGCGAATGATGTCTAACAGCGTGGATACGGTTAGACAAGGTTGAGAAGTAGACAGAGCAAAGGCCTCGATGGTTTATTGGGTAATACGTGAGTCGCCGGAAAGTGTGAACGTGAGTTACAAACTTCAGGTTACGAATTTCTTTGATACTTTAGCATTCTTGCTCCGTGAAATTTGTCTATTGTTTGATGATACACAGTAGTAGAACTCGGAAAAAAATGCTGGAAAGAAAAACAAAATTATGACTTTCACATGAATTCCTGAGCAAACTGATATGGAACACTGCACGTTACATATAATAACAATGAAAAGCTACTGAAAAAAAGACTTACCACGTATTGTATACCAGGACTTTGATCGATTTGAGTAGCATCGATCGAGGAGTCAGTGAATGAGATGAAATCACACACAGAGTCCAGATATTCAAGACGAGTGCGCATCAAGTCTCGCAGTTTATCTCTTTCGTAGGTTAATAAATTCAACCTGAAAGTATATCGTACGAACAAATTCAATGTAATTAGGTAAAAAAGAAGAATTTGTAGAAATGCAAAACTTTGCAAAGTCTAGAGTGTTCCATTCACCGATTGCACAATGTATTTCAGTAGCGCTATTTGGCGCATGTTGTGAACAACCGAACAGTTCGAGGGTCTTTGAGTAAAACACATTTAATACGTGAGACCTCAACTCAGTTCGTGCTACGTAGGAACTCAGACATCAAATATCAAGCTAATTTAGCTCAACTAAAAATCTATAGATAATTATTGAGCGATGAATTAAGTATTCCTAAGTATGCCACAAAATCATTTTTGAGCCACGCATGTCGTGTGGTCTGTTAATAAAGGGCTGACTTATAGAGCCCGATACACGTGTTTCGACCTTGCAGTCTCGTCAGCCGGGCACTTACCCTTTCTCGTCTTTTGCTAATCTCTGTGGGTGCTCCTTCCCCACACTAAGAGTTAGCGACGACGAACGTTTTACACTCTATGTCCAGTGAAATTATCACAGGAAACAGAGTGTTGTACACTCGATTGCTCGTGACTAGTAAACTCAATATATCAAATCTTTCGTTTCGAGTGTTTTCTTAAGACCACAGCTCAAATTTCAATATGCCACACGAAAGATATGATAATATTGACTATACTAGCCACGAGCAGTCGAGTGTACAATACTGTCTGTTCAGTGATAATTTCACTGTACTTACAGTGTAAAATGTTCGTCGTCGCCAGCTCTTAGTGTGGGGACTGGAGCACCCACAGAGGAATGGCAAAAGACGAGAAAGAATAACTGCCCGACTGACGAGACCGCAAGGTCGAAACACGTGTGTCGGGCTACATAAGTCAGCCCTCCTTGACAGACCTCTGACATGCATGGCTCAAAAATGAATTTATGGTTTATTGAAATTTGAGCTGTGGCCTTAAAAACACTCGAAACGAAAGATATTCCTAAGTAGTTCTGTAGCTTCATGAACTTGTTTTCCACCCAAGATCACGCAAAGCTTTTCTACAGCTAATGTAACATAATCTTCACTGCACCTACAGAAATGTGCATCTTAATCTACAAATCTGCAATATTACAAATCATGAATATCGACACAATTTATCAATTTGAGCTATGTGTCTTTCAATTAGTTAGGTGTCTGAATCTTACTTTCAGACATAATACTTTGAAGAACACAGCTCAAAATTGATAATCTTGTAATGATATTCAAGTTCCATTATATCGTAAACATGTTTTACGCAACGTGGGATCGATGTTTTTGACTCAACGGTTACCCCACCTTAGCGTTTGCTCGGAAAGCTGGTCGCTAAGTAAGCAGGATTGAAGATAGCTTGGCATTACTGTGTGCACAGTCGAAAAGACGATGCCAGGAGTATCTCATATCCAAGTAGGAGAAAGGACGCTATTTTCTGATCTACATCGGCGATCGAACTTCAAAAATTCCATTTTACACGCCAGACTATCGAGCATAAGGAGGGCTGTACAATTAATGCGTTTCAGTGACAACTGATAGATGAGATCCGTTACACATTGGATTCCTCGGGATGTCAAACGCATCACAGGAAGACCACCGACTTTACGGTCCAATTCCTTCACAGGACGCTTAGAAGAAGGATATGATGCTCAACAAATCCCTGCAGCGAGAAGGATCTACTAAACACTGTTGTACGCCATAGGGAAAATTGAAAGTTTCACTGGTATCCGCTTGAGTCACTCGACGATCAGAGATACGACAAGTGATATAAGCTGACAGGTTATTTTACACAATCGGACATAACGTTTTGGAAGCTTTTGAATGCCTGCTACGTAAAAATAGCAACACCGAACTGCGAAGTACTTTCAGATCTCATCTTCAGTTTCAGGTGCGAAAAAGCATCAAATAATGACACACAGGAAGAACACCTATAATTGACAAGTTTAAGTAGAATGGCATCACTGATTATATGCATAATGCAAGGATGTAAACCCTCCAATTCATTACATTTCGCTGAAGGATACAGCAGCTTCCCAAAAGATGGCAATTGAGCACCACACGTGTGATTCACAACCACGTTCATTGCAGGTATGGTATTATCTCCACTTCATTCCGAACGTCTCAGAAAACATGCCACAAGGTATTCATATGACGCCACGTAAGTCGAAAGGACCATTACCATTTTGTGACGATTTCGATCAAGTGGTGGTAGACACAATACTTTATGCTTGAAAGAGGTCCCTAAGTGAGACTATCAACTTCGTCTCGGCTTGGTTTAACTTTGCTTATGATGAAATTACGTAGAAATCGACGCTCAGAGACGCTCAGATATTATTTAGTTCACAATGATGCACTGCAAAACTTTCGGACCTATATAAATTACCAAAAAATTGATCAAAAAAAGTAGACATATTTTAGCTGTTTAAGAAATAGAAGCAAAAACAAACTTTTCGTTGACACGGTCAAACTCTAGTTGGAAAAAGCTGCCACTGATAGCGACAAGTTCTCTTCTGAGTTGCAACACATCGTTACGCCACTCAGTATCACATCGCTCGAGCAACCTTTTCAGCTCTGACGAAATCGTTGACACCTAAAATAGTAGTACGTATTAGTTGTAAGAGAACACTTCAGCTTGACACGAACGTGACGATGCTTAATTGTCATTGACGTCCGCGTGGTATGGCATCTAGTCCTTTGAGGATGGTATGCTATGAAATCAACACAAACACTCCACTGCGGCACTCCCAAAAAATGAGCCTTAATTTTTTGTTAATCGCATCATAAATCAGTTTTTCCATCTAACTCATCATTAGTTTCTAATCTTTATGTGCTATACAAGCTCTGTACATTGAATGAATTTATTCATACTTTTTGAAGACTCCCATCCCATGCGTGTGAGTTGGTTCGGATTAAAATTTGCGCTCCGATAGTTTTCTATAACCCACAGTGATTCCTACGATTTTACACAAAAACAGTGACTTATTACAGTGACACGGAAGAAAATAGTAATCTTTTTTGGAATAAAAAATGATTTCTATGAGGATGAATCACTCAGTGAAGAAAACAGTGATATGCCAAACAATCATTTTTGAGCCACCCATGTCATGTGGTCTGTTGAAATGGGCTGACTAATAAAGCCCGATACACGTGTTTCGACCTTGCGATCTCGTCAGTCGAGCAGTTAGTTAACCTTTCGCCTTACCAATCCTGTGTAGTGCTCCAGTTGCCGCGCTAAGAGTTAGCTGCGACGAACGTTTTACACTTGGTTTTTGTGAGAATGAATCACTCAGTGGATGGAAAATCGTCGAATTCTATCGACTCCTTATGAGAATGGTAGCAAAGAAAACATGGAAGACAAACTAGCATTCACCATAGCCCCGGAGAAGAAAACTCTAAGAATAATAAATGCGAGGAGATGGATAATGTAAAGTACAGATTGAATTATCAATTTTGGTGCTATCTCATCGAATTAAAATTCTCGATGACAATAACATTTGGTGTCGAAAAAGTGAAATATAGAGATGAGAAAATGGACAACCACCAGGAACTGAGAACTAGTATAGATGTAAATTCTCATCGTTTTCTGCCTTGAGTTAACCAAGTTTATAGAATTGTTGAGATTACAACTTGACCTTCAAAAAGTTTTATTGGACCTAACAACTTGCTGCGTATTATATTTAACTTTTTGAGGACCCAAATGTACCAAGACGGTACAATAGTTGTTTCTTGGTTTTTTTCGTAAGACACAGATTCTTCACTAGAATTTTAGTAATCGTTCGATAGCTTGAATTAAGCAATTATAACACTAACTTGACTTACTTAATTAAGGCCTTCTTAGTGCACCGTTGTAGCCAAAGGAAAGTTAGTTCTTTTGAGAGAGATTTTTTGGGTTTAGTAAAGGTTCAGAATTCTTTCAGTAATCAATTTTTTGTTATTATGTTAATACTTGTGATTTTTGATTTACAAATTTAATATTTGCTGATTCATTAGTTGAACTTCAACGAAGTTTTATTCGTCAATACAAAATGGAAATAAAAAGCTAAAACCTACAGAATGTTTGAACAAAGTCTCTTCTACAATTCCAATACAGGAAACTCACAACATTTTCCAGAACGGAGAGAATATTTCTAGATAAATAACGAAAATCGCGTCCTTCTTAGAACGGCAGTTGAAATCGCTGTGTGTAGCGCGATTTTCGTTATTTATATCGAACTTCTTTACTCGTTTCGGAAAAATTTTCAAATTACTTTACATCTCATACTCCACAAATTCCTCTACATGCTTATATGCTTTTGAGGCATATCTCCCACTACAAAAGTGATAACTTTTTCAAGGACCTTAACAAAGCCAAATCGTTTGGGAGTTATCGTTTTTAATCAATCGAATAAGTGTTAAAACTCTGTTGAACAGCCATCTACAACCATTACTGACCAAATGAGTGCCGAAAGTGAACGGTAATTTCATTTTCGCTCCTACAGGGCACTACCAAGCCTTTACAAAACCCATATTATATGTAACAAAATATTACTAGCCAAGATTTATATTGTCGAGTGGACTTTCAAAATATAGTGGAAAAGCGAAAAGGGTTAAAAGTTATGCCGCGTCCCGGAACAAAAGTACATGGTTCGCTATCATTACGCATTCACCAGATGTAATCCTACTACCAATATGTCATGAAAATTAGTCAATACTACCTATGTATCTGCTTGTCCACAGTTTATGCTTTCTTAGCCAGGTTGTCCCGATTTTTATTACTCAGGACGTTCCGAACAGCACACTCTATGTTTGATTAGAATACTACATCTGAGTGCGTCTGTTTCAGTGTATTCTTCTGAAGAATCTGAGGGGTGAGTCCTACTGGATTTTCGAGAGAGTTGTTTTATTGCTCAGTTCCCGGAAAGGAATGCAGAAAAAAGGAGATGAAGGTCACTTGAATTTAAGGACTGTCCAATCGTGGATAGAAACTGTGGAGTCATGCCGTCTGGAACGCGTTCGTGGGCGCCGAAAACCTGATCGCTACGTAAGCAAAACGGAAGGTCACAGAGCTATTGAAAGTGTAGTTGAGTGGGCAATGAGGGGACATTTTATACAGGAAAAGTCGAATTATAAAGTTCTACTTTAAGATGACGATCAAAGGTCAGAGAGACACTTGTCCAGGACAAAATGTCGACCGACAGATTTCTTTACAGATATTGTGAAAGGACTTAATGCCTAGCGCATCCGTAAGGAGCAGAACCCACTACGTCACTCTTGAATGCGATAGAGACAATGAAGACTTTACTGGTTGCCGTTTGATCCGCTTGACTATCAACGGACCAAACACCAAAGTAGAAGTGTTTAGTGAATTCACAGAAGATTGTGAACATATGCAGGAGGTCTTAATGGATGGTTCCAAAATGTAAATAGTTTTCGAATTTCAGAATCCAAGTCGGTTATTCTCGGACTGGTAGCTTCTCAACGGCAAACCATAATTTGGCAATAATTCTTTGGTGCCAAAGAATGGGCAAGATATTACAGGAGATTTAGTCAATGGATAAAACATTCCTGTCTGGATTTCATGAAGTAGAAAGGTGTGAAATGTGAAAAAGAATTCGATTATAAGTCAGAAGTGCAGACTGTATGTAGAAGTACAGTTTAAAAATATAGATTTAAGTTGCTGCAACCTCGAGTCATCACGAATCCTGGTTTACTACAAGGGATCACTTTACTATTTCATGTGATACAGTCGTCAAAAACTTCATCGTATCACCTGACCCTCTATCTGAACAAAGTACGCTAAAATATGTGGGACGTATGAATCAGACTCGCAAAACTATCGTTTTGACAAAAATCTGATTGACATTGAAAATGTACTTTGTGATTATTTTGTCCAAAACACTAGCAGTTCGAAACAGACACATATTTGCATCAAAGGAAAATCTTTTCCTAGACCAAATTGTCTAGTGCCTGAGGACTAAGTGTTACGCAAGTAGTCTCTTCACATAAGGCACGATTTACAAATAGTTGTGTTTTGCATTTCCCATTGGCTAACAAATGAACTTGAGGAAGTAAATGTTCAAACTATCTATGTATGGATACCAATTTGCAGCTAGGTAGCGATCGAAATTCATGTTATTTCAGGGCAACAACAGTACTACGCTATCGGTGCCGAGTGACCTTGTGGAATGTCGTTGTTGTTTTTTCACTCCTCTTATCAAAAATCAAACCCTAGCACTTCTACACGCAAATCCTTGCTAGAATAGCATAGTGCAAAGTTAGGACAGGTTATTTTTCTAGCAGAAATGCATATCAGTTGTCAGCGAAAAATAAATTTGCGCTTTCACCAAGACGATAATGTCTCTCGAAATATCGCAAGTCAACATCATTGATCAGAATGGAGATGAGTTATGGATGTCACACATTATTCCATATCAATCTCTCCGATTGCATCAGAGCTGACTCTGCACCTCATGAAAGACAAAAGTTATTATGTACCTCGCTTAGAGTTATGGTATTCCAAACGTTATTTTGATTTCTCAGATATTTGACAGCGTCGTAGTAATTCTGAAGACGTCGGAATAACTCCATTTTTTCGATGAGGACTCGCTGTGCCTCAATGTTTCGCTCGTTCAACTGCGGACAGAATCCCACCAACTCCTCGCCAATCTTCTAAAAAACAAATCAATACTTTCGAAACATGTACGGAATGCATTATCAGATTGGCAGTACAGCTCAAAGGCTGAAACGGAAAAATGATCTAGAGACCAACATTTCTTCAACAATATGAGGACTGTTGAGAAGTCAAAATAAGCTACATGTTAGGAGTATTCTGAATGAAAACAACACACTACAATCGATTGCCGATGTGAGCGCTTCAACAATATTTTACGTTCAACGCACAGAAATAAAGTCATCAACACTGCACATATTGGCTGCGGAACTACATAGTCAAGAGGAAAACAAACATGTATTTCCAAGAGCGCGCTAAAAGATGAGTTAAACGTCTAACGATCAGAAGGCAAACGAATGACATGATAATTATGGACAAGAAAAAGGCGTGACGCGTTCAATGTTTGATTACTGTCAGACTAAGTATCAACAATTGGGCTAATTTCTATTGAAAGCAATTTTGATGAAAGATTCTTCACTTGAATCTTTAATTTGGGAACTATGCACCGTTATGATGATTCACAAGTTTAAATTCGTCGCACGATCTTGAACGGAGCTTCACTGATTATGAGCATATCATAATTCGAGTGTAAGATGAGAGTAACGCCGAAAAACTGCTTCAAAAGAGACGATGAACGTTCAGCAGACAGGATCACCGCGCCCCGATGTTTTACAGCAAACAAAACAAACGGTCAAGAAAGAAAACGCCTCCGCTGTAAAGTGCATTGAACATATGCACGCAAAATTTCATATTAGCAAAATGACAATGATTAATGGGCCATCAATCTTCATTTATAACAAAGCTCTATAATGAGTGTCGTTGCAGCCTGACGACCGAAATGACAACACTGAATAAATAACACAAAAACTAGTTATTGATTAGCGCCACCTAACCCTCAATGGGATGTTAGCACTTTACTCGCAACAATGGAAGGTGGTCAGAAAAGGCAAGCGCTCTGAAGGTCTCGAAAAGTGAAATAACATTTGCAGATCACTTTGAGATAAAAATCAAATCAAGGTCGTACTTGTGGGATGAGGAGATTTCTGAAAGAGATTGCGACAGTCAAAAGTCTGACAGAGGCGGCTACTCTCGGCTTTAATTTGATTTCAGTCACGCTACACCAACACGTCACCTCATGTATGGGCGTAAATGATATTGGGGGGGGGGGGGGGGTATAGCAACTGGACCCTACGAAAGTCATCGTCTCTGCGGAGACTCACTATACCACTACTATTGACGAGCGACGAGGCGTAGTGGGAGTGGCGACTGCGTGATTTGTACCTCACCAGAAAGTTAAAACTGTACAGCGATAAATGAAGAAAGTACACCGTTTATCAGCAGCGAGAAAGCAGGTCGGTGCAGACGGGGGTAGGCGTGCGGGAAATGCGACGGCAGTGTAACGAAAATGACGAAGACGAGGAAGAATATAATCATCGGAGACAGAAAAGAGAAAACGCACATGAAAAGAAGATAAACTTGCTAATTAATACTTAAAGAAAAGGCAAACTATCAGCATTAGATGATATGATGATTACGGGTAATGAAATACTCGCCTAGAAAAACAAATAAGCACACGCAACTCGAAAACTCGCTTAAAAAAAACAACTACGTACCCGTGAATCGATTATGCTCATAGAATAACAACTAATTTGTTCCAGAATAAGAAAAATCTCATTGGAATATGTCAGCACCTTCCAGTACGAAATTGTTAGCAATTCAAAATCTCAATTTTCTATGATACTTGAGATACTGCTTAAAGTTAATCCGTGATCTTTGCAATATTTCTGAGACGTTTAAATATGTGATTTCACAAGAGCTCGCTTTCGCGTAATGTTATCTATACTTCAAATTCGAGCAGTGCCAACTGTTTCCGATAAATCAATGAACGTACTTTCACAATACCATGAGCTACAGCGCAATCTTCTTCACAAGACATCTTTAAATTGTCCATTCGCTCCTGAAGTGCCATTTCAGCCAGTACACGCAGTTGATTAGTAACTACCAGGAGCGAATGCTTCAAGTCATCATTTGACATCTGATCGCATGTTTGTTCGATAAGTTGAATCTCGTCCATTGTCTGACTTTCGCAGATTCTGTTCTGCTCCAGATTGGATCTGATCTGCCTAGCACGTTCCATCTGCCTCAGCCAGAGCTCTAATTCGATTCGCTTCGCCTCCCAGCGTTTTCTCAAGCTATCCAGTTTCTTGTTGCTCCATCCAATCAATACTGCTTCACAATCCGCCATATCTTTGAGAGAAGCATGAACCTCATTCTCGTTCGTCTCATGACGTGCCACGATCAGCTCAGCCCGACTGATTACTTCTTTTACATATTCCTGCAAAGCAAAGTGTAGTGAAAGTTTTACCACAATAATGAAGTCTATTTATCAACTCCTCAATGGGGCGCGATTTCTGAACTTTTGCAATGTTTTTCTCAATAGAATAGGCGCATGTGGCGCAGTTGTTAGATACCGTCTCCAAGTTCATCACGCATTCTTCCTTCGGAATCGGCAAATTAATATCAAACATGATTGAAAGGATAACAGCGTTGACTTGATATTTCGGTGGGCTAGCGCAAGATGCAAGTACGCCAGATACGACTTCAATCACCTTTAATTATGCTCAATGAAGATAAAATGCATGGCGCTGTTTTCAAGAGATCAATCAATGTCAACAGCCCTATTCTTTCCCTTCTCAATAAGAGTGTATTAGATTTCAAGTGTATAATGTACACTGGTCGATAACCTTTCTGTACTTGACTTTTCGTCTGCTCGTCATTGCCTAACGCGCATGGTATTCAAAATAAATGGACCATATAGTTGAACGTATAACTCAGTACCTTGCTCACAGGAGGTTCTACGGAGGTTCCGAATTTGCTTGCTTCTTCGCTGTGCAACTGAAACATCATAAATGAGATCAATCACACGGTTTTCCTTCTGTATTACGCGTACCAGGAGTGTATACGTTTCCAATAACAGCTTGTAATTTTGGCAGTTCACATAGAGCGCGGCCTCACTATTACTGATGGTGTCTATTGCCTTTTCGACTTCCTCTAGCACATCCAGAACTTTGACGCGATCCTGAACATCATTAACTATCGACAGGAGATCTCAAAGTTTTGTACTAATTTTTAACAAAGATATAAATACTTTCAATCGATCAATGGTGTCATCTCGATGTTTTTATGCCTGTCCTATGTTCCAATACAACACCAAAGTAAGTATTCGTGAAACTTCACTGGATAAGCTTTATTTGAGAATACTCACGTAGTTATCACTTGAGCTGAGCCATTTCTGTAAACTGCTCCAAATCGTGTTCAATGGCACTCATTTGAGACTTCGCGTTTCGTAAAATTGTAATTTTACGTTTCAAATGTATTATGTCACACTTTCGCTGCAAACTCGTTCTCAACATTTGCCGCTGTTTGTTCATGCAGACCTTTCTGAAAGCATCACCATTTTGATGTATCAGTTCTTATATTCCAATGTTATCTATCGGCGCTAATTTTATCCATCAATGGTGTGGATGACTCTGATCATAGAAAAAAATTGATATCGAAATTTCCCAACAAACACATTCAATTTGAAGCCGAAATATCCTATACATTTGATTACACTTCTCGATTTTTGCCTACAATACAACGCATCTCACATTGAATTTTTTCAGAAACACATACTTCAGTTTCTTGAACGTACGCTGCCACTTCGTTAACACTAGTGAGTTTACGAGTACTCTGAGAAGCTGATGGAATCACTTCGCCCACAAGTCGACAACTGTCAGTAAACTGAAAACATGAGAGTAAAACATTCTTAAAGACGGGAAGATGAATCAACCTGCAAAAGAATTTGTAAGATTCTGTTTTTTTTATGATTAAGTACACTTTAAACTAGAGATCGTGAGAAAATATCACAGCTTAATGCACTTTTGCACATTATACATTAGCTAAAGCCTTTCAGTTTCATGCCCTAATGCCGTTTTCAAGAATTTATAAGCACATACTAAGTGTTCGCATTCTTGTTTTCTTAGTTTTTATAATTGATAACATAAACGAGCTACGATGGAACTCGACTGAACAAGCACACTAGTGGAATCATGCTGATAGACGATTTCCCTCCTCCATAATACACTTGGTGTTCTTATGTGGAAGAAAAATCAAAACTATTCCGCAGCACATCTTTTAGCGAAAAAAACGATACTATGTTTTTTAGTTAGTTGTAGCAGCTGTCACTGACACTGACACTATCCTTCTGTTCACGAAAGAATAGCAGCACAGCAGCAATAAACAAATGATATATTATCACCTAGGTAAAAAGTGGAATAAATCAAAACTGATTTATTTACAGACATTTCAATTAATTTGGAGAGTCACTACTTTTTCACTTTTTTGATTTTGAGATGTTCTTTTCGCAGAGGTTTTGAATTGAATACATTTTCCATACGATTATTTCTTTGTCGCTCAACTTCTTTCAAAAATCTCCAGGTTCAAATCGTTGTCTTAGTGGAAATGATCCCACAATCCTATTTCCTTCACACTTTGAACGCGACTCTGCATCACATATCGTGCAAAATCCAGAACTTCCTAGATTCGATCGTTTCCCGGCACCCATGATTATCAACGTCTTCAAAATTTAGGAAAAGGTTCGGCTACTACTTGAAGATTTTCGCGTCCTTGATAAACCTCGTTCAATGTTAGTTCCATCACAATCTATAAGGATAGTCGTCGGCGTTGCATTAATTTTTTTTTTTTTGATTTCGCACAGATAGAGTAACATAAAGGTAGTCAATAAGGACGACGCCATGATGCACATTATTCTGTTCATAAAAAATCAACAAGGCTCATGTAGTGCGTTGGTAAATGTTCGGTATGAAGCCCTTGGAGGGATTTTGGGTCGCATGTAAAAGAAATGTTTTAGGTACATTCTACAGCTCAACAACTTACCCCCTCGCTACATATATTTTTCAAATAGTTCACTTTTTGTCATTACAGGTACTATCTAAACAGTAGGATTTTTTTATATCAAGACGATCTAGTAACTTCGCTGGTATACTTGCAGTCTCAGTAAATTGATGGCTTTTTATGGAAGCAAGCGCAACATCTGTGGAACACCCATGCCAATAGTGACGGATTACCACTCTAACTTTAGAAGGCACAAAGAACTGGTGAATAGAAATTGTTTTGCCAGGTCTGCACATTCCAGTTACTATTGACAGGTCTGATAAATTGACTACTTCTCAAAAAAAAACGTACTGGAACTTCACCAACTCTCAACTGGCAGTCTAATAAATATAACAAACAAATTCTTTCTACAACTTCTACGATGAATTGTTGTGAGCTTCTCTATATACATATGAATGCATTCATGAAGGAAATGTTTTAAAAAGACATGAGACATTACAACACAAGATTCCTAGGGAATATGCGGAAAGTAAAAGATGAAAATGTTAGAGTAAAGAATACTTAGAAAAGCCTCATTACAGAGCGAAAACCACAAACACCAGCGCAGTCATCTTTTTCGCTTTTATTTTATTAGATTATCTTAAGGATGGAAGGTGGCTAAAAACTTGCAATTGCGTTTTAAGGTCTCCTGTTAAGATCCCGTAGTTTCCCACTCAGAGTCTACCTCAAGTACTGAACGAGATTTACAGCATCATCCTTCGTTGTTTTGTTGACTATCTAAGACAAAGTACACCACGCCAAATAGAATATCTCACTACACCTTGGCATCTGTTGTACTGTAAATCATGCATCTCTTCCAAGTAGCATTAACGTGGTTAGCAACCAATGTCCAGTCAATGTGAAAACAATTTCGTATGTAAACAACAACAACAATATCTCCACTCAGCTGCGTTATTTCCGTGATGACGTGATGGAACTTGTCGGACAAAAAACCAGCTTTCGAAATTCTCAATTAACGACAGAAGGCTTATTTCGTTTAGCTCAACCCTCTCAATTACGCGAGCTAAATGTCAACGCAAGATACCCTACTGACGAATATCAATTTATGAACTTTCGCGTCGAAATGATTACTAACCTATGAATGAAGTGTGGAAAAAATAGACACGGACTGACACTAAAATACGTAAGAATATTCACCCGACCTTGCTTAATTGTTTGAACTTCAGCTGAAGCATTTCCATTCTTTGATTACAAGCAAGACGAGCTGAGGCACTGAGCAAAGGAACAAGCAGGTCAAATTTCGACTCAAGTTGTCGAAAAGCTTCCAACTCTTCTAAAATCAAGAAAATAACCATTCAGTTCCAGTTTATTTGAAAAACCCTTCAGAAATAATATCACATCAGCTTAGTTTTGATATGAACTTTTATCTAAACTACCAAGCAAACTTTTTCCAAGAAATTTAGAGACCATTCATAAAAGTTAGAAAATTTCTTTCTAAAAGTAATCAACAGTAAGCAACTTCAAGCATTAATCTGTTACATTATCATCCAAACGAAATGACGCAATAGTTTGAGGTAAAATAAAGAGTTACAAGGATAACACTCGTCAATCAACAAAACGATGACAGTATACGATAGTACCAAAACGATAACAGCATACGATAGTACCAAAACGATTTCTTAAACTTGGCTCAAAATCTTCTTACCTTTAAGAGTATTAACATGTTGCTTCACTCCGTCGCTAGCGATGTCTTCTAAACGCTTCAACTCGTTTTCCCATTCAGTCCACAACAATCGAAGTTCCATTAACTTGGTTTTGAGAGAATCAAACGCTTTCAAAGACTCTTCGGAACGACTACGACATCTTTCCGCCATACTCTCGCCATCCATTTTCACAGCTGAATGAAAGTCCACTTATTCTGCGCTTACCTACTGGAAATTTATTCGTTTGTAATAGCCAACACCTCAATTCGCCATTCGAAAATTTTTCAGTACGAGCATTGAACTAGCAACACGAATCTACTGTAAATCGATAATAGATAACGACAAGAATAATTATTACTCAACCTTTTGTCAGGTTGAGGCAGACGCCTCGGCGCTTCCACTACTTGGCAGCTCTGCTCTCACTTTTTAAGAATGATTTCTGTTACGATACCTTTTGGGAGAGATGCGCACTTAAAGGTAGTTGACTAGGTGAGCAAATTTTCATATCTTGCTTGAATCCATGCACTCGCACATTTGATGAACGAATGGTTAAAATTTACTATGTAGTTTTTCCCATGTTAATACTTTTATTAGCTAATAATCGAAATTTATACTATTTTTATTGCATTTTTTCGCAGTGTTATGATCTTTCATATAATCCTATGAGAGTTGAGTGGTGAGCAAAAACGCGGCCTCAGGCGGTAATCAAACCCGCATTTCGTCCTATCCGGAGACGATAGGACGATTCAATTCTCTTACTTTTATTAGCCTCAACACTGTCCCGTCTTCATACTCTTGCTATACCTCACATTGTAAATTTCATTTGTCAACCTCTTCACAATATATAGATATGAATATATATACAATATATACGCATCTATGTATATACATATGGATATGCATATACTACATATGTATATATATGTATACATATACATAAATATATGTATATATATGCATATATATATATATATATACATATATATGGAACATGACGTGACAGAAGATGCGACAGCTACTTCAGTGATACATTACTAATCACGTTGTTGGACTGTTGTTGTTCTGTCCAAACTAACACTTGTTCCTCATATTATCATGCTAGTCTATAGAATCAGCCACTTTTTCCACCAACCTTTGACTACCTTTGACCTCGTTTTCCAAGCACGCCATCACTTGATCCTCAACACCCCTATTCAAATTGCATTTTAAGTAAAACGCCCTCAGAGTATAACATTAGCCTAAGAAAAAGTTGCTTTCTCTTCTCAGAACTAAGCCGTGAAGACAAGGTCAACACGATCCGTATGGCAAAAAAACCATAAAATACAAGCAGATTCAAGCGGACGGTTCGAAACCGTGTGATACTTCATACAAATTGGTCTCTAGTGATCTTATGTAGAACCCAAAGTCGAGATTCATGTGACTACTCTAGCCTAGAAATCATTCGCAGTACATTTTCAGTAAACGTAGTTTTTCGGCACTCATTCGTAGTCTCTCAAAATATTAATAGGTAGATACGTATTTATTGGGTCGCTCCATAAGTTTTGGCACTAGAGCACTAAACACCAAATTTATTAAACACAAGTGATTAGAATTGCATGATTTCGTTGTCGTTTAACTGCACCTTTCCTCGCGAACATTAAGGTGTACAACATGGTCATACTTGTTTGAAGACAGAGCTGTCTTGGGAGCAAGTTCGATTTGGTAATCAATCATGCTTGGATGGCACGTAAGGGGAAATGATATTGGAGCGGCGCACAAGATCAATGGAGCTTAGGGAGATGATACGGTTGCAGAAACGACGGCCAGAAAAAGGTTCGCAGAGTTCAAAGGTGGAGTGGACAGTCTGGAAGATTAGAAGCGCTTGGCCGTCCACAGGAATCTCCATTAATCTTGCGCTCCGCTTCACTAGCATTTTCTTCTTAGCGCCATTCGTACAAGAGTAGCAAGAGAATTCGTTCTCACAAAAGTTCCATCTCAAAGCAAGTATAGGAGAGTTGTATACCAAAATGTTTACAGGAAAATGCGCAATTGCATGATACCAAACAAATGCACTCTTAACCACTTGTGGTTGACAAATTCAGTGTTTTTTGCTCTGAATCCAAAACTTACGGAATAACCTAAGATTACAGAGCTTTCGAACAGTAAACATCCAAAACAGATTCATCTACGACAATCGAGCAGAGAGTCGGCAATGACTAATCGGAAAAGTCGCTTCTCAAATATCTGATACGCTGCTGATTAATCTACTACTGCCACACTGAGTGTCGTTCACAGCGTCGCTCACTCCAGGCAAACTTGGTAGGCAGAAACACTAGCTGAGTATATTGATGACCACCACAACTCACTGTACAGGCTAACTTTGCATTTAATCACTTCTATCATGTTCATTGAGGTTGCATAGATGACACTCCTTCAGCGAATGATTAAAACCTTCGCTTTCCTTCATTTTACTTCTAACGCTTGTACGCTTCAACGAATTAGTAGAAGATGAACTTGCAGAATTAGATGGATGAAAGCAAAAAACAAGCCCTGTGGGTTACCAAACTTGATGAATAATGCTTAAAATGATACACATATACGACAAAATAATGTGTACAAGTAGTGGAATGAAGAGACTGACAAACTGGACACTTTTGCTAGCAAAGGAATTTCTTCAAGTGTGCATTGAAAGATTAAGAAAAATCTTCGCACCTTAGAAACTATCGAAAGAAAGAAATAAAGTGGCAAAATTCCGCAAGATTCACAACCACCTACAGAAAAAAACTTCTAATCGCACCTTCAATGATCCAGTCGGGAAAACGCAAGTATTTCAATACAGAAACGTTTTCAATCTTATTTTCCAGTTCTTTTCCGTTATCCGGGAACGAATGAATATTCGATCACACTCGCTGGGCAAAAACTTTTCACAAGAGTGTTAGAAATGAATCCAAAACTAAAATTTCTGATTACAACGCTACCTAGTCAGTTCTTCAAAACACCCTTTCAGAACGCTGAAAAATCCAAAAGAGAACTATGTTTCACACGACCA
The DNA here is from genome assembly GCA_019055375.1 of Parelaphostrongylus tenuis. NCBI lineage: Eukaryota > Metazoa > Nematoda > Chromadorea > Rhabditida > Metastrongylidae > Parelaphostrongylus > Parelaphostrongylus tenuis. Next base: position 170,610 of record JAHQIW010007458.1, on the reverse strand, counting down.
CGCACTTTTTTTTCTTACTTCGCTTATTCTCGCTAAACAAAATTCCTTCCTTAGAGTGTTGGTAGTCTTTCGATAGCACAAGTTTTGAAGAACTCAAAAATGCGCCTGCTTTTGATAAGCTCTTTTTATAGCGCTGTAGGGAAAAGAAAGAATTTGTGTGTTACACCCAGCCGGACAGAGGTCTTTCTTTAGAATATTAGTAATAATTCGATAGCGTATGTTTCATTGATTCCAACGCTGTGTTTACTTTTTGGAAAAAACCGTTTCCTACAGTGTAACAAGGAAATTAAGATCGAGTTTCACATATAGGCGCACTTGTTTACCGGCTAATTTGTGGTCGGGGTGTCTGATGGCCGCAGATTCGATACAGCAGTCCACTATCGATGAATCGAAATACGCTAGCGCGTCACATGTAAAGTGCGAGTTCTGTCATTCGATTAGGAATCTTTTCTTCAGTTCAAAAAAAAAAACACCAGATAAAACGTATAGCTCTGATAGTACAAAACTTACCGACTAATCTATGGGCGGGGCAATCAATCGATGACCCAACGTGTTGGATATATGGGTTTCAATTTGTTATTCAATTGTGAATTTTTTTCCGCATTGAGAGAAACTCCAGATAGAACGATTGACTCAAATACTACGAGATTTTCTCTACACGTTCATATGCTTTTCGTGCTTTCAGCGTGTTATGCGCGTGATAAAAATAAGCACGCTGTGGATGTGAAACAATTTTATTTTGCAGGCTACAGCATTATAAAAGGGTATTTTGAAAACCCGCCAGGTAGCGCGGTAGCCAGAGATTTAAGTTTTCGAATAACTAATAACACTCTATGAAAAACTTCTTGTCCACCGAGAGGTATCGTTTCTTTCATTTGTTTCCAGATAACGCAAAAGAACCTATTTTCCTATTGCACTCTTTCAATTTTAAAAAACACGACTCTTATCTAACTTTAACCTAACTTCGGCATGATAATCGGTTTCGTGATTTACTGAAAGCTAAACGAGGTTACGAGAAATCTACATTGTGGCAAAGGTTTCAACGGTATCGCCCTGAATACTATACTATATATTAGCTTATATTCATCCGATCATTGGAAGATTAATGAAATAACATGTATCTGAGAGGACTACAGAGTGAGAATCGGATTTAATTTGAACGACTCATTAACAAGTCTTAAGGGGTGACGTAACCTCATTCGTACGGTAATCAACTCTACAACTCCTGTGAATCCCAATTGGGTGGTTGTAGTTCCAAAGAATACTGCGAAAACGAACGGGATACGATCAACACGTGAGGTACACTATCTACAGACATAGAGTAGCAGTCCCCACAATTAATCGTTTATGCAACTGAAAGTACTAAAATACATTACTCCTTCATCTTGGTTGCGCACTGCTCAAGTTTCTGAACCATAAGCCAAACAACTGTGGGGACTGGTACTCCACGTAAACAAACAGAAAAATATGGAGAAACACTGCCATACACGCACTTTCTTCGTAAATTCTCACGTTCCCGTAGTCACTATTGCTCATTTCTTCGTGGTAGACTGTAGCATGTAGGTGCAATTTTTTTGACATCCAAGTATAGCACATAAATTTTATATTCACTTACCCTCCCTCACACGTAGTCATTGCAGCAAAAACCAAACATAATTGGTAATCTGCATAGGGAAAAAAACATACAAGGTCCGCATCTTAATTCCGTTTTAAGCATTTCAATGTAGTGATTGCACTTTGCACGAGGATTTTCCTTTTCCACCAACCCATATTCCATGATCCATCGATCCAAAAGTTGAAGACTCTCGGCCGTGCTGGAGAGGAAGACAGTATTTTACTCAGTAGAGGAATACATTTGAGTAAATAGCAAAGGTTAGAATGAAAAAATTAGACTGGCAGTCTTGATGATAACGAAACACTACAATACGTTCATTAATTGGCTTGAGAAGAAAAAAGTGTAGAACATGTAAAAAAACTACCAACCTCCACAATTCCATTTTGTAATCGAGATCGTATAGGTAAGCGAGAAGTACATATTGGGAATGTAGTATTTTTAAAGTTGCAATTTTCAGTGGCTCTTCCGCAGCCAGTGCCTCCATACGCAATCGCAGGGGCTCTACGTATTCGGCAGCAATCGGGCGACTACCCAATCTACCAGACTATACAGAGAAAAATTAATAGAAAAATCCACAATATTTTGGACAATTCACACTTCAAGAATTGTCATAGAGTGATCAACATGACATTTTCTATCAAAATAAACAATTACAGTCAACACAGAAATCAAATGACAGGACAACTGGACGAAAATAAATAAAAATATCAAGCAATACCTCCAAAGCAGTGTTCAGTTCGGCTATCTTCGATGTAATGTCCACGAAGTGATGCTGAAACCGTATATAACTTATCGAATGCCACGCTGACAAGCACTATCATGATAACATTATTAGAGTTGTATTTATAACCTCAAATTTCCAATGTCAACCGATACGTATTTATTTATATGAGGACCCAAACAGCAGGTATCTACTAGATAAATTGCAAATTTATGGTGAGAGAGAATGGAGTAACATCTTTGTAATGGAGCATCTTTGCAAACAGTTGACGTTATTTATTTTGCAATGACCGAAATTGAGTCTTTTTGTGAGTCAAAGACCATTGACCGTTGTTTTGAGTTCAACTAGCTGTCTTACGATACAAGTGATTATCACGACAAATAAACTGACGTTGTGTTCGGAGATCATTTTTTGAAGAATGACGAGACACTTTTGCGGATTTTCAGTAGGCAAATTCAGCGGTCTATTGATAATTGACTGGCCCACTGCTGTCCAATCAGAAAGTGAAGAGTAGGGTTGCGGTAGTCGTTTCTCAATAGTAACTGCTGCTGCTTCAAGGTTATGTTGGAGCGTTTCCCATCTAAACGTGTTCAAACTGCCAACGATTCCAAGCTAAGAACATACACAAAACCTCAAGGATACAAAAGTTGATTATAGCGATGTCGTAATAATCGAAAAAATCAAACATAAAAAGTAGATGCAGCGCTCTGGCATTTGAGAAAAGTAGATAACTAACACTAATAAAAAGTATTTCAAAAAAAGCAAGTCTTGATCAACAGTCATAGTTTCGGCAATCAAAACGTCTTCTTCTTGTCTATTAACAGTTGATTGGGAACGCCACAACTCTTGGATCACATTTCCTACTAAAGAAAAAAAAAAATGAACCCAGTGAAGAAATGCTAAATTCAAGCGATGCAAAATGACAATTTTGCTGACTCTTTGGAAGCCAAATCTAAGGGAAATATGCAGAAATCTTGAGTAATATAGCAATATGCAGAAGACAATAAAAGTCAAATCACCCACTTCTCTTGAATATCATTCAATTCTTCCAATGTGAAATTGAACTTTGTCGCCATTATTGTGTTGTATAAACAACGATACTCGATGAATTCACGTCGAACACGGAAATATATCTAAAGAAAATTTTAAAAACAGATGATGACCGTACATACCAGCGAAATTCTCAGAAACAGAGGGGACAGTAAAACAAAAAAAATCTGGAACTGCAACTAAATACACAGCATGTAAGACAAAACAGTTGTTACACATTCAACTCCTCATCTTTTTTTCTTTTTATATCATGAAAGACTAGACGATCTGAACGCAAAGGTAGAATTGCTGAACGCGCTATCGAAAGAATCACCAGTGAGCACTCCTTCCGCCCTCCCATATCGTGCAAATGGAGCAAAGATTTAAACTCAACAGCCGTTATATCCCTTTAGCAAAGACATCCTCCGAACGGAGATTTAGAAGAACCCGCTACAACCTGGTCTATAAAAAGACAAGGTATGCTAGTGGTACTCAGGATAGAGAATAAAGTGCTGGTCAAATGGCAGACTTTTGCCTCTTCAATCCCTATTTCGATTATAACTTTAACGACAATCAGTGGAAATGAAACAAACACCACAGAATACACCGCGGGATAAGTTGTCTAAAAAACTGCTCTGGTCCGTTTTTCAAATTCTGGTGCAGTGCTCTAAAATGAAAAATGCTGTATATTCTTAATTATCAACGATAACCACTTCCAAATTCTAACACACCTCAAATCTAAGACTTTCTTTTCAAAGTTCGCAAAGGAAATGATGGGTCGTCAACAAAAACGTATGCTTATTCTTTCATAAGGTTCAATGTGCTGTTAATGCCAACTGAGCTGATGGCTATTCCCGGTAAGATCGAACCAGCCTACATGCAATGCTGTGGTCTTTGGCAAAGACAATCATCGTTCCTCATGGATCAGAGGGAGATTTCCTGTTTGTAGCTAGTTTGGTTCTCAAGTGGCGGTGGTTAATGGCATTAGCTCACTCTTAGGCGTTTTAATAAAAAGTGGAACTCGCTCTCAGCTTCGAAGGCTACTAGCACAACGGAGAACTCTCCGGTGTATAACACCCAAGTAAGCCGAAGAAGAGATGATACGACGAGGAGGACGACGTTGTGATGTCACCATCTTAAAGTGAACCGTGATGGGCGACAATTATGCGAGAGATATGTAAAGCGTGCTGGGCACTACAGGTGAATAGTAACCCTTCGAAGCTTTCAGATATGTGCTGCTAAATGTGTATAATTCAAAATGAAAGTTAAAATGTCCGCTATGACGCACATCAATTTCAATGTACACGTGGTGGAGAAAAATGATAAGAATCATCATAATCATAAACATCAGAATAAGAGAATCATAAAAATAATCATAAATCTCGTAATGAACACTGGATCAAAAGATAGTATGGTGTGATTCCGTGCATGTGTCCATAAAACTTTCGCAACCTCAATTGGCAACTACGAATTTGATTTTTCTGAGAAAACAAATACATTGACTTGTTAGCACTTGGCCAAAATAAGTCATTTCATGGGCTAGATGTGAGTTTAATCCTTTAAGATGTTTGATGAAGTCGACTTCATGAGCATCTCTCAGGGATACAAGTCATATAAATTAATTATTGTCGAAAGCGTTATCTCAAAAAAAAAAAAGATGACAAGACTTACGCCCTGTTCGCTGTTGATGAAGTCAAGACTACAAGCAGTTGAAAGCCATTGTAGGAAATCAGAGTAGATATCATTCCCTTCGGTGACTGGCAGTGATTCACCAAATGCCCGAATAAACTGCGATACATAGGTGATGATAGAACGCTTGTCAGGTTTCGTACACAAGACGTCATCAACCTATCAATTCTGGTATTAAGAAGAAAACGATGATATACTGTCTGAATGTGGTTAACTGCGACACATTTATTGAGTTTTACAAACTTTATGCTATTAGTTTATAAATTACACTCATTTATACTAATATATGAATGAAAAAAGGCAACAATACATAGAGGCTCTGCAGATTTTATACTAATATATTAATGGAAATGATCAGAAACACACAGAATTGAAATAGACTTGAACTAGTTAGAAAATTAAAATTTGCCCAGACTTTTCCGTTGGATGTACTAATGAGCATCACGATGGGCTCGGCTTTTTGGCTCTCCAAAATTGAACAATAGATTGGAAGAATTAGTATTAGATTTACATTACATCAAAATTTGATCAAGAAATAACACTGTAGAAACTCAGAGTAAAAGCTACATTACATGGAGCACACTTACCATTGATATATTGAATGGAGTGTCTTACCTCTAACAATCTCTTGATTCCCAAATGCTTTTGGGCCAAATCGAAAGCATTTTCCAAGTTGGTTCTCGCATCAGATTCTCGAACTTTAACTATGTCAACCACTTCTGGCTTCCAGCGATAGACAAGGGCATTGAACATGATACCATCTTTCCAATCACGGTCCATATTCTCGACGTGTCTATTTATTTTCCTACAATATATAATACACAATCTTAGGACGATAATTTCAATTCCTAAAGAAATTATTTTCCAAAATTGAACGATCTTTAACATGACAATGTAGAAAAACTAGGATGCAAGAATAATGTATAAGTATTTAACAAGATGACTAACTGTGCAACTTCAGTGTTGATCCATCTTATCATGACCTGTTCGACTGAGTTTTTCATCTGCCTCACCGATACTTTGGGACTTTCAGCAGACGTTGAAGGGGGCGATGAGAGAATAGAGGCGATGTGGGATTTGATGGGAGATGTTGGAGATCGCACAGGAGTGACTTCTCGATCAAACTGAGTGCATGTTGAACCCCAGCCCCATTCTCGAAGCAACGCCATATTGGTTTCAATCTAAATGGAATTACTGCACTCAGTCGGAGTAACAAATTGCACAAACATTGACATGAGTTTCGGAATCGCGCATAGCAATTCACATGACCAACTATAATTACTTTGCTACTTAAGACCTTGTATTCTGTCCAGTCGTTCTTCGCTCGGAACGTTTGGCTTCAGAAAGAACTATTTGCGAATCATCAACATCCACCGAAAGTGGAAACAATGAGCCAAAGCTACAACTGCTCTGCCACCATAGGATATATATATATATATATATATATATATATATATATATATAATATATACCCTTTAAGAACAAGTAGAGTCATTTTGATGCTCACCGCGCGACGTCAAATCTCACTCAGCTACCGAGATGGCGGCGTCAGCGTGTCCTGGAAAAGCAGGCACACAGCCCGACACGAATGAACAGATATGCAGAGCCGCTCGTCTGACTGCCGCACAAGTGACGGCACGACGCCGCCTGTCTATAAGCGCTGGTCCTCAAGGGGAAATGACGTACGAAAAAAGCTTTCCACAAATTTTTTTGCGAAGAGTTCTACGCTGAAATATCAAGAGGTCACAGCATCAAGTAATAAGTTGGAAAAGCTCGGAAACGTATATGTGAACGCGAACAGAGGTGAATCATTCATCATATAATCAGAACATATTTTCCCATCAAAAACTTATTATACACGGAATCATGAAGATAACCATTTCTACTGGACAGAGGCATCTCCGTTGACAAAAGCACAATTCAACCAAGTTTTGTGGCACCATTGCTACTGATGGAGTTGGTTACTTTCATCACCAATGACTGTAGGCCACATTTCTACGTTTAGCCGAAAGTTCGGTAAATTAGAATGCCATCGCATATTGCCATGAACGAAACTTCGCTAAATTGACGGGTGTGCCGTGGAAAATGTCGGCTCAATATGATAACGTAATGTAAGAACAAAAAAGGTGGATACCTCAGCAGTCTGCTAGAGACCACTAGAAAGCATTACAAAACTGCCGGAGAAAACTCGAAAAAAGTCAGTACTCCTGTTGATTACTACAGATGATACAGTTCTGTTATGAATATTTCACTAGCTAGACTTCTAGAACTTTCGTCTCCCTTAGAGCCAGGACGATCTGAGTCGATTGCCCACAGCCGTGTAAACGTGCGATATGAGTCCTAGTAGTCAGATAGTCCTGCTTGAATAGTGTTTTCTCATCATTCAGATATGATATGTTTATTTTTCGGCAGTACATCTTGCAGCTCAAAAAATCCAACAAGATCAAAGCCACAAGCGCGAAAACCCAACAAGTTCAAAGCCACAAGCGCGAATAAAAAAGCATGTTGTCGCACATGTGATGGATATCATGGCCGAAATATATTCTTAACTTGGTGAACATCTTAAGAAAAAACGAGTCAGTTGCAAAAACACAGCTGAGTATCAAAAGAAAATTGGGAAAAATATTCAGTCCCGGAGATGCAGATTTGAGGCAGAAATTTATCACTTACGATGAGATGGCATAAAACTATTAACAGTGGTTCCACTCTAGCTTTTCCCTTTTTACATTGCTTGCTTTAATTCACAATACAGATTAGCAGAAAAAAAAAACAACGGACTCAAAAACTTTGACGAAACCATCACAGGAAAGAAATACTTTTACGAAATGGATGAGAAACCAGAATATTTGCAGCGCATGTATGGCAATTTGAACAGCAAAATAGGTCTGATACTTCTGCACTATGATGCTGAGTCAAATGAACAGCTAAAGCTGCACAAGTTGGAACAGGGAATTTACGAGAACTGGTTAGTCGAACACTAGACCTCTTGTTAGAATTACATTTTTATATCGTTTAAGAATATCTGTAGCTACCAGCGCGAAAAATCCTGAATAACCAAACTGCTGTTGAGAATGTCTTTGAAGAATGCTTCTAGAGCTCCAATACGAAAAAACAACTTGCATCCTGCTTATATAAAAAATCGCGAATTACGTTGGATTCTAACCTTGTTGATTAAGCTGTTTTCAAACTGAGTGATAGATTTTCAAATTTACACTTTGAACTGACCACTATTTTCTCATTAACTAGTAATGTAACCTTCTAAAGCTCTAAAAAAGGTGAAATCCACTGCAACCACCACTAGTGCGAGATATGACGCACTAATTTCCTTGAACCTCAACATGTCAATTCTGAGAAATTTGTCTGAGAAATAAAAGATGAAGCAGACCTGGAAATGTAATATAATTTGCCATATTAGGCCCAGCACAATTCGAGGATTACCATCTGCGATATCAGCGGCATTGTTGTTTCACCAGTTCGAGACCTAAATCAGTGTTTTCAATAGTGGAGCAGAGATTTGAAAGCAGATGACAATGTCTTAGATCGGGTAAAATCTAATATTCAAAAGAAAGGAACGTTAAGAATTCAAAAATATCTAAAAATGAATACAGATTTCCGAAGCAGAGAAATACTTAAGATATGACTCACCTCTTCGTCGTAGAACTGTTAATGCCGAAGTTAGATTTGCAATATGGTGCGCTCGTTTCAAGACTCGAGGCCTGCATACTGGCTGAAAATATATTTCAATACAATTCAAGAAAAATAACCACCGACTTGTCACCGTGAAATTTGCAGGCAAATTTCCCAGTAAATACATTCGCTATATCATTGATGAACGCCATTTCAAAGCTTGTTTGCTGCTTTGCTTTTTGTCAGGCTAAAGTTATACTAAGATTTAATTTACAATATGCTCATGATGATTGGAAACGATGCTGTTAAAGCATGAAGATAGATAGCACTGCCCAACCTCATGAAGTCAAACATGGGCACAAAGCAACGATAGTAACAATCGAGAAAAACAAAGAAATCAAACTTTAATAACGAGGTTAACACCTATCATGCCAACTAATCACAGCGTCTTATTGAAAACAATATCAGTTCAACAATCAGCAGTCAGTAAAGTCTCTAAACTAATTACATGAGATTGCTGTTCTACGGCTCAGTTCACAAAATAAGCGCTCAGAGGACTTAAGGTGTTTGAAAAAAGATTGTAGAGAGCCACAATTACCGCACACACAGACATCGTACACGTACGGTACGTTTAGTGTTGAATAGAGGCTGATTTGAAAGAAAAACACTAGATCATTTGCTCGACTGAGTAGAGATTTTGTGAAGCAATTTCTTTTGTAATATAGATATTTTGTTACACTCTTAACAAATACTCGAAAACCTGAGTCCTTGAAAATTCCAAAATGTAAAATTTTTCCACGAAGCCCTCCTTGCAGCCTGTAACATTCAAAATAAGATTGTGCTTCACCTCGTCGTGCGTAATTGCGATGATTTTTGTTATTTATTTGCAAATTATTTCTGTGTTTCGTAAAGACTCTTAGGCCTTTTGTACTTAACTTTTAGAAGAGGAGCTCATGTGGAGCAATGGTTAGAGGTGCTCTGCGGTGTTCACAAGGAGGATGGTCAGCTTGGCCCTCATGGTTCACCAAGCCGTCGATCCCTCTCGGGTATGTATGCTGGTATCAAACTTGTCTGAGAGGATAAACAGCACTGACTTGTTGCAGCGGTGAGCCACTGCGAGTCATTGCAAAACCAGATCTAGATTCAGTCACCTCAAACGAAACTAAAAATTGAAGATAAATGCATGGCGCATCCCTCAGGGATTGATCAACGCCGAGAATTTCTACCTTTTACTCTTTAACTTGAAGAAGAAAGTTTGCTCTATCGCTCGAGTTTTTGGCATTTGATTTATACTATATATTGCCAAATAAGTCCGCTATCAACCCTTTGGGAACTATGCGGGCCTCTTTGATGTTCACTGCGCAACGTCAAATCTCATCCAGCTACTGTAATGGTGGCGTCGCGCCTCGTGGGAAAGCAGGCAGACAGCCAGACAAGCATAAGCAGACATGCAGACGCCGCCTGTCTGACTGCCGCGCAAGCGACAGCGCGACGACGCCTGCCTATCAACGCTGGTCCTAAAAGAATTAAGCTTAAGCCAAAGCTCAAGCCTAAGTACGGAAAAGCAATGCAGAGGAAATCAACACCAGAGTCCTAAGTTTATATAGACTACTTGTCAAACCGCAGAAATATCCTACATTCACAAACAAGAATCGTACTCTACATGTGAATCGCACCTGGATGGTTTATCGATTGATGCTATCGATCCACACGACGCATGTGAAACTTAGTCTTTTAGTCCTGCTAAAGTGTAGTAGAACTGTAAAAAAAGTGCTGAAATAGCCAAAACTTACGATATCGAATGGCTTCTAAAGTCTAGTGGAACTCTGATATGCGAAGTAAAAGCGCGATGGGCCAGGACGCGTATGAAATAGTTTTTATCTCGAATGCTACAATATTGTAAAAAGGTCTTTTCTTTGGAAAATTATTTTAGAATTTTCCGAGTTTTAGGATTTCAAATTTTTGATAATAATCCAATGGAAAGTTTTTGTCCAGCGAAAAGTACTCCTCCATAATTCCTTGCCCGACAACGGAAATTATCCAAATTACTTTGCTATATGCATTTCAATTCAGTATCAATTGCTAGAGACGGTTTGCTCGGTGAAGGACGAAATGTCTTTAAAAATAGTCAGTATCATTGATAACCGTCCTGTTTTGAGGAGCACCGTTGATTGTATTACGAATTTCAAGAGGTATTCCACTCAAGAAGATTCGAATCGACTCAAAACAACTTCGACAGCCCTCACTGGGATAACGAGCGACAATGGACTATCCACTCGGATCACTTACTTTACACAAAACGAAGACGTTGAAATGTTTGTAGAATAAAGAGCGCCCATAACAACATCGTATAAATCAATCAACGAAGAACAGACACAATGACTGGTCATTAAAGGGTGCGCAAAGCGTTAGTGAACGCACAATGCACAGACGGTTCCCCAGATTTCATCTTGGAGATAGAGTTACGATCACCAATCAACCTCGACCCTGTGGGGTCAGTAGATGAAGTTGTCCCTTCAAAAATATTTGGAATGTTTGTAAAAAGTCTTAACCTTGACAACTTTACAATTGTCAATCATTCGGAAGACATTTGAAAGATGAATAGGCTCGATAAATGGTTGATGTATTAATATAGTGTGGACCAGACGGAATGCTATTATGAAGTTTGCGCTTCATTTTTTGACGCAATAAAAACCACCCATTTCTCTCTATCGCAATGTGAAGAGCGATGAGAAGTGTATCCTTACGACAGCCGATACGGTTTAGTGCAATAACTAAGTGAAGATGAAGCTTTTAGTGCGATAACTAAGTGAAGATGAAGCTTTTGAACACTTTTCAAAACCCAACTTGCAATCTGTATTCAAAGCAAGTTGCGGTGAGTGCTCGCAGATAATCATTCCGCTTAAGTCACTACAATTATAAAATACTAACGAAGATACTACAATAAGACGCTTGGGTGAAAAATCGGGGAAATTCATTGCAAAACGTAAGGTGTTTGGGTAACTCTGGAAAACAAGAGATGTCCATTTCTTCAAATGACAGCGCTCGAACACGCGTTACACAACAAACGTTGCATGATGATTTTCATTTAATTGCTCAGCTTACGCAAAGCTGAGATAGTTTTAGTTCTATTATTTCAACTACTCGCCTTTCTGAAAAGCGAATAGTCGATCAAACTGTTCAGTCACCGACCCTCATACGGCTGCGAAGAGAAGGAAGGCGTCGATATGTTGGCCATATTAAAAATTATCATCAATTTACTTATGCCGAAGTTAAAGAAAAGTTGATTCGATAAATTATTGTTTTCTCGCCAAGAACAAACGAACCTTACACAGACTGTTGTAGGATGGACTGTCCGGTGAAAACAAGATATCACCAATGGACAATCAGTATCATCGACAATCGTTCTGTACACAAGAGCATAACCGAGTCAGGCTCTTCAGTCAAGTGGTGCTCGTTCCATCGAGGGACATTCGACTCGACCGACAACGAAAGCGAAAACCACAACGAGATGAAAGACTGCAGATAATCAACTTGAACCATTGGCTTTGACGAGGAAGAAGACAAAACGTTAGCTGAGTAACAAATTAATATTGATCTCGCGCGCCGGAAAATCCAAAAAAGTAAATAGATTATTCACGCCGAGGTTGAACTAAGTCACTTCAGTGAAGCATCAAGAGTTGAACGAGTTGGTATAGAAAAACGAGCTTTATTCACCAAAAGCATCAGGATTCTCACTATTCGATCATGATTTCTAACTAACTCGACGACTGCTTTCAAGAAATAAGCCTTCAATAAACAAAACTTCTGCTGAAAGTCAAAATTTCGTTGTTTGCAAATATCAGAAGTTTATTTTGCCGGGAAAAAAATTTGTACCTCACTACGGCATAAAAATGTGTAGAATCTAATGGTTTCCTTTTTGACAGAAAGCAAGGTTTGAACTGAGACAAAGTTACCTAAAATTTCATAGATAAGAGCGGTTTGATTTTTGCAAAAGAATAGGACGGAAAAACACGCACACATTTCGGTGATGAAAACTTCGCGTTATTATTTTTTTATTATAAAAATCACGCAACAACAAAAGTAACAATAACTCAACGTCTATTCTCAATTTCAATCTCGTCATTATCGTCAAATTCACAGCTGCAAAGTAGTTTTCAAACAAGATTTTCCAAAATCACATAGTGCTTTTCGAAGTTATGCAGAACAGTGTCAAAAGAGATGGAATAATGATTATCAAGAATTAGAAATAAGAAGGAGAAGAAATAAGAAAGAGAATAAATAAAAATACCGAAAAACTATCAAATTACTAAAATTAATGAAAATAGCTAATTTACTATTAAGTACAATCTATCCAGCACAGACCGCTCTTATCTACGGAATTTTGAGGTAGATAAAAAATAGGCAACCAAAATCGCACATCATTTGAACAAAAATGATATCTGCTTTGTGATCTAGCGAACCCAAGAAATTAACTTGGCCTGGATTGCTACATTTTACGTATACAAACTGACATTGCATAAAAGTACTTGTTTATATGGGGGCTTCATTTTGCAACCCATTTCAACCAAAAGCCTACAACTGATTGACTGAAAAATGTGTAGATGATTCGTAAACCATCTGATATTTGTCCATCCAGAGAATTCTCACAAAGCTATTTTACGGAACCTCAATGCTAGACGTAAAACGTCACCGTATTGGTCCAGATGAGAAGAAAGCGCAAATCAAACGACGTATTCGATTCCAAAACGGCTGCTAATCAGAAAATGCGGTAGTACAGGTGTCGGCGATGGCGACGCCATCGGTTTCATTAATCTAGCGATTAATATCCATTCTTTCGAAAGACTAACGATCCAAATATCATGAACACCTATGATTCAAAGTATACGATGTGAAAAGAGTACGGACGAATGCGAAGCCGAAACAATCCACACGAATTTTTTTACCCTACAGGAAACTGTATCAATTATTAGGTCATTGGTGGTGACTTCAACACCAAGAATGGCTCAAGGAAAACGTCTAAGAAGGAGATAGATTTTTGTTACGGCTGAGCTGTTATTATGCTTTGTTTTTTTGTTTTTTTTTGTTTTTTGTTAGATGTTATTATGAGCTGTTTTGCTACGGCTGAGCTGTTATATTAGCTGTTATTACTGTTCCCACGTATTAGATTAATTGGGATCGGGAAAAACGTTTTGAAATTGCAATGTGAAAATTCTTAACTTACACTACTCCTAAAGATGTCGGAAATTAGATGGACAGGATACTTCATTAGAAGTTTCTCAAAGTTTATCGGAGATCCTATGTGATGTGTCAAAAACACAGCAGCGAGACCAAGACCCGAAATTCAGATTTATCCATGAAGACAATCAAATCAGGCAAACATGAGCTCAATCGACATGTCTGTCTCACTACAGGGATATTGAAAACAGCAGTCCTACAGTCCTGTTTTCACAGGTTCACCTATTGCTTAACGATAAATAAGAAAGAGAATGAGTGATACAAGTGTGATGAACGTCAAGATCTGCGATGAGTCGCAAACAGAAAACAATTTCTAAATTTTTAAACTAATTTGAAGACGACAAAGACGTCAAAACGTTATCCGAATGGAACTAATTCATCAATCTTGTCTAAGCAAGCTTAATCATTCACAAAAAATTGATTAGCATTGCTGAGGTTGGAGGAAAGTCGATTTAAAAAAAAAAGTACTTGAGAAAGCTGTCCATCATCGACTTTACAAAGTTAGCGCGAATGATCGAGAAAAAGTAAAAGTAAAAACAAAATGGACACACAACAAAAAGCGAAAAGATGCTTTAATATCGGAATTTATAATATCGAGACCTACTAAATTCTTCGTTTTATTGAAGAATGACGAAACAGCAAATTTGAAAACATTCGCTTTTCTTTTATTGTGGTCTGATTTCGATAAGAATTTTCCTAATGGTAAGCAACTGCATAGATCGATCGGTCAAGATAGAAAGCCGGAAGCAAGAAAAAACTCGAAAATAAATAACGAAAAAAACAAAGAAGGATTATCACTTACCAAAGCTTCACCGGTTAAGACTTCAATGAGATGGCACAATAGCACTCCATCCTTGATATCTTCAAATAGGTCATTCACTCTCCCAGACGAACTATGCTAAACAAACACCACGAAAATTTCAAAACAGCAGCGCAAACGCGAGTGACTATTGAACATAATTAGCTGAAATTTCGATCGAACCTCTTCCAAATGTAAGTTGATCCATTTAGTAAACGTATGCTTCTGCGCCTGCTCTTCCTCATCTGCAAAGCAACTTCTTATTCTTTAGCAAATTTCACAAAAACCACCAAAACCCCTATTGTTCGCGTATTTCGATTCTGAATGGGCACGCAAACCCTGGATATCTCTCTCAAGTTGACAAATTGCTATCGGACTCAACCGCGCAGCTCAAAAATCACTACTTGATATATCGGTTGTCTTCAGCAACTATGAAAGCATACAGTTCCAATATGTAAGCGATCGTGTTTGAAATGCTTGATGCAGTTGAATGCATGACGCATCGCTCATAGATCGATCACGCCAAAGCTTTGAGAGCTTGAAGCTGTCAAGCATCACTAACTGATTATGTGTGAATCTTAACGACTTATCTTGCTTTGCTGACACGACGGAAATAGTAGCAGTTTGAAGACTGACGTTTCGCCGACTTCGCCTTCTTCACAGCTTGAACGTACGTTGCATTATCGTACGATTAGTCGACTACAACGGACGTCTAGGCCTTGGAGGGGCGAAGTCGTTAGAAGTCAGCCATTGAAATAATACTGCAATTATTACCAAAGTCGTGTCGGCCAAACAAGGTAATTCTCCAAAATTCACAAATATCAACTACTGGTGCTGAGATTCATAGAAAAATATTCCTTTGAATCATTTGATTAGATTTACGTCGAAAAGGATTCCTATTCATTTTCAGTCTTGGACGGAAGTGGCAAGACGAATCGCTTGTTGTCCACCGTGACTGAAGTCAATTCCACCTCTATGGTGGGTTGAAAGAGAGAATTTTCGAAGAGATCTCTGAAAGTGTTATCATCAACCACCGTACTTGTTGTTGAACTGAAGCACACACAGCACGGGCTGGGAGCCGTTGGAGAGCGCGACATGCCAGCGACTGCCGGCCCGACGGGCGCCCGCTCTCCGTCTCTGTCTGCTGCTGGCCGCCATGCAAACCAAATAGGGTCAGAGTCGAAGCGATAGTGTTGTGCAAGCCCGCCCAGCAAGGCGCTAAGAGTCTCTCGCTCGGATGCACTTCGATACAGACGACATGGTGATAATCTACGGCTGACAATGGGGAAACTATACGCAAACACAGAAATCACGCCTCAGTTGGGAAATTCACTGAAATAAAAAAAAAACACGCAGCTGCTCCTATTGAAAATCCTGTAATCTCTGTGTCGAACCTATAAACGCTTGATTTTGTTGCTTTCTAGCAGTGGTAATGGACGCGGGGGGGGGGGGGGCGGTGAGACCCGGGTTCACCTCCTTTTTGAGGTCGAATTTTTGCGCACCGCTCAATCTTATAAGGTCAATATTCTCTCATTTTGTCGTCTAGCGTCTACCATTGGATAATTCACTGAGATGAAAAAAAAACGAGGTTGCTCCCAGTAAGAACTCTCTGATTTCTCATTTTGTCGTCTAACGTCTATGTTTGGATATTGAGCTGACATGAGAGAAAAAGCACATAGTGGCGCCACTGAGAACCCTCAATAATCTCTCACTTTCTCGTCTAGCGCCTATGATAGAATAGTGCTCCCATTGAGAATTCTCTAATCTCCCATTTGTATTCTAGCGTCTATGACTAATATTTTACTGCAATCAAATAAAAACACGTAGTTGATGCCACTGAGAACCCTATAATCTCTTACTCTGTCGCCTAACGTCTATCATCTCCGTCTAGACCCAAACATCAAATCGACATCAGAAGTTTCTATCCATATTTCCCATAGGTTTCAAAAATTTGATTCTTCCTCATTTCCTTCGTTTGTTGAGTCTTCAAAGTAGCACCCAGTGTGATCACATACTGGCTTGCAGTAATAATAACAGAGATCCTATGCACAAGCAATCAATTATTTAACGAATTTACTCTCATAAAAATGATAGAAAAACAAATATTGACATAATGTGTCTAACCCTGTGTAGAGTGAGATCGTAGGGAAAAGTGCAACATCTCTTCAAAGTGTAAATTTGATCAGATTCAGCACATGTAAAATGACAACAGGTGTAATCTAAACGATTATGTGGATAAATGCAGGTAAACAGGCCCAAAAGGACAGAAAAAAGTGCGGATAAGAGCAATGGAATTGAGACAACGAGTCGAGAAGAGAGCGATTACGAGAAGATCGAATTAAGAGTATGGCTCAACTAGTCAATGCCGTTTTATGGGAGCGATGAAAAACTAGCAACATCAAAAATCACGAGAAGAATCCGCATGCGTGGGAGTTATTTATGCACCGTCATCACCACTGCATTGATTTTATTTACTGCCTCACAATAATCTGGTTTAAATCCTCGAAAACTACAATTAATAAATGTGAAACGATTATCGGCAGCATGTGGCCTCTACGCCGCCCATGTGGTGGTCAGTGAATCAATGATTCTGAGCTTTCAGTAATTCTAATGAAGTACAATAATATGCATCGATTGGTGGCGTTTTCATGAAAATCAGAGTCCGGAAAAAGTCGGCCGCACTTGGAAAACCGCGAGCTTGCAACGTGCCGTTCAAACATCTATTGAAGAGGAGATATAAGGTATATACAGGAAGACAGAAGAATGGTTAGTGATGCAGTTCATCAGAAAACAAGGTGCTGATTAGAGCTAGTTTCCAACGCTCTCCTGCAATGCACGAATGGAACGACTTAGCTCGGTTATATTCAAGATAGCGAAGAAGATTGACTCAACCAGCATTTTACGAGATTCACGGAGAAGACGAAATGCTCAGGCTGTAATCGAAAGAACACACAGGATGTTCAAAGATCTTTGTGTACGATGAATGCGAAGAAAGGAATCGAATGCAAGAAGGATGAGATCCACACAGTACTTGTGATGACGTGTCAGGCCAATCTGAAAATATATGTATGTACGTGTAAGGTCTGGAGAAGTTAATAGCACCGGACACCTAGTAAGTTTTAACGACAACCGGATTGACTAGAGCCGATACCGACTGCATTCTTCGAAATGCCAAAAGCATCACAGTAAAGCACCGACCCGAAAGTCCGATCTTTTCACCAAAAGCCTAGAAGAACTATACGATGCACAACAAATCCCTGCAAAAGGGAAGACCAACTGGATCATTCTAGTAAGGAATAGGAAAAAAAATGGAATTTTTACCGGGTATCTCAAACGATCAACGGGTTGACAGGTGATATAGATGATATATCAGGTCATTCGCATTTCTTATTACCACATCGACACTACGTGTATATCACACTGTGCGGATCCCTACACTTCTTGCTTTCATTTTTGCTTGAGGGCTCGGCCGCTACTTGAGGATTTTTTCATCGCCGTCTCAAATGTCCTTCATCGCTGGTTGAGTTATTTCTCCCAGGAATCTCGAAGAAGCGGTGATGAGCGATTCACGTATGAATTAAAGAAAATCAGTTTGTCCTAGACAAGTTTGGTACCAGTTTACATGTCATCAACACCGTGCGTTTATTATGATGTTTGCTCAAATAAAAATCAGCAAATTGTGAGAGCAGATTTCAAGTCACTCTGAGTGTTATGCATGTACGTAGAGAAGAACTGTCAACAAAACCACAAAAGATAGACGTTTATGAAGCGGACAAGTTGAAGAATAACTGCACAAGATTACGTTATCAATTTCCCACATGTAACTGCTGTTTTCATTATAATTAAAACGATTTTTATGAATGGGAAGAGTTCAGAATTGCAGACAGACTAATAAAACTCGCTCAAACGTTTCCAATTAAACAGGTCGGCCTTCAGCCATTCATGACAAATCACCTCTGAGAAAAAATGAAACAAAAAGTAGACGATAGATCGCACGCTGTTCGAATGGCGATATCGTATCTCCTCAGTTTGTCACGCTCAGGTCCATCAGATCTTTGGCAGCTACTCGCTCCCAGCGAAAATTCACACATTAGAAATGATATGTTTCTGGTAGCGAAACAATATGTCCTGAAAGAGGGCCATCTTTGTTTTCTCATTCTGCGAAAGCAAATTCCACCGACGTGATGACATTGGCGGATCGCTAATTCTTGACATGTACTTTATGTTACTGGCGATTCAACCCTCCCACCGATTTCCCAATATCTGGAAGCGATTTTCAAGCAGAACTTGCGGCTCTCAGTTAGGAAAAAACCCACCGTCTAACCATTTGTACTGTAGCACATTTAATCATAGCTGTTTGTCAATCATCGCAACGCAACTACATACACCACAACAAGCAATCGATTGCGCCCGAGCACATCTGGCTGAGGGAGCTGCTCCCACCTCTTCCATAAGTTGCAAACCAATGATGGATTATCATATTACGGTGGAATATGTAAAATTTGTTCCATTATTCAGAAAGTGTGAGGCCATTTTGTTGATGTAGAGACTGTTTATAAGGTATTATTTTCTATCGATGCAGAGTTCTTGTGGAGTTCCTAAAAAATCCATGACTGCACTTAGCAACAAAACATCACATTGCATATAAAAATGGAATAAACACACAAACGTGAAAACTAGAAAGCAAACTTCGTGACAGCAATGCCTCATCCCCAGTGGTCACTAATACTGCACTGATCCAGAAATCTTATTGTTAACTGCGATCATAAACTAAAGTCTTTCCCTTTTACCTTGAACGCAGTAACACTATAAATTTCATGTAGTAAAATTCCTCTGCAAATTGTTTCCTCCCATTAGCAACATCGTAAATGACGAGCCAATAAAGGAAAATGTCCGTAATTCATCAATCATTCCATAAATACGTGCAAAGGATAATTATTAGTGATTAGTAGCGCAGTGGTTAAAGTTGTCGTGCAATACATAAGTGGTCGTTTTTTCGACCCCGCACCTCGATCTCACCCAAGCATCGTTTCCTTTCTGGGTCAGTAGACGGTATCTGGATGTCTAGGAGGGTTACAGCGCTTACAATTGATAGGGCACCCCAAGTCTCTAACCCTCTAGGCCATTTCGAACGATGCTTGCTGAAGTCGAAAGCATAGCACAACTTTCAGCGAGATCAACACCCAACAGTTCATACGTTTAACCCTCTCCTTATTCCCACAGATGTTAATAATGCTCTGAACACTGCGACTCAGCTTGCAATTAATCGTAAAACCAGCGCACTAGACGCGATAATGGTGCTGAGTCATTCCTTGCTTGTTATCTAATACGTTCCAACTGCACAATACTACCTACGTATTATCTGCTGGTTTGTAAAATAACATTCAAATATCTGTAAAGTGCAGATATTTGAGAAAAACCCCTCGATTTATTGAGAAATTGCAATAAAAACATGGTAGCGACCGTTCAGCCAACATTAATCATTCACGGCTTCATTGGCGAGATAAAATTGATCGTCGGCGTACAATAAAATTATTCACCCAGAGCGCATCGTCAATGAGAAGCGAACGATGTGCCGCGAAAAAGACTGGTCTTTCAAAAACCCTTCTCAAAATGTTACAGAAACGGTACACTGATGAGATATTGAATGAAGCTTTCCTGTACCTCACCTTTTCTTCACCGATATCACATACCAATGGGTAAAAGGTAGAATAACTCGTCACTCACATTATCATAAGTAAACAAGCATTGACATCCAAGTGCTGAGGGTGTTGTAGTAATTCTTCAGTGAGTATAAGCTAAACGTCTGATTACCTCCAGCGACTACTGCTGCACTTTTAAGGTGTAAAGGAGACAGTTCGTTGGTCTCCTATCTATTTCTCCTAAGCTGATAGTTCGTCGTCTTCTCATGGCTTGAGGCGTTTCTGGATATCGAACTTCGATGTACTACGGAGAGGAAAGAGACTCTCACCTAAGTCAATATGATTTGGGCGAGCCAATTTCCATGGGAAGGGAGGGGGGGGGGGGTGGAGGAAGTCGAAGTCAGCAACTCTGACAATATAATAAGATGATATCTACGAACGAGAATGAGTCATAGATTTGATTTTACAACAAGCACACTGTTTGATTATACTGAGTGATAAGCCCGAGAATACAGTTTTTTGAGTGAGCCGATTCATGGTAGAAAGAAAAAATAACCAGTTCAAACAAAGAGATGCAAAGCGACACTTTTGGCAGTGATGTAGTCTAACGATCTAGTACTATTTCGACCGTTGTATAAGAACCTAAACATTACGAAAATTTGAACGAAATAATTTGCTTGAGTCGCAAATAATTTGAGAGATTGACAAGTCTTATTAGAACACCGACTTTCACTAAACGTCAACATGCAAGATGGAAGATCTCATGAATTGTTCTGTTATTTGAGTTCTGTCTTAAACTTGACAAAACTGCTCTGAAGAAGGCGAACCGAAATGACGGATATCGATTTCGAAGAAGGTTCGGGTGGTAAGTTATGTGATTTCTGTTTCTCTTTGCGACTTTTCTATTTAAGATATCTTTCAATACCAAATGTCAAATTTCAACAATTACATCAGCCGCAACTATCTTCGCACCAACCTAATATCAACCTCGAGCTTTAAATAAAAAGACACCTAAGATAGTTTTCACGCTACAGAATAAATGTGCGAAATAATCTGAAGATTTCTTTGCACATTCTTGAGCATTTCACTTGGAAACATCTATGATTAATGATACAAATGTTAAGAAAACAACATTAGAATGTACCTTTACAGAAAATTAGCTTCTTCTCCTTTGAACAGTACACCTATCCCTAAATTTCTCACTTCACAACCACATTTCGATCCTTTTCTCATCCAAACAAATCTACTGGAAACCTTTCTCAATTGCGGAATTTTTCACTCCGGTTACCAACTGCTACACAACTTTTATTGTGTTGGGTTGTGTTCAATAGATTCTATCAACAATCTCGAATCTGCTCATCGCGAAAAAATACTGAATTTAACAATGAATGACTAGGGAGGAAAAATCTCCAGTCTCTACTAAGACTGTACTTTCACCATAAAAACAAGTGCTTCAAGAGAGCGCAAGAAATACGAGCCATTATGTAAACATGACGAAAAAGAAAGTAAACAACGAATGGGAGAAAAACATGAAAGATTCGCGCTACGCCGACGCGCCCAGAATTTATGCGCGCGAACTTTATCGAATACAAAATGATGCACACGTCCTCGGCGCGGGCTACGATGACGGTCGACCGGCGGCGGTGGAGGTGGCAGAGGGAAAAGGAAGACGATCCTCCCATTCGATGGACACCTGTTTCCGGAGTAAGTTTTTCAGTTCTTCTAGAAAACCATCTGCATGAGAGGATCGGACCATAGTGAATACGAGCACTTTCGAGTAATATGCAAAACACCGGACATCAGACAAGAGTTGAGCCTGCGTGGCATCCACAATGGGAGCACGTACTACTATCACACCACCGATACCACCGCTTTGCTAGCACTCCTTCGATATGAACTTTCGTAGCCGTCAGCACCCGACCTTCGATGGATTCTGTCTGGTAAGCACATATCGGCATCAAACTCAGTTACTTACGACACCCTACCACTGCTGAAAGCAGTAAAATAAGAATTTCATCAAGATCAAAGAACACATTACTTAGACTATCTAATGCATAAGACGTGGGAGGTGTGACGGAGTGGTTAGTGATGCGGGGCGATATCGAAGGCATTAGTTCGATTACCCCACCATTATCTGGCAATCACCAACCGAATAATTTAGGAAACATCTTAGCTCGGGTACCTCTAAGACTGAGATTCATAAACATACAACATACAGCGATGTTCATAAGTAAAGACGAAATCCTCAAGCAGCAGCCGGAAGAATACGTGAAATGTTGGAAGACCTTTGTGGGAAATGAAATAAAGAATATAAATCAAATACAAGAGATGCTGAAATCCACGTAATTTGTGATAACGGATAGTGTAAAATTGATTAATACATACATAACTTATAGAACAAAGGGGCTTCGTTTTGAAATTAGGCCATCATGATTTCATTAGTTCTATGTAACAGTTGATAAATACAGTTCGAAATTGTGTAACTGAAAATCATTCCCATAAGGTTTTGGATGGAAAAAAAATAGTTTGAGGAATTTAGTATAACTCAAACATCACATCGAAGCTATATTTGAGTTCAACTTTTGTTTGAATACAGGACTGATGTAGTAATGAAACTGTAAAATCTTCATTTTTGAATGAGCGATATGAACAGTGCAACATTTGCAACATTTGAAGGGCGGACGAAACGGGCAGTGACGAAATAACGAGAAGGCAAAGGAGGGAGTGCTTTTGGCGCGAATACTATCGAGTGCGAATGGTGATGAGAACAAAGCAAGGAGCGGAGGTTTTCACAATGAAAAAGTTACGACATATGTTGCAAAGAAAGCGATGACCGTCATAAACGTGGAAGTTTGAGCTGCGTCCTTAGAGCAGATGGTGAATACAACGGTTTGAGATGGAAGAATTAACAGCTGCAAAACATAGAGGGGGCTGAAGAACAGTGGGAGAAAAGTAAGGTTTGAAGAACGATAGAGATTTAGGAAGAATAAGATGGGAAGATCGTGATGCAAATGCGAAATGAAGGAATCAAAATATCTGAAACGGAAAATTTCGTCCTCAAGGATTTTTCGATAATGCAGTTGTATTGGAGAAGTGGCAGCAAACCACAACCATACACCTTTAATTTTGAATCAAGCATCAAAAAATTTGCTCTGTTGAAACATCTTGAAGTGCCAGCGTGGCAAACTAGTACAAACCTTGAGCACTCAGTTTCGACTTAATAATTATTCGGATCTGATGGTTCATCCCAGTATTTCACGAGGCCAGTCACTAGAGTCGTGCTGCAACAGCCGTCAATCACTGCGAGTACTGCCCAGACATAATCAGCTTCGCTGCAGTTACCAGCACAAACACACGAGGTGCAGCATAACTCAAGCAGAATTGCTCGTTTATTAAGAAAAAGACGACAAGACATAGCAATTGACTATGTTAAGCAGGAGACACTCGGACAGCTCGCGCGTCTTTATCATGGGGCTTCAGCCATTTAGACGGTATCTGTTCAGGTTTTTCTACAATGTACGCAAGGCTGTCTTGTTGAAAAAAAATCGAACCACCTCGTTTGAGTCACAGAACATAAGAGATACATTTGTATAAAAACCTTAGGTGTAATACTATGCACATTTATTCTGAATACATTACTTTAAATTCGACTAACAGCTTGAGTTGAATCATTTCATGTTTTTCAGAGCAACAAAATAGAAATTTCAAGCCGCGTCTAATTCCTACCACCTGCTTTACACCAACCAGCAATTGGCTGAGATCCGTAGAAAAGAAGGAAACACGGACTAAAAATCATATGCTTGCTCTGACGCAACAATGGAATCACGCGATAGGTTTTCTGCCTCTGGTGTTCAGAAATCTACGAAGTACATGTTAGCACACATTTACGTATATATACATATACATATACATAGGTATATATACATATATATGCACAAATACATTTATATATATACACATATGTTTATGTAAATTTTCAAATCATAAAAGTATACAGGAAACATATCAATATTACAATTACATGCAGTATGCGTTCATATATATATATATATACATATATATATATATATATATATCATATATATGTATATGTATATACATATATATATGTACATATATACGTGTATATACCCAGCATATCTCAAATTGTAGTCTACACTGAATTTGGCGAGTTACACTGTCCTAGAATAGAATACTTAACTAATCAAAGGTCTCGCATCTGTAACAGAAATCGCTCCCGATATGTAGTAATTCAAATAACGAGGCAACAAAGCTTTCTGCAGTCCGCAAGGCTCGGCTTTTATCTGGATGAAGACCTGGGAATGCTATAGCATGGCTATCGCGCCATTGTAGTGCAAAGAACGTTCGATTTTATTCATCATATGAATAAGGTAGGAAGATGGCAGACAGCCAAGTAGAAGGGGAACCCACTTACAAAGCCAATCATCACCCTGGATAACAGCTGTAGGATAACGAAAGAAATGGAAGGACCCTTCATGTGTGAGCACATGTCATTAAGGTAAGCGTTCTACACTTCGACTTACTCGTTACATGTTTCTGATTTTCTATACATTTGCTTCTGTATTTTTATCGCCTTTTTGCACTGTTCCAAACGACTCAGTTATTCGAATAACTACAGCAGGCTTTGCTACCATAACCTTCTACCCGATCCACATCATTGACCGACCATGTTATGAAGATCTCAAAATGGCTCGGTGAGGGTACTTCGACACGCTAGGCAATGGAATATTGCTCAATGAACCTCAAAAACCCCGCCCATTGAGGTTACCCTTTGCGCTATGAAGACTGCTTTTTGCTCTGCAAATACTGCAGTTCGCTTCCTCACACCGACATCAGCGATGTTCTTGCAAATGTGCCTTCAACGCAGTGGAGTAACATGGGACGAAAATTGAGGTCGACATGACAGAGCTCTTTCCATTCATAAATGACACAGTAACGATGTAAGCTTTGTCATTCCTTCTATATCCACCTTGTTGACTCATACGAAAATCTTTCAAATCATTTACCAATCCTCCGCCCTATCCCTTATCTTATGCGTCGACTGGTGATTAGTAGTATAAACCACTAAAATACTTACCAATCTGTGTATTTGAGAAAGCGAATTTAAACTCGTCCTACGTTAAATTCAATAGAAATTCCATATATTTCCTCGTTCAGAGATTATTGCTGCATTGTTCAAGGCCATTATGAGCGATTGTAGGACTAGTAAGTCTCGATCGGAAGGGAAAAATGACAGAAACCGTACAAACTTACCGGGGTCCCGTCCTGTTTACACCAGAGTTCGGTCTTCAATATAAGTTTGTTCTCTGAAAGAAAGTAAACCCTTCGATGGACACGGATCGCCTCATGGCACGACTGTGCTGAAATCTATTCCATGCGCAAAAAGAAAGAGTATTTCGAATTTTTGAAAGGTCGTCGTTTAATGAACCAAACTATAGCAATTAGCAATGAGGTATCGTATGTCGAGTCCGTTAATAATACCGAGTTGCCATCTAGCGCAAATGCTCGCTTTCGTAGGATTTTCCACGCCGCACTTCTCTTTGTCTCCACAGAGGATATTTCCCAATTTAGGTTAGATAGTTTTTAGAGGTAAGAACAGCACAATAATAACAGTGTGATCATATGCAGAAATACAAGGAATGCAAAAGTGTAGACTGTAGTCACAACTGTTTACTTATATGTGTGAACAATGATGCTAGTGCCTATACTCCCTCCGTTATGGGCGGAGTTGGATAGAAGAACTAGAGTTGTGGAGGAAAATGAAGGGTGCAGATATAGCATGTAGATGGGTGGAGTACAAACATCCATAACTCGTGATGCATCTGTGCAAAACATTCCTAACACGTGATGCAGAGGTGCAAAACATCTTATGAATTTGTTACATAAGCAACTGAGGGAACAGCTTGCATCAAAACCACTTGTGTTGAATTAGCAAACGTAGTTGTTATTGGGTAAATACGATACTGTAAAGATACGAGTGTTTTGGGAAATTGCTACTCTACAAAAAATTGCGGTTTTGTAACATGTCAAACTGTTTAGAAGAATGGTTACTATTACTGTTCGTGGGAAGGAGTAAATGAAGTGCATTGAACACAAAACGTTCTCAGAGGATTAACGGTGGCTGTTTCAATAATAAGTCATTTTTGCCCTACTTCTGATATCAGATTTATCGCTAGCGCAACACAGATGTTATTACCGGGATGAGTTCGCGATGGCATTATCTGTTACCCGCATCATCTCTTTTTCTGCTTATCGTTGACTGACTCAAGCAGGTGTCTGTATACCCTCCATTTGCCCCTATTGCTTGCTAGATCGTTCCAAAGATTCGCTAGGCACCAAATCTTTCTTCTAGGATCCTCAAAAACAAATCTAACAGTTGGATCGATGGTATTCCGCTATACATTTAATATTTCGTAAACTCCAGCCGCTCAACGATATAAGCGTCCGACCCATTCAATTTTCAACACATTTCAAATTTTCAACATAACATATTGGTGCACAGAATAGTGTTTGCGATCTTTGAACATTGGTTTTGAGTCGCAGTTCTAATGCTCCCTCTCAAATAATCATGCTGACTTCGTTACACGTATACACATAACGGGAGCTTTCGGAGATATTCATTCCGTTGAGCGTAAATGAGACAGAAAAAAACAAGTCCGTTTTTCATCAACACTGCGTGGGATTTAGTCCAAGACCAACTTTTCCACAACTATTCTAGAAACTGATGCTCCTTTCGTCTACATGGTACATTGTTTAAGGACGTATCAATTAGCAAAGCAAAAATGGAGTTTCCAATCACCGAATTCTCTCACATGCTGTCCTATTCTAATGCTCATATGACGTTCGGAAGAGTGGCAGTTCAAAAATTTGGCGAGAGTGTATCGTCTAGTCGAAGCTTCCATTGGCGAAGTTAGCGTTATTGCGGAGAGAGGTGACATACTCGCAGCGAAATCTCCAGTGGATCAAGGAAGATTCTTATGTAGCAGTAAGGATGCTCCAGATTTCTAAACTTTCATGACGCTTTCTATCGCAAAATAAAGGCTCTTGTAGGCCGGTAATAGTAAGACGGAATGGATTTTGTACTCTTCAGAGATGAGTCCTTGAGAACTTTTCAACCAGCCTTGTTGTTCACAGAGCATGTGCTCATCAATTATTTTCAACAACGACTGTCTGAGAAAACAATTATCTGTTTCATCATTGCAACCCTTTACCGGCAATTGAAATATTGTACTTAACTTTACATACAAGTTGCAGTCGTTTACTGCAATCAACGATTTCACATGGAATGCTCATTTCTTACATGCATTTCCTTCAGTGAAATTCGGATTTCTAATTTGAAACGCACAAAAGATTTATGCTTTATTTTATCAGTATTGAGACATTCTGACAAACGGTTTTTCCTGTAATGGCTGCAATCCATGGTTAGATATTCAGAACCCACTTAATATCTCCTTGACTACGAAACTACGTCCTACATGTATCTTGTTTTATGAGTATGAACAATGATACGAAGCAGGATTAACAGAAAAGAAATATGCAGCATGTGTTACTCACGGAATGAACTATAATCTACGGAATCCATTATTTTACACCGGGTCATGTTGTGAAAGTGGGTGACACATAGATGAAAGGTAGAATAATACTCGAAGAGGATGCAAGCACCTCTTAAGTCTATCGATCAAAAGTTGAACAGATGTGCTCATAGTTGACAACGTTCAGCTAGCTTTGTTCACAGTTGTTAATGTATTCTAGATCAAAAAATGACACTCACACAAGTCAACATATAGACAACACCATGGACGAGGACAGCGCAAAATGACCTCAGTAAAAAAAATTCCCTAATCTACATAACAACCATTAGAACCTATATAATCTACCAACTAGAAGCATGCTGCTCAAAAGCTTCCATTTGTAGAGATGATAAAGTCGCTGAAGGCGGTTTCTGCCTTCGCTCGGTTTCGAAGCATTTCTTGAACAGGGGTTTGCCAATGTGCTTGAAGATTGATAGTGCTTCGCTAGATATAGTTCGTTATCGTAGTCGCTTCACTTGGTTACAGGGATTGTGATGGATGAAATCAGTTTTAAGCCATCAAACGTTGAGCACGAACAAAATAAGTTAATTTAGTGGAGAGATTCTGCTGGGCTTCATTGCAATCCAACCACTTGAACTATCAGGAAGAATGATCATTCTCCATATGGAATAAACTTGTTGAAGTTTTTCGATTTTGCACTTTTCTTCGTGAGCCCCGAAACTCTTGAGATGCTTACAGCAAATTTGAATACAACTTCTTGAACAGTTGTGGACGATGAATTCGCCTCTTGAAACCAATGTTGGACTGCCCATTAGTCAACATTCGCTTGGCGCCATATCATTATTCACTCGAATCGCTTGCGCTACGCAAGATCGAGTGCGAACTATTAAAAGCAAATTTTGTACTATTTTTACATCTCAGTGTCTAACCCGTTATAATTACGAAAAATACAATCAATCTTGTAACTTAACTATAGAGAGCCGATGTGTAAGAATAAATTATGCAAGGTTATACATAATGCAGCATTTGAAAAAAGTTATTGCTAAAACATATGGAAAAGAGAAATAAAACTAGATTGTGCATTGATTGCAAAGCAATCAAATTTCATTGTGCTTTACAATTATTTAGACAAAGTGGCACATTCATATGCATGGAAAATATTAGAAAGGAGATCATGGTCACCTCTAGCAAGCAGCGCTATCAAAATTTAAGATTGCTCTCTAACATCACGACAAGCTACATATGAGTGCACTTGAACCTGATTGCCTATAGCTCAATGTGAGCCTCATGCGAAAAACAAGAAAGAAAAATGATGGGTTCCATACAAATGCAACGTCCGTCAAATATTTTCAGCAGACGGTGCCCAATGAGAATCTCATAGACATGAAAATACTACTGACATCCAATCGAACCACTCACTGATCAAGAAATTACAAATGAGAAAGGTGGTCAACATCCTCAAAGCTTTCTAATACAAGCCGCCATATGGGTGTAATGATTGTTTCGTCACACTCTTTCTGATTTTTATGTAGAATGGTGAAATCCTGCTAGTGAAGTTGTGTATCCACTGATCAGAGACACTCGCCGAGTTCAACGATCGTTTCTATCTCAGCTCTCCAATCCAATGAAAGGTAAAGCAAAATGTCTTTTAGTACAACACATTTCAGTGCTTTTCATTGCGTTGTGATGATTCATAACATTAAACCTCGGCACACACTTAATGACTTCCTAACATTCAGTGTTCATCATATTGATGATACTCATGCACTATCCACTATTACTGATTCAGCAGGCAGATTGAAAGCAAGGCTTCGCTCTTGGACAAAAACGCGTTCCTGTTGCTTTTCCATTAACTATGCATCCTTCGTTATGACAGCTAATGTGTAAAAAATTAGGCCAGTATGTTGATGTTCAGGAGCGCTTTGATATGTTCCTGTTCAAACTTGACAGACGGACAGACCGCCGCAGTCGAAAGGATGAATCATTGGAATGATGCGGCCACGCCACCATTCTATGATATTGAGTTAACAGTAGTGAAAAATGTGGGGAGAAGTCGTCTGTCAAGAAATATAGATTATCAACGGCCATCTCCGCATTAAATCGTTGATACACTGAAAAAACTACGCGAACTAGCTTGAAATCCTGATTGTGACTATTGTTTCGGTGCAACCTTTCTTAAGAGGTGTATGGTGCTTCTTCGTCTCCATTTCTTACAAAGGTCTTCATCGTCACTGAATAGTGGTGTATTTGAATATTCCTGTAGTTTTGGCTCCTAAGCCGATCTCTGGTCTTCATCACAACCAGTCTATAGCCTTTGTGAACAGGATGAAGTTATTCTCAGGGCAGGCCTGACACTAATTCACTCCGAAGGGATGCCTAGCCTCGTTGGTCTGATGTGAGGTCGAATCAGGGCCATGTTAGCACTGGACGCCAAAACTGCGCTATGTACTAATTTGTTCGTCGTAAAATTCTGGGTTTAATTTGCCCAAAAACTTTCCTAAAGAATTTTCAGTAATGGGTTCGTTCTTCCAAGTCGTTTCAGCTTTCCCGAACTAATCATTTGGTAGCTCTGTCTTCGGATGGTCAAAACAGCAATTTCAGCTGCAGAGGTGATTTTATAATATCCACATTCACAACTTCGCTAATCCGTCATAATGTTTTTTTACGATTTTTTCAACCTTCTTCTCCACAATATTCGATCACGGTGATTTTCTGTGGAATGCATTCTCACAATAAGAGTAACGATCGTTAGTTAAATTTTCTTGAGTAATTTGAAATTTCTGATACACATTGCCGATTTTCGATCTCATCAAAGAAAAAGTATTCGCACCAATAGATTGAAGTAATTAGTAGGAATAGCATGGATCATGAATGGTGAAAATAACATCAAAAGCAACGGAGTATTTAATCTGTTTTGAACTTTGGGAACTCTAACGCGCGCACTGTTCGCTACCCTCTTCAAAGACTCAACACTCAATAGGAAGTAGAAAAGCGCTCCATCAAAAGTGTTAAGGTACCATACTGCATCACTTCAAATTCATTCCCTGTTTCTTAAAAACATCTATGACAGCTGTAAAGTAGAACGTTCGAAATTTAGAAAGAGAAAGCTGCCTTTAAATACAATAGGATAAGAGCTAAAAACTACGCTTGTGCAGAACAATAAATGATATAGAAAAGCACATGTATTTCACTAGATAATGTTAAGAACTCCAACTTCATTTTCAATCAGTCCATGCTGTCATAAATCCACGGAATTTTTGCCTATGGAATCGATAGAAGCTTCTTCCCTTCTCACTAGAGGAATGCTATCGAGAACAATGAGATCTCACGTTGTCGCACTTCAATAGACAGTATTGATGGGATGAAATGAACCTGTACATAGACGGTGAGTTTCAACCAGACTTTTTGGTCAAGCACTATAGCTTAATAGGAGAGAGTAAAAGCTCAGAATTCATAAGACATAAGACAAATTTAGGCCACAGAAGACAATGGATGAAACAATACAAATGGCCAAGATAGATGGTTTTCCTTTTGTGCCCACAGTGCCCACATATTGGCCAACGCGAAAAAGAGATTAAAGATATTCAATTGTATAGCTTAGACCCACGGTTACATCAAAATCCAAGGTGACATCAAACACATCTGAGGATTAGAACACGCGGCTACTGACCGCTAAAAATGAGTCCTCTGAATCATCGTATTACAACACGTTAATTTCCGACAGATTCCACACTATTCGTCATTATCTTTCGGCAGATATTCCCATGTTGTGATTTAGCTGAGTAAACACCAAGGGCAGAACTTGGATGACAGATGTTATGATAGTTGGAACTCACTCGAACACACGATCGGTGTTCTAGCCTTGAGATAACTTTTCAAAGTAAACCACCGATAACAATAGAAACCAATGGGCTAGCACGTGTTGACTACCGTCCAACCCTGCTTACATATGAAATTTGACTTTTTTGGCCACCAGAATGCACAGAAGGTCAACAGAAGGAGCAAGCTGAGGTAGAACACAATGATTGATAGTGTTAAAGATTTTGAAAACAAACCAATCATTCTTCCAAGTATAATAACGGTGTGCTACAACACCATAACTGACTGAAGATTGTTCTGGCATTGTAACAACTGCAGCAGCCATTCTAAGGCTACAATATCACATGTAACATAAGATACTAAAAAAATTTTTTTTCGAACAAACTACAATACCAGATTCAACTTCATTCGTCCAACCAAAAAAACCAAATAACGTGGAGCAAAAAAAAAATGTTTATTTTATGAAGACCTCAAAGGTATAAAGGGTAACAAACTATTTTTCAACAACAAATTAGGAAGTCAAAAAATATTACAAATTCACCAAGACCAGACCAGACCAGTGGGGACTATAAAAAAGAAAGAAAAAAAACATCAGGATTACTAATCAGGTTCACGACAAAAAATAAATAACCCTTAAATAGGTTTGGTATCACTTAAGAAGCCTATAGAATTATTTGGTTTTTGTAACTGCATGAGAGCTCCTTATAAGGCAAAACTACACAATTCAATACAACTGTCTCGGGAGCAATAGAGACATCGGAGCCAAGGATTGTCAGCGACGGATTGAGGCGTCCATCCGACAGAAAAAGCGGCTTATTCTCAAGCTGAAAGATAACTTTGGAAAAGCTTCTAAACTGCCACTAATATCTTGAAGCCTATGTCTACGTTCTGAAAAAAAAACTTATCTGAAGATCCGAAGTTAATATACTAGAAAAATATTCGTGTGTATTGAACGAGAAAAGTATCCTTCCATTACTATTAACGCATGAATGTGGTTTTGACAACTGATGTTGATTTCTTGATCATTAGAGAATTTGCGAAGTTGCCAACTACGCACATTTTTTAGAGGAAAGTTTGCCCTCTTGCTCTGGGCAACTACTTAAACATCACAGAATATTCACAACTTCAAAATTTTCAAATGACATTGTAAACACAGACGTGCTCGCCTGGATTAAACTCCATTCAATCAACAGACTTATCAGTATACGAGTCTTGGGGCAAGAAAAATAAGAAATTACGTAGCGTAAGCTACACAAAAGCATTCCATATTCTGGAATGTGATTACATGTACGTTGTAGGGAAAGATCTTTATAATTTCAAAACTTCTGTTCCAATTTCATTACAGAACACATCGTCAGATATCAGTAGTTCCTGCATTCGATTCACTTTCACGCATACACCGTGAAGGTCTTAGGTTAGCACGTGGATTCGGCTATTGGTTGAAAATTTTTGTTATTCTTCACAAATTCCATTGAACACTGTTCAAATCGACTTTTCCTAGAATCCTAGGCTTTCCCATCTACTGCCTTATCAGCCTGTTCTATAACTTTTGCTGAAGGTAATCGCCATCTTTTGTGGATTGAAGGGAGACAATAGTCTAGGCTATTTAAATACCACTTTATCGACTCTAGAACGATGGGAAGAGAGGGAGAGGAAATTGCTAAGAGAAAAATAGGATCCATCAAGCGCCATCTGTATCACCGCGCTCGCTGAATCATTTATTCATATCGGTAACGGGTATTGAAAAGCTGAGAAATGTTGATTTGAACCTCAAGAAGATTACCATTTTTTTAGTACACACGTTCAGAAATGTTGGCATGCGACAATACGAAAACGGCAAAAAAAAAAGAATTCAACGAAGATTTTGCTTGATTGAATTATGATAGTAAAAGTTTCCTACCATATTCGGAATGAGGCCATACGGCCGGTAACTGAGTTCAGCACGACGGTCCACACACTGCTAATATCAGTCTAACTTATAACAAAACAGCAAAATATTGCCCATTTTTATTCTCTATGCATTATGAGAAAGAGCGGGTAGCATAACTCTAATGATGTCGTTCATTACCAAGACCGTCCCACAAGCATAGGAAAGGTCCACTGGCCTACTATCGTCTGAGGTCGGCAAATCAGTTCCAGACTTGCCTGGGACAAAATTATTTGCACTTGTTCATGTGAAAACTTGACAGGAAAGCTGCATCAGGACTCAAGTGAAATTCAACTTGACCAGTAATCAAAGAAATTTGTGACATAGAATTTTCAAACAGCAGTCAAACCAACAAGCATTAAAAACTCAAACACTTTAGCGGGCTCTGAACGTAAGCTAAGTGAGCAGATGCAAAAAGTATTAGAATGCGCACAATGTGGCATACGTGATATCAGGCTATGAAATTAATAATAAATGTTCCAAAAAAAGTTTCCCTAATGATGAGATTTAGGCTCCATCTATAATTGCTTCTCTGCAACACGAAAATATACGACCATAATTGAGAACCTTAGCAAATGGAAGGTTGGGATTCGGTGTGATTGGGATTCCCTCCACGCGAGCCCAGGCTCCCACTATTGAACGCCAACCAATAACTGAATGTAAAACGCAGGCATGCTCATTCACAACCGCATCGGCAAGAATTATCGATTCCTGGAAAGTTATGATGATGATGAAATTATTTGCATATTCAAAATGGGAAATTCATGAACGAATTGTGAACGTACTTTTATTCTAACACCTTTTCCTATCTTGGCATTAGCACCTATGCTGACATTGGGACCTATTTTTGCAGACTTGTCGACCTGAACTTTTTGCAGATTTGTCGACTTAACTATGAAAAAAAAAAAACCAATAAATAGACTATAAAGCAGACTTGTACAACCAAATAACTTTTTATTGCACATATTTACCTCCGCACTAGGATCGATGAATACATCGCCGATAATCTGCGCGCGATCCTTACACAAACGAGCTGCATACCGCTTTTTGAATAAACGAAGATAGTGTCTGTTGGCATATAGGACAGCTCTTAAACAATTTCTAACATTATTTACTGCTTTTTCATATTTTAAAGGCAGAGTACGGTGTGAAATATAATACAACCATTTTGCTCATACTCCAACACTTTTGTGGTTATATTTCTCTTTGTACGCGTATTGCTGAAATTCAGCTTTAAAACAGCTATTGAATAGATCTTTGAAATATTTGAGTTTGAGCAAGTAAAGAGGATACAGCAAAAAAAAAAGAGGATTCAGAATGCCAAGGACTCAAAATGAGAGGAAACGCCTCCTATACTAAGCAATTCAGACTCCATGACGTGTAAGATATATTAGAAGACAATCAAAAACGTAATTGAATAAATTCAAGGAGATTGCAAAAATACTTGTATTGCGACAACTTTAATAAGGAACTGTCGAAATGTTATGATTCCACATTAATTCGTATACTATGGAGGTCATTACTACCTGCATTCGGTGAAAAAGGAACCCACTTAATTATTCCAATTACCTTCATATTCAACTGCTTTTAAGACCAGGCTTAGAATTAAATCGTCCTGACGGCATATTCTAAGCCCTTGATGAAGTCTGTTATGCCAATTGTAGAGTGCAATACAAGTGTTTCAGCCTTACAGCCTCTTCAGCTGTACAGCGCTTTTCGTCTGAGCCACTCACTCGCTTTCGGAGACAACCTCCTTAGATAGAGAGATCGTCGACAAACATGTTACATCGCGTGTAAAGTGAAAATTCACTTCACCCACAGATAACATAACACTGCATGTCCAGTAATATGATCACCGGACTTTCAATGATTAACAGTTTATTGCTCAAGGTTGACATTTTCATTATGTTATCTTAATATTCGACTATTTTCAAAACCTGGCTTAAAATTACTACATTCTGAAAAAGTACCAGCCTTGAGCAATCGACTGTTAATCACTGCAACGTCCGGTGATCATGTCACTGAACAAACAATGATGTGTCATCCACGGGTGAAGTATATTTTCACTCTAAGCACGGTGTAACATGTTCGTCGATGATTACTCTATGTAAGGTCTATGTAAGGGGTAAGGTGCCCCGAAAGGGATTGGCTCAGACGAAAAGCACTTTGTACCAACGATGCTGCAAGGCCAAAACACGTGTATCACAGTGTATTAGTACCAAAACAGTCTTCATGAAAAGTTTAAAATGCGCTGCCTGGATTTCAAAGACAACCATGAAAGTGTAAATTGTTGAGGCTGCAGACTGCAATGATTCTAAAATGGATTACTGAGGAGAGTATAGTCCATAATCTAAAAATAACCGAAGACTGCGTGGAAACACATTACTAATCAGCAAACACTCCGAGTACCCACGTCGAAATACTTTAGTACTCATCGCACTATCTGCTCTAAGTTGTACGAACTGTTCGCATTGAAATTCTTTTCTCTAAAAATAATAAACTTAGGAGTTAGGTTTTTGTGGTGATGTCTAGTATAACCTTTACAATGAGAAAGATCTCGATGAAACACAAAAAGTATGTCATCAAAACTCTCCGCGCAGAAAAATACCTGGGCGAGACTATAAACCAGAACTAATTAACAACGCACCGATGTTTCTATAGTTTCCGATAAACGTAAATTTGTAAAAATTCCGTCGTTAACATATTCATAAAATAACTGACGCTGCAGTTTTTGTTTGACTCCACCATCGGGTTGTATGCAAAGCAAAAAGTTTTCCGCTACTGGCCATTTGAGGAAAGATATCGGTTTCAAACCATAAGTTACTAATTGAATCAGCATTAATTCCCTGAAATAAAAAAAATTGCAGATGATCCAGAACTTATATAATAAGCTCTACTTCCTCAATAAAAGATGTAGGATAGAACTGTCATTGTTACAGACCATAATTGCACTCGTTTTCATCAGATAAACTCCACATGATATGTGAGTAGAGACAAATGTTGTAGGCTTATCAACGTAATGAACGACACGACCATTACTATCGATGACCACCTAGAAAAGTTATATCTAATCACAGCGGAAATATGAGTTGTAGATTTAGAACCATAAGAGAAGAAAAACTTCCTCTTATTTGCATCATTACCAAAAATTCCTTGAGCTCTCTATCTATGGCTCTATAGACAATGGTAACGATTTTCAATCTACTGGACAGGCACACAAGTATAGATCATTTAATTCGTGATAATGATATGCTTTCCACTGCACGTTGTCTACGACTGACGATCGCTGGTTTTAGCAGCATCGAACAATCCGAGATAAACTAATGATGATCGGATTATGAAGGGATAAAGCTCTTAACATTGATCAATTGGTAAGGAAGCGCCATATATGAGTCATCTTTAAGGTGACGATATGCATTTTCAGGCCTTTACAATGACTCGCGATGGCCTATCAATGTTTGAAATCAGTGCTGCTATGCTCCCAAACAAGCGTGGTATCAAATTCATCGGCCTCAGAGGGACGGAAGGTTTGGTAGCCTTGAGCACGGGATCAAACGGTCGACTGTCGATTGATCGACCTTTGTGTGTCGCATAGCACCTCTCACCACTGCGCCATTGACTGCTATCTCATTGAATTATACTAAGTCAAAAAGTCAACGCATTGCAAACGTAATGGACACCGTAAGCGATTCGCAGCTATCACACTGAAGCCATTTGAACACAAGATACAAGAAACTTACGTTTCCGAAATTTCCGCTTTGTTCTC
The DNA here is from genome assembly GCA_019055375.1 of Parelaphostrongylus tenuis. Classification (NCBI taxonomy): domain Eukaryota; kingdom Metazoa; phylum Nematoda; class Chromadorea; order Rhabditida; family Metastrongylidae; genus Parelaphostrongylus; species Parelaphostrongylus tenuis. Next base: position 133,185 of record JAHQIW010007458.1, on the reverse strand, counting down.
GAGTTGCCTCCGTGGTGAGAAGCAAGCAACTGTCATCAGGTAAGGAAGCAATACGTTCAACCATCTCATCTACAGGAAGGTCACCGCATACATCGCCATTGATAACAAACACTCCTTCGGGGAAATCGCCTACGATGGTGTCCCTTTGAGCTACGAGTCCACCAGCAGTACCTTGAAAATTGGGTGACTATTAGAGAAAAGGTTAGCCTAGAATCGAACTACTACATCAGATATAGTATTTTACATCAAAAGTGATTCTTCTTCTTCAAAAAAAATGACAACAAAAACGGGAAGGGAACGCAGTAAGACGAAGTACCCATGGGTTGCTGTTCCTGCGCATATTTTATAGAGATACGATAGGTTTGCTGACATCGTGCAATGAAGTCGGTGAAGAGGTCCGAAGAGTACGAACCAATCAAGACAACTTCGGAAAGACCAGGAAGCTGAAAATCACAAAGTGATGGATGTAGTCAGCGAAATTTGAGACTAGAAGATATCATTTAAACTTAATCAATGCCAAAAACATGTACTGGGTTGGCAATAAACAACATAGAGAATAATCCTTCATATCAACTTTTATGGCAGTGTAATGATGCTGTAATTATAAATCTAAAAATGCTAAGTGATATGCAAGAACCCCAGACGGGAGTTGAACTCGCATTTCACCTCTGTAAGGAGAGATCTAAGCCTCGCAATTCGCTCAGCTTCCAAGTAAATATGAAAGTCTCACTTTACTTTTCAAGCAGAAAATCTTTCCGTACATAAATCTTAACACGACTGAAATGTGAACAATGACGAAAATACCTGAAACACGAAAAAACAAGATCCAAAACAAGTTGTACTGAGAAATACCTGAGCGAGCTGATCAATATGGTGCTCCACTAGTGGAACGCCTGCAATCGGAAACAGAGGTTTTGGAAGCTGAAGAGAGAGCGGACGAAAACGAGTACCTGAAATCAGCCTCGCATGTGTTCAAAGATCAGCATGGAAACAGGAAAAAGTGAAGAATGCCCTGTTCGCCCGGGGTTACAAGCCAAAGAAATTCTCTGAGAAAAGTACCTCCACGAGAGATCAAACACATTTCATAGCCTGAGTGGACAGTTACGCAGTACTACTGCTATCAGCAGAACAGGTAGGACAAGAAAAATCGTGTAGAGTGAGAGAAGAGCGCCAGCAGCGAGAAACATCAAAGACGAATGGAGTTAGTTGGGGTTACGAACCTTTCTGCGGTCCGCCGACCAACACCACTGCCTTGAAGGCCATCGTCGTCGTCGTCGTCGTTGCTCAGTGAAAACGGGGTCGGTCGATCGCGTCGCACACCACCACCGCAGATCGAATGCTTATAGCCGCTTGAATCCGACGAAATGGATGGCCACCGCCCTCGTTACGATCTAAATCGATTCTATTTATATTTATAGAAATGATTAAAGTTGACTTATTGAAGTATGAGAGAAAAAAGAGAGAAAAAAGAGGGGAAAAAAGAAGAAAAAGGAAAAAGAAAAGATGAAAAGAAAGGAGTTCCGAAGACGAACAGCGAAGAATTTCGCCAGATGAAACAAAAGAAATACTCCAGCTGAACAACAATCTGAAGAAAGGCTTCCACGAGAAAAACCGAGAACGAGCGAGCACTATGAACCGATATTTTCCACGTGAATACGAGCTGGTCCTGACACGAACACCCTGAAAACCTTTGCCGCTTTCTGTATGTGGTTGTGCTCAAATGTTTGCCAGTGCCTCGATCCACCGTTCTATTTTGAGAGATATGTGGGAAATTCCATTATCTCCCAGATTTTGGCTTTTGGATCTAAGTGGTCGGCTGTCATAATCCATTGGCTACGACATTGGTGAGTAAATTTCTCTTCCATCAAAACCATCCATCAGATTGAGCGCGTATGGTGTAGTGGTTGCAGGTGATCTGCCACCCACTTGAGCTATCGATTGATGGTTCGATTCCGAGCTAGTTGCACCAAGCCCTTACATCCCTCCAGGTTTGGTGAATTGATATCAGACTCGCATAGGAGAATCACAGCACTGACTTGACACTAGTAAGGTGCCACGAGTCATTGTAAGGGTCAGAAATGCATTCACTCGTCTCAGGCAGAGCCACAAATTGGAGAATAAAGCATGGGCCATTCCTCAGGAGTTGGGCGAAAGCTTCATCTTTGAAACATCACCTCCTCAGGAGAACATAAACTTAGTGTCTTTGTCAGTGGTCGTTTTTCTCGTTTCGTGCATTCTTGCTAAGTTGATTTGGAAACCGACTTTCTTAATACAACTTCGCCATCCTAATCAATAATATCTTCTTTGTTGATTGAGTTGGGGCCGCCGTGGCCGAGTGGTTGCGATGCTTGTCACGGCGCCGAGCTCCACCTCCCAACTCTCTCCGGCAGTTAGCAAGAGCGCCCTATGGAACTCCACGGCCAGGCTATCCTCGCGATTGCAGGGAACTCGCTCAACCAGTGTCCTACGCCGCTCAAGAACAAGACGATGGAAGGAATTGGATGTTAGAAGTACTGGGATCTGCACAGTGATGAAAAGCAATGTAGAAACGGATCAATAAAGCGTCAAAAGTGATTGAGTTGATAAAACGGAGTTGTAAAACCAAATAAGTGCGCCATCTTTGCGTTGTGTTTCATCTTTTCAAAGCTGTTAATGGGAGTTGAATGCCTTAGTCTTTCGCTCTCGTTGTGGTCTTTGTCTTCGTTGTCGATCAAATCGAATTCCTCTTCGGTGGGCACCGTTGAAATGAAAAACCTCACTCGGTGATGCTTTTATATGTAGGACGGCTGCTGATGATAGTGATTTCCGATAATAATTTTCGTTTTTCATTGGGCAGACATCCTGCAGTAGTCAACATCATTTATGTTAGATCAAATAAAGCTCCTCTCTGTTCGTGATATAAAAGTGAGCCCAGTTGGTTTGGTGATGATGATTTTTACTAAGTCTACATTCCTCTACAAAGTCACTCTAGCCACTGGGATGGTAGCTTCGGCGAAGGAAGTGAAGCCTATTTTCAAGTGATATCCCTTACTGGCGGCATATGAAAGGCAAAAATTTACTAGCCACTGAGTTTCGGAAGCATGCCCCCATTCTTTGTCCAAGCAATACAGTGATTGTGATAATTTGATCTCTGAGGATTTTTCTTCAACATTCAACATTCAGTTATTAAGTTATCCCCTTTAGGACCACCATTATTAGGCAGGCCCCGTCGTGCCGTCCTTTGCGCGGCAGTCAGACAAGCGGCTCTGCATATCTGTGCGTGCGTGTCTGGCTGTCTGCCTGGCTCCATGCGAAACGCGACGCCGCCATTACAGTAGCTAAATGAGATTTGACGTCGCGCGGTGAGCATCAAAATGACTCTCATGGTCTTTAGAGGGATATAGATCCTATAAATATTGAAATACAATTATTAATATTGTACCATTTGTATAGTGAATCATTTTAGATCGGACGGAACGTTGTCGAATACATTGACTCGTGCGTAACAACTGGTCTCGCGCCTAACAGCACAAAAAATCATTTTGGAGCGCACGACCACAAGGAAAGCCGTGTAGGTTTTCAACCATGTAGACTCTTTTTATTACTGTGCTGGTATACTTCTGAAGCAATATTTATGTTTTACTGTTTCAGAATATTACTTATGTCTATCGTACGGACCGGACGATGTTCAATACATTGACTCCTGCCCAGCAGCATGAAGAAGCAATCTGGGGCCAAGATTACGGTGCAAGCTGTGTAAGCTCTCAGCCAAGTAGGTTTTTTCGCCATTGTTCTAAAATCATACTTCCAGAGCAATTTTTTGTTTTACTGCTTTTATAGCAGTGTTGTTATGTTATAATTATGTACCCGAGGATATGGAGTGTTATGCAGAACGTCATGAGAAAACCAGCATCAACTTGCAAAAGGTTGCTAAGAAATTGACGTCTTACAACCTTTCTACTATTCGTGTACAGCGGATGGTAATCAGTGTTTCGAAAATTTGATACTCGTTCGAACTTTTCGGCTGCAGTTTAGATTGTTAGCAGCTATTATTAGATCGTCCGAGTTCATGTTACGTCCAAGCGCACTGGGTAGTTACTATAACAGCCAATAGGACTAATAATTGAGGCGTATATTCTCTTCACATTGTTACAGTTGATTCAGATTTATCTTTCTCAATATTCAATCAAGATCAAGGACCTAATAAAATTAATCAATAATAATCTAATGAAGTTGTGATCAGAAATTCAAAACACCAACTTAGTTTTTGAAGTGCATAATCAGCACTAGATAGAGCGGTGCACAGATAAAACGAAGGTCATATCTCTTGAAAAGTCTATTTAATATTATACTCACAATTTCCATACTTATCACAAGAAAATCACTAAAAACGTGCTTAAGTTTTTAGGTCTGGCGTCCAGAAAAGCGTAACAAAATCGCTCAAAAGGCATGGGCCCCCACAGTGAGCCCAATACGGCATGATATTTCTGTGTGTATATTTACTTTATCAAGAATCATTATCTAATCTCACTTTTTTTTGGAGATTTCAGCGTTTTCTTGATATTTTCGATATTAGAGCGAAATCTTATCTGACTTTCTTAGCAAGTAATAGTATAAGTAAACACTCTTGACAAAGTTGATTTGATTTTTGATTACAGTGAATAGGCTCTCTTCACCGGATGCCTCATAGTTGAAAAGATTGCAAAGACATCAATGGGTGTTTTGGGTTAGAATTTTTTTCTTTTGATTGAGCAATTCCTAATATATTTTTTTTCACTACCAGGTGGATCAAATCTACACAGTCCGATCCGTGTCGGCGGAGGAAGGATCGTTTCAACCTTTGGCCTCCGAAGACCCAAACCCACTACGACACGCAATATTACATATAGAATATGAGCTTCCACACAGTTCTCAATAACGTCGTCGGATTTATCACGCACGCGAATCATGATAATTGTTTGTTGCGTTGCTCTTAGCCCCTAGGCCCGATCGTTTAACATCCCAAACAAACAGCTTGAGTTCACACTAGAGATAAGTAAGCTTGACAACACTATTAAGACCATGTGGAAGCCTATACTCTAGATCACAGAGCGGGTCTTGTGTCGCTTAAAATAGTTAGATGAACCCGACGACGCCACTAAGAACCACATGAAGCTTGCATTCTATATTAGTTGTGTGCAGTAGTCGGGAATGGATCTGTTAGAGTCAAAGGGTTCAAAAAGCCAAGAAAAAGCGTATTACAAAGTGGCTCTACACATTTGCCTTCAAAATCTATTGTTCATGACGAGACGATGAATGTAAAAGTGAGTACACAGCTACTTATAACTGTGATACGTGTGTGCATGCAATAACGTATTGAAGTCAGAAATCACATTCAGATCCCTAAACTTCGACACCCGTGCAACTTTGTTACATCGGAATGGTTTGTTGGAACAAAGGTCCAGCATCTACTGATAGTCGGGCGAGTGATGACCTTCATTCGAGCGGTGCTCCACCAAAGCAGGTTCCACCGGAGGGAAGCGAAGGCTAAGACCACAACGTGGACGAACGACTGTGAGCAGACGACTCGAATTTGCTCTGAAGAAGACAAAACGCGTTCAGACGTTAGCTGAATAAATTTAATTTGATAATTTCGTGTTATTGGTTTGATCAACATAGAGTATATACTCATTTCACGCTTACTTCTCTTCACTTTGACAAGTTCTAATCCGGCCTGCTTCTGAGACACTCTAACACGATCGAGTGCAAAGCTTAGGATGTTTCTATGAGCATATAGTCACCATTTATACTAGGTCACTACTATTCGATATAAATGCAGATTCCATCACCAAGCATAAATCCAAGCGCTCTAGAACTTAGCTCCAATTTTTGAGAAGATCGCACACATTTTGCTAACATGGTATCATCTGACATTTATATCAATCTCTAACAATAAAATTCATCAATAAGTGCCAAATCTCAAGGTATAAGGATTTCACTTTGGGTAGCACTGGACTTTTGCACTGTCAATATGTACAATATGTCATTATTACAGTCATATATCTCATCTGATTAGAATCTTTTGTGAGGTCATTACCATCAACGAAATGTAAATACACGGATAATGCGGGTGGGAAAACCACAGACTTTCAGCACGGGTCAAACATACTTCTCAATGCTGTTTTGTAGATAAGACAACTAGCTCTAGTACTCCAAAATAGTGCTATACAATCATTTTGATGTCAAAAAATGTTTGTTCTACGCTATGAATAGAATTCTTCATGGCACTGGACTTCACACTACTAACATGGCCGCACTCGATCCGGAATTTTCATGGAAGGCATTCGCTGAACACTTCTAGCCAGAGCACAGCGGTTCCGATGGAACTGTCTGATACGACGGCGGAGGTAACATTTCCCTTATCCTGTACTTCTCCCTCAGAATCTCACGTACATCACGTTTCTGAAACGATGTCGTTACACATGCTTCAATTTATCACTTATCGAACTGGGAGGACCAGCTCTGACTAAACCTCGTCATGAGCAATGAAATATATCTTACGAGCTGTCCTTTTCTGAATGAAACTCAAAAGAAAAGAAACCCACAGTATTTGACAACATACCGGTAACCTCTCTCATGAGAGTAGCTTAGCGATGGGTTTCTATATGATAGCTAGACTTTTCAATATTTTACGTGAAAAGTTTTCACTATATTTACAAGATTTCACCGAATTAGATATGACATGTTGAGGGCGTTTAGGTTCTGTGGAAGGCAAAATTGCTGAGATGTTAGCTATCGAATTTGAAGGGAGAAACACCAACCTCGTGCCATTTCCGTTTATAGAAGAAAACATTTCGTAAGATATTTCTCACTTATCAAGCTCTTAGAGACTTCCTTTCTAGTCCAAAAGTTTCATCTATCTTGAGCGCGAATAGCTCAAACGAATGCAATCTTATGTTACTAAAGGTATGAAAATAAAGTACTACTTCAGCAAGACTATTAATAGGACGTCTGTCAAGTGTTAAGTTACTACGTCTTCAATACAGTGCCTCTACGAAAATACCCAAGAAAAAGAGGTGCAACAAGGTAAATTCTCTTTCCACTTTCGAATTCATTTTCAGAGGACTCAAATCAAGACAACTTTACCAATCCCAGTATAACTGAATACATTCGCACCTCACAGTTAGCTTCTAGATGCTCTTATACTTGTACAAAACCTAGTAATGAACAATATGGTAGAGCTAATCATTTGAAATTCTTTAGTTTAGTGGTAATCTGGAACACGGTCCACTTTGCCTTATGCAGTTCTTGTTATACAGCTTTCCTCAAATGCTGTCTGACTGATTTCCCCACGAATGAGATTGGGAAGTACTTATTCAAACCTTGTTGTAAAAGGTTGTGGTTGCAACTAGTTCGTCAACTTCTACATAATAACTTAACCTCTTTAGGAAGGCTTTCCAAGAATGGAAGTAGTTTCAGGAGTTCCGTATCGTCCTTCTCGTGAAACCAGCTCTCAATCGGAATACCATTATCGATCTGATAGGCGAACGACTGAGGTGCGTTATCGATGATAACCGTTCGAGATAGGTCTCTTCCCAGAATGGAAAGATCTTTGATGTAGTTTCCATAGACGCAAACACAATGTTCGCGAAATAGCCTGTGTCGAACCAACCTCTTTTGTGGATCGAGCAGATTCTGAACTTTGATTTAATTCTCTGTCTACTCAGAACTGGGATAGTGAGACAGACTTACCAATAATTTGTCGGCATAAATTCTCTTGCTAGCTGTAAAAAGAATAATCTCATAATTAGCTGATAGTCGCTCCAAAAATGTATGAAGGTGAGGCCGTAACCGGACGTAAACCTGAATATCAATTCCTATTTCAAATATAACCAAAAAGTAATAATATAATAATTCATTCTTGTTCGCCTGGTAAGAATTATGCTTCAAAAGGTAGTTTTTTTTTCTTAGGGTTTTCATTCACTCCACTTGAGTTCTTCAGTCTCCAGATTAAGCTGACTTTTGTAGTGTCAATAATTTTACAAGAGTGAATTTAATGGAATGTTGTAAAAGATCAGTAAGTGTTGTGGATATGAATATGTGAGTAACAAACGCTTTTACCTCATAAGTGTTATTTTGAAAATTGACTGGAAATACCATAGAAGCATCAACAAGAGGATTTAGACTGCAATGTACAAGGGTTTCGTCCTAAAAATATGATACCGGCATTTTCAATTAACGTCGTCTTTTCAAAAAAAAAAATTCCAAAGTTCCTAAAAATTCCTACCAAATCCAAAACAAGGGTGAATTCAGGAGTGGATCGTGTCCGAAGTGGTAGTGCAGGACATCGAAATCTCATATCATCGGTAAGCGGAGGAACGTTGGCCAACATCAGCATACTAAAAATATTGCAGAATTTTCGTTCAAATTTAGCAATAGCTGTGATGGTAAGGAGTGAATTTGTAGATTTTGAGGACCACTGAAGGAACCGACCATAAATACTGCCAAGAACCAAATATATTTAAAAACGGCGATAAATTCTTTCAGGAAATATTGTCCGAACTGTCACAAAATACAGGCTATGGAGTGAAATAAAAATCCGTCTCCAAGAGTGACAAGCTTCAAACCACGGCTCAAAAAAGTTTAAATTATCTTTCTTTTATTTCCACACAGGTAAATTCTATGACAACGTAGGTGTGACATCATAAAAAGCAAAGATAGGCGACTACTATATATGGTTTACAACTATGTTATGAAAAGCATTGAAGGGACCACGAATTTCGCTGCGAACCATCATCTATAAGTCGAACAAACCAAATTTATATTCCTTGCGGAGAAAACGTCTGACCCTTCAGGAAGTAGAGACAATCCAGTATAACAAGAATCTTTCATCTTCCTCGTCAGACTAGCTATTAATCTCGGCTCAGGAAGTTTAATTGATCCTCCTTTCATTTGCTGCACAGACACATTGTATAGCAACGTAAGAGTTCAACACAGAAACAAGAAGATATGCGAATAATGTATGATTACAGCTTTTTAGAACGCACTGAAAGGATTACAAATACTGCTATAAACCATTTAAAAGTCGGAACAATAATTTTTCTTTTCCAAGACCGAATATGTGTAAACTTCGGCATGGGAAGATATGCGATAAAATAATGATAAACAAAGATATGTGGATAGTGCCCAGCTCATGGTGACCCAGTTGGCAGGCTTATAAAGCGCAATGTGATTCGTGAGTTATGGGAAGCGACAAAAGGGCAATGGGGGAGGCCAGTGAATGGGAATGGATGGGAGTAGCCCCACAGCCGACCGAGGGCACCGGGGGAGACCCGGGATACGAGCCGAGCCGAGACAGACAGAAACTGGGACTCACGAGTCGTAGTCGATGACGCACGGGCCGCGATGCTCGTCGACCTGGCCGGCGTCGTCGGTCGCAGCCGCCGGGTGCTCGTCCACTTGCCAAATGAAGTTGTTGTCGGCCGCATCGGATAGCTTACGTTTCATCGGTGATCCGCCGCCGACCGTCGTCGCTGTGAAGGACCGTCGCCGCCGGCCTGCGCTGATCGTGTCCGTCGTCCGTCGTCGTCGTCCGTCTCCACGCACCGTCGATCGATACGCGTGCAGCGGATGCGAGCGCGGTGTTGGCGCCGTGCCCGTCACTCTCTCCGGCGCCGCGTCTCTGACCGCCCCTGGCCGTCTGTCGCTCTCGTCAGCTGGCAGCGTGCCCGGGAAAGTTGCAGTCATAGTAACGCTCCCACACCCATTGGGGGGGACACCCATGGACGATGGCAGTGCTCACGTAGTTCTCAGAACACACCGATACGGATGTGTGGTCTTTTAGGGGGTAGCTTACTCTGATTAATGAGAAATGTTCGGCATCGGAGCTCTAATTTACATGTGTATACATATGTATCTATATATATATGTATGCATATATATGTATATACGTATATACATCACATATGTACATGGATATATATGCACACATACATGTATATATATATGTTGTATATGTACACATACAGATTATATATATATATATATATATATATATATATATATGAAATTCAAGCGTGTGAAATACACGATCGACTGGTTATGACGAGGTCGGAAAGTAATTTGCGATCTAACAAGTGGTTCCCCGAGTTTTGGCTCTGGAGCAATGAACACCAAATTTACACCAGAAGTCAATTAAATGGCATGATTTTTGCACTGTTGAGTTGCGCATTTTCTTGCGACCATTTTGGTACACAACTTGCCTAGATTTGCTTTAGGATGGGACTATCTTGAGGAAAATTTCGCATGCTACTTTTACGATAAGCTACGCTTGCTACGAATGACACGGACGGGAAAATCCTACTGAAGCGGCGCAAAAAGTTAATGGAGCTTCCTGTGAACGGCTCGAGTGCGACTTATCCTCCTGACTGTTCTCTCCAGCTTTGAGCTTCGCGAACCATTTCCTGGCCGTTCGTTCTGCAACCGTATCAGTGCCCCAAGCTTCACTAATCTTGCGCGCCGCTTCACTAGCATTTTCCTCTACGTGCCATTCGTGCATGATTAGCAAGTGAATTTGTTCCCAAGACAGCTCCGTCTTATAGTAGGTATAGGCTAGTTGTATGCGAGAATGTTCGCAAGACAATTCGCAGTTGATTTATGCCACAATCATACAATTTTATTTATTTCTGGTTAATAAATTTGGTGTTCATTGCTCTAGTGTTAAAGCTTATGGAACGATCTTATGTCAAAGAACTCTGTGCAAGACGATAATAATACAGCTTCTGTGGAGTAGATCGCCTGGAGAAAACAAGTGTGCTGTCACTATCAACGGGTGATTAGTTGATTAGCATACCAAATGGCTAATTAGCATACGTTTCATCCTGTATATTAAGAGCTCGCCGAGTGAAGTTCATCCTCTGAGCGATGCTTTACTGAACAGAAGTTCAACTCGAGCGAAACGAAGACGAAGTGCCAAACGAGATCGAACGAATATAGACGGTCGAGTAGATTCATTAACTCTGAAGAAGACGACACGCGTCGAAACATTACCGAATAAACATTTAAGAAGTACCTCGTGCTACAAGCTTAACCAACAAAGACGATCTAAGTAATATAGCCTCCCTCCGGGGTTCCATGAAAAGGTGGCAAATTCACGAAGATGTGATGCACTTAACTCTATTTGCGTGATTCATTTATAAAGTTTGAGCTTCTATTTAAAGAACAGCAGAAAGGTGGCTTTAATGGTGTAGTGATAATATGCGTTCCGTAAAGCAACTTCAACTCCCACCAGAACAAAGTTTTGCGTATCATGGAGGTCTTTGGATGTGTATTTTTAACATGAGAACACTGTTATAAGAGCGGTAAAGTGAAAAATCTTGCAGATGATGTATGCTGCCTATTACTTGTGCGTGATAGGGTGTTACGTGTAGCACCGACAGAGTTTGAACGTGACAGAGAAAAGGCAAAATGGCATCGTTGGTGTAGCGGAGTTTACGTGAGCCCATGTAAACAGTGATCGCGAGTTTGAAACCCACCTACTTTCGTGAGATCGCTCAAATCTCAGAATTTTTGCAATTGCATAAAATTTACTCTCGTGAAATTCCACGTGATTGTCGAATATTTCTAGTGTTTTCTCTCATCGTGTGCTTAGTGGACTCCACTCGCTCATGAAACAGTAGTACTCAACCCTTTCTCCAACGCTGCCTTATAGATAGAAGCGACTCCGGCCAGTGAGTGAACATAGCTGGATACAGGAGTAGTTTCTATTTCATTAGTGAGAACCTGAACTAGCGAACTCTACGCTGTAACTTCCATTCTCGACTCATTACAACACTTTAGACGTTCAAGGGCAACATCTACCTATTACAGAATTCTCAGTCACTTGACACTTAAGCAAAACCGGTTTCGAGAATGCAACTCACTGACAGCGACGATTGTTCAACTGAGCAGTTGCTCCGCCTTAAATCGTCTAATTCTATTCGATAAAAAATTAATCCTCAACATTGCTGTACAAGAGCCAATTACCAGACCACATAACATGTTGGCTGAAATAATAATGAGGAGATCTATTGAATTTCGAGCGTGGTCTTAACAAAACACTCGAAATAAAGGTATAATATGATAAAATTACCAGCTTAAGAGCAATCGAGTGTAAAACATTGTAATTTTGGTGATAATTTCACTTGACTTACAGTGTAAAACGTCCGTCTTCGATATCTCTCTTCAGGAAGAGAAGGGACTCCCGAGAGAATTGGCTAAAAAAATTGAAAGACGACGGGTTCCGCCCGACAGACGAGATTGTAAGGTCGAAACACGTGTATCGGGCTGTATAAGAGCTCATTATCAGACCACATGACATGTTGGCTCAAATAATAATAAGAGATCTATTGAAATTTGAGCGTGGTCTTAATAAAACACTCAAAGTAAAAGTATAACCTCGACATAACATTAAATGTGGCGCATCCGTATAAAATCTTTCACGTACTTCCCTCCATTCACTAACATCATAAACTCTCATCAGGAAACATCAGGAAAAACTTATCTATCATGCAATCATATCGTTGTCAAGCGATGGTAGTTGGCATTACAGCATAAATGCTACTCCGGCATTTTTGTATTGTTTCAATATCCAAATCATACGACAACGACAATTGCGATTCATCATAATGATTATGCAGGAAAGAACTATCGACTATTTGTCAGAAATTGAATTTTGTTGCCACATTATGCCAGCATATGACACTACCACCGATGATTTTCACAGAAAGCTATTGAGAAAAAATCAATATACCAATGAGTACGAGGAATCTCTATTTTGTATTAATGAGGAGTTCAAAGAATGTGGATTACTTCTTGAAGACGAAAGTATTGAGATGAGCTAGTACTGAGCGGTGGAAATTATGTGGTGTCAGTAGTTCAAATAATGCTTAATAATGTCGATTACATGGCGCATCACTCGGGTATTGATCAACACCGAGTGCTTTATCTATTCAGTAACCACTGGAACATCGCTGGCGATTATATACTTGCTTAAGGAAAAGTTCTGTTTGTGTGTACATAATCATCAGTCATAAAAAATGACAACTACACATAAGACAAAACGATGATATATTTTACGCTTTTGGACTCAAACAATAAGATAACCACGGTTGAGCGCACATTTAACGCTTCGACTTGTGTAACTGTTAAAGCAAATCTCATGAAAAGGTACAGGTTTCAATACCTTTGAGAAAGAGTGGTGACAATACAGGCGTTGATAGTGCAAATGGTTAAGCACGCGCTCCGGAAATTATGAAAGGCACGTTCGAGTCTCGGCTGACGTCAGAGTTTTGCACATCACGCAGGGCAATGCTATGATGTTTGACGATAATTAACTCATACAAAAGCAACAATGTATAGCTGGAATACTGGCAGTTAATGAATTGCTCGACCAACTAACTTACGTGTATACCTATATTGACATGCTCAGTAATGTAGATTGATGTGCAAAACTTTGGCGTCTTGCGGTACTAGAACTCGCACGTCATTCTACTCGGGAGCGCGTGCTTTAACCCGTTACACTACCGACGCCGATTTTGCACACCACTCTTTCTACGTTGCAGCGCATCTGTCTGTCAGCCGCCAGCCGTCAACGGCTTGGCCAGGGTAGTCGGGCTCGACATTGAACCCAGTCACGTTGACAGGTAAGGGGGGTATTAGAGATCAAATGGAATTATCTTTATTTAACCGCCTTAGCGATGGTAAGATCTGGGTATATCTATAAAATCTTACCACCGCTAAAGCGGTTAAATAAAAATATTTCCATTCGATCTAAACTGAAATGGCTCTATAGCCAAAAGACCACAAGAAAAAGAAGCAAATGTTCGTTCTATTCAGAACGAATAGGGAAGAAATATTGGAATAGGCCATAGGATTTTCAGTAGAGAACGAATGCTTGTACCAGAACCTGATCTGATAATGATTATATAGAAAATTAACAGTTCTTCATTTGCTTATTCCTTCGATTCTTTTACTTTGATATCCACAATGATCAAATGGAAATATGTGCTAAAAGTACTGAAAAGATGGCAATAAGTCGTTCTGAAGCACCCTTGCGTTCAGTTCTATTTCACGTTGCAAGTGTCCTTACACTCTCGTAGTCACGCTCTCTAAAAGATTGATCGAGTAAAGAAGCAATGAAGACGTTGTGCTCAAAAAAAGAAAGGAGCAATCGTATTAAGATAAAAAAGAAACGGAGTATCGCCACTTCAAATCTGCTGTAATGCGTAGTAATTGAAGGACACTAGGGACAGTCAATGTAGAAAATGTAACAACATTAGTGTTTGAGCGGCTGCAATAAATGCTATCAAAATTATTAATACAGTTTGCAAATAGCTGTGATTAATAATTTAATCGCTGAAGCTGCGAGCTGGAGCGAATGTGGAGGATTTTAGAACAAATGTACCTACATAAATCTCCTAGCGGTTTACCATCTCATCAGAGCGAAAAGAGTTCCCTAAAGGTTGGAACTCATTGTTAGGTTATACAGTAGAGAGGTCTCTGTACCCTTGCGAACAACCACATCTCCGTGGTCGGATTACTCTTCACCGCCAGCAATCTCTCGCGTCGCAACGAATTTGTCCAAAAAATAGTTTTGAAATTTAATAAGTATACAGAATGTCTTCCATGTTGTGATACTTCTCCTTGATCGACATCTTTATTGCCAAGCTACATTTCTGTCCATTCTGCTGTGGAGAAAACTTGTCTTTCCTACGGCTCAGTGTCCTCCGTATCATGCGTTTTTCGGCATCACTATCGACAACTCAAGCCAAGTGCTCATCGGTGGTGATGCTGAAGAATTCTGGGGCACCAGTCAGCGGTACCGCCCAGTTCAGCACTCATCGACATGATTTGAACCCATAACGCTCAAAACTTTCCCTGTGAAAATCGTCTTTTTCTACCGGGAGATATCGCGGAGCATCACTTACGCAAAAATAAAGTTAGTGACATAGAGGAAAACAAGCTAAGCAAAGAAGGGTAATGCGCAAATGAAGAACCACCGCAAATTTGGCAGCAAAGCTGGTGTTTGATATCACAAATGAGGCGATATAAGATGACATGTATCACCTATCCTCCCGTTGATTGAGAAGTCACTTTAGCGGGCACCAGTAAAACTTCCATTATACCCTAAAGCTTGCGAGGGTAGCCCAGTAGGTCCCTATGCTATAAGGATTTGCTCAACATCACATCTCCTTTCTAGGCTTTTCGTGAAGAAGTTAGACTTATGGGCTGGTGGTCTTTTTGTAATCCGCTTGAAATTCGAGGAATCAAGTCGAATATGGCTTTCATCCATCGGTTGCCGTTGGAAAGCATTAGTCGTTCGACTCACCTTATCTTCAACAGCGTGACACGTAGATCGGCGTATTTTCCCGATCATTGAAGTGAGTCAGAATATTGGATTTTTCTTATCACTTGCGAGATACACGGTACTCCTAACACAGGCCATTCGACCATGCGTAAAAACGCCAAGCGATGTTTCATCTTCCTTATGAAGCTAACAGGCTTCCGACGCACACGTTAAGGTAGGAACAATTACCAAGTCGAAAAGGTGCTCTCGCAGTTGTATATTCTTTGTTCTCCTTGCTCATTATTGATGCTCTTAGATACACCACTGGCCGCTGACTTCTTCCTGCTCAGCTTTGAAACTAAATTCGTTCATTATAGAGATCTCCCGGCTTACTTGGACAGATGTAGCTGGAACATTCACTGTCGAAATCGATGCAACATCCGTTCTCCAGTCTGATGCCTGATGTTATAAGAATGATATCACCAGCGAAGCGATGTAGAAAATAATTTTCCGCCACAGATTCTCACTACCATGTTTTCTCATTCTAATTTTCGCATGGCGTTCTGGAGAGTGGCAGTTGAAAATTTTGAGAAGTCGAACCCCTTTTCTAACGTTGATAACAATATCGTTATGAAAAATGATTTTCAGCTGCGAATTCTTTACAAAGCTTGAGAAGAATATGAACTGACTACAGATACCATGGCTGTCCTAAGCTTCCATATATGCTTCTGTTTCGACTAATTCAAAGACTTTCAAATCGATAGAAGTGAGACAGAGCGGTCTTTTGTACCCTTATGAAATTTCAGTGAGTCTTATTGTCGTGTGAATAGGTGGTCTGGATACTGAATTCTTTCCAAAACCCTATGAGTTGACATAGGTGTCTTTTGACCAGTGTTGTCAATCCTGCTTCATTTGTGTACTGTTTACAGTCAAATGTCATCGTGAACTCCGGACCAGATGTGTTTGTCGTAACCATTTTCACACTGTTAAAAGTTAAGATGCAGTAGAACGGAACTATTTAAGTTTCCGTTTGAACTAAACTTTGAACTGACTTCCAAAACGAAAACAAATAGACACTACTCGGACTATTTGTTACAGCTTCCTTGATTTTTGTAAAGCTTTTTTCACGGCAGCTGATTTGTGCAGAAATTCATAGGTGATTAAACGCTAATGAAACGGTAAACTAATTGACATGGTAACTGGGAAGCCAGCAAGTATCAGGCGCCCGTAATTATTGAATATTTGACGCTTAAGATGCATCGGTTTCAATAGGAGGACGGGACGGCCCAAATGAAACGACTTTCTAATGCATTTTCATTGCTCAAGTCAAAGTACAAGCAATAAAGCAAATATTTTTCGTCAAATATTTTTTATTTTATATTATTTTTTCAAATATTCAAGTTTCAAATTTCAAATATTTCAAGCAAATATTTTTTTCATTGATCGAAGTTACAGATCGGCGTTGTTCTCAGAACTTGATGAAATCAGCCATTTTACCAGTACAGCTGGAAGTAGCCTAAGAAGTTATCAATTACTGACAATGACTACGCGATCATGTCAGCTAGGATCTACTTCTCTAGAATTTAGAATGGTTATACAAAGTAGTTCACAAGATGCAAAAAAATTGACTGCTAGATAAACATGTTATTATGAAAAACATGGCATTCACAAAAAGAAGAACGACAGAACCTGATTTGCTAAGTGATAGCACATCAAAAATCTTAGTTAAGCGGAAGAAAATTTCGACAAAAGCGTACATTCGATAAGGGATTGACGCAAAACATAAGTCATCAAAAGGTACAAATCAAGATGTTGTACATAAGCCACGTTAGTTCCAAGTTTCACGACATTATTATCATACTCACTTCATTTTATATCCATCTTAATATTCCGTTTTAAGACTGAACCTATGATGATTCACCACCGCAAAACCCCATCATCATGTGTAACATATTTTCCTGAATGAAAGAAGCGTACAGCTTGAGAAGGTAGGTGTATTTGCATGATTTTAGGATATCAATCTCAACTAAGGGAAATATTCGAGCTGTTCACCTTCTTGGACTTCAAATACCTTTGCAGCAGCCAACAGATGCTTTGATTCGCTTTTGAAATAGTCTTCCCATGTTACAAGCTCACACATTTCTTCGACCATCGTTTACCAGAATAATAGGTGCAGGGCAGGTCTATTTCGACGTCCAGAACCTGAAACGGATATTTGTCTTACCGAAAAACGACATTCCAAGAGCCCAGCATCGACAGATCTTCTCAGAGTCACGTTATTAGAAATAATTGAAAGTTTAATCACTTGGCATTGTCGCACACTTAGGCTGATGTAGTTCATACAACTGCTTCCAAGATCGATTCTCCCCAATATCCGATAAACCAGTAATTTAAAATCTTCCTGATGACCATTCACGCGGCTGTTATTCTATTACTTCCTCACAATTACAGCTGACATACAGCTAAAACTCGCTTTTTCAGACCGTGGAAAGGTCGATTTGATGTAATCTGTCAGAATGGGTGCAATACCTCACACCTTTTGTTTCGCGTGTTCCTCGAGACCACACTCAAATTTCAAAATGCCTGATAGTAATTTCTAAGCCATGCATGTGGTCTGTTATGGGCACTTATGGAGTGCTATACACGTGTTTCGGCCTTGCAGCCTCGTCGGTTATACATTGCTTTTTCGTTCAGTCAGTTCTTCGAGGATCTACTCTCTACATAGAGGAGTCGACGACGAACGTTTTACACGCGTCGATAAGTGGTAAAATCACCGAACGGGCACTGTTGTACACTCGATTGCTCTTGGCTGGTAAAAATAATTACCAGGCGTATTGAAATTTGAGCGTGGTCTTAAGAAAACACTCGAAAGAATGGTATGACATTTCACGATTACCAGCCAAGAGCAATCGACTATACGACAGTGCCCGCTTAGTAATTTTTTTCACTTGACGGCGCGTGCATAAGGCACCGAGCAACTGACAAGGCTGCAAGACAGCTACAAGTGCCATGACAGACCGTATGCATGGCTTAAAAATAACTATCAGGCATATTGAGTTTAATATAATCAGCTAAACACCTGCACAACGTCAATAGAACACTGCGAGACTTAGCCTTCAATCATAGTGAAGCTAAACTATGTTTTTATACACTCATCATCTTTGACTTCATCACAGAGTCTCCACGTAGACAACAACCGCACGGCTTTCACATAATGGGTAATGTGCCTGTCTCACGTTGATACATCACTGTGATAAATTTTGTGATATCATGAGATGATAACGATAACGTGTGCTACGATAGCATGACTCATTGTTACCTAATATCGGCTTCTTGGAATTCATTTAGAACGCTTCGAGAGTCTTACGCTCTGAAGTTTTAGATTCCTGCGTGGGGTTGGTGTCTTCTCCGAAATCTCCTTTATGTCTCTGTATGATTTGTGCACCTAATGGAATATTTAATTGGACTTTGAGCCTGCCGGTCATTTGTTTTCTTATGTGATCAGAAAATAGTACAACTGTTCCGCCCGTACACGGTGTGCAATACATCAGGCGAATTGTACCCAAACCCATACAGTCACTATCTCTAACGTTATGGCAAGCTATATTGTTGTAAGTTTATAAAAAAGGCATACAAAAGGCTTTGAGCAAAGTTTGGTCTAGAAGCACTTGGTAGCGCTTCAGTCGGAAAGAGAGGGGGGCATGGCCGAGTGGTTGTGATGCGCGCTGGCGATTGAAGGTGATCCTACCCCGCAGCACTCGCCGACAATAAACTACGAACGCCCTATGGAACACCACAGCCATGCTATTTTCGAGATTGCAACGAGACGAGCTCTAACAACTATTCCACGAAGTTCAAAGAAAAAGACGGAAGAACGAACTGGATGCTAGAAGTACCATGATGTGCACAGTAAAAAGAAATAAAAAACTGTGTACGGATCAATAAAGTGGTAAAGTGCTGTTTCAGTCTCTGCTATCTCACCCGACATTCTGAGTCTTTCAAGCAACGTTTATATAGCTGAACTTACTTTGAAAGAAGTGGTAGGACAAATGGGACTTTCTTTAGAGTTATCGTTAGAAAATGATTTTCCATCAGGAATACTCCGAGCTACCGCTTCGTATCTTTTAGAAATGCTTCTTTGCAGCACCAATTTCAAATATTCTTCTTGCTCTATTCCTGTGCACACACTGGTGATATTTCAAAATTTTTTTTTACAGATGCTCTTAATGTGTGAGGGATGTGAAGAAAGCTCAATGGCTTTGAACTACTTGGTGATGTAGGCACTTTCAGATAGGTCAATGTGACCACTCAGAATTGGAAGCCGGTCTTTCTTTGATTTATTCTTAGCGAAATACAAGTACTTTTTTTACAAACTAGCAGTTCAATAAAATTTTACATCGATTTATGTACTGAGCTGATGACAAAACAATCGTCGATTTATCTGCATTAGGGTAGTGTACCCAAAATCAAAAACGTGTGCTTCAACTTCAGTCATGAGCGCAACGGAAAGGTTTGGTATAAGTAACTGATACATTGCCAATAATTTCATTGGTAAGCAGTATTTCGCACACCATCTGGAAAAAGCAGTACAGTATCTTCCTTTCCATTCAAGAGAGCTGTAAGTTGCTAAATCGACGGCCCAAAGATGTATATCGTTCCTCTGTGTTGTGAAGGGGTTCGAAGATGCCTTGAATGGCTGAGTCATTCGACAAGTTTATAGTGGTGAAGTCCAACAATTCCACCATGTACACACCATTTGGCGCATATATAACATGGTATGTGTTTCAGCAACTGACGGCTATTAGATCTGCAAATCACGTCATCCTCTCCGTTAGCCGTCTGCACAGCCGATAGGAAGTCTTACTTTGAGCGATGGTATCGGCAGACGAAAAAATTATTAGTGGATTTCAACTTGGTAGTCCCGATGAGTAAGTATAAGATTTGATTGTTTAAAAATTCAGGCTTAAGTTGATAAGCAAATGATGATTTTACATTCGTTTTGCCTGTCATTTTGACCCCATTCTTTTTCAAAATCCGGTAATGAGTTCTGGGTTTCCTTTGAGATGATAGGCGGTAAAGGGAAACATTTGGAAATGTATATTATTTATCTAACAGACCACACAACACCCTTTCCTAACAGACCACACGACATGTGGGGCTCAAAAATTATGTTGTGGCATATTGAAACTTGAGCTGTGGTCTCAAGAAAACATTCAAAACGAAAGATGTGATATATCAAATATACTAGCCACGAGCAATCGAGTGTTCCGTGAAGGTTTCACTTAGTGTAACGCGTTCGTCGTCGCTAACTCTTAGTGTGGGGAAGAGGCACCCACAGAGATTAGCAAAAGACGAGAAAGGGTAATTGACGAGACTGCAAGGTCGAAACACGTGTATCGGGCTCTATAAGTCAGCCCTTTTATTAACACACCACACGACATGCATGGTTAAAAAATGATTTTATGACATATTATTTATTTCGAAACCTAACTGACAATCAATATTTCAAGCACCTCACCTTTATTAATAAGTGGCAGTTTCATAATAAACCGATATTAACCAAACCTCGCCATGAATAATTATACTATCTTGTAGTTCTTATCCGTTAGACGGCAAGAAATGAAGAATGAGACTTTCTCGCTGAGCAGAAATTTTTTTTATAATAGTATCAGTAATCATTCGAAAGTTTCAGTCTTGAGGAAGTGATATACGTACTTCCTTTTTGAAAAGGCTTTTTTATAGTGCCTAAGAATTGAATATTATGCTTTATACCCGCCGCGCGCTTTCATTTCTATCAAGCCTATAATTCGCAGAAAGCAGAAAAGCTTATGTGTGTGTAGAGGAAACCTTGTACTATCAAAGTCATATATATTATCTGGAATTTTTATTAAAGCGGAGAGAAATCCTAAATTCAACAACAAAAATTGCATTACACTTGTTATGGCGCCATCGCGTTCGATAGCTCGTGTATCAATCCAGGGCTGCACCCTCCACAACAATTGGCGAGCAATGCGCCGCTTATGTGAAAATCAATCTTAACTATCCGACACTGCAGTGAAACCGTCTTCTAAGAAAATAAGCAAGCTTTTAATCGAAACTGTGATTCAAGAAAAGAGCTCTGTCCTGCGAGAAGCGTGCGTGAAACCCTTTTTCAAAATCTTGCTCCAGTGCTCTTGAAAAAGACTTTTGAAGAAGCAAACACATTTTGTATTTCCAGGATTTAAGTTATTGAACGATCCCTAGCAAGTTATTTTGAACGTTATAGCTATAAAAAGGCTTTTGCAAAAAACGAGCGTGTACAACACTGCTCCAAGATTCAAGCTTTCGAGTGATTGCTACCACTCTTATAGAAATTCCTGTCCAGCAAAAGGGGTCGTTTCTTCATTGCGAGTCGTCTAACGGAACAAAACCTATTGTGTCTTTTCTTCTTGATCACGCCCGTAGCAATGAGTGTTATTAACAAATTTCACTTTACCAATGTTTCTACACGTTCCTTCCTCTTCAAAGCCGATGGTTCAAGTCGACCGTCCACTATCGTTTCTCTTCAATTTGCCACCTCGGCTTCGTCTCGTTCGAGTCCAACTTTCTTTGAGTGAAGCATTACTCGAATGACGACCCTCACTCGGTGAGCTCCTTATGCACAAGATGAATCGCATGCTTATCAGCTAGTTGTCCTGCTAATTAGCTACTCACTTAATAGTAGTGATAACACACTTGTTTGCTCCGAAAATCTTTGCTTGGCGTAGCGCAGTCGTTAAAAGTGTAGTTCAATACACACATAACCCTTGGTTCAAACCCGCGCCTCTAATACGGGAGGCTTTCTATTCTTTTAAATAATTAAACTGCCATTAAATTTGTCTGAAGAAATACTCCTGTGGTTTATGAGTAAGCCACCGTAAGTCATTGTAAAGGTGAGATATGCGTCCGATCATCTGAGACGGTGCCTAATGCAGTCGAATGCCCAGCGCATCCTTCAGAGACCTTTTGGGAGGTCCATCCACTACTCCTTGGAGCTGCATTGAGTCAAGAACGTTTTCGGCACCTCCACCGGTGGGTACAGGAGTAACGAGGGCGCGGTCCTGACTGGAAAGGGTACGGTAGGACTTTTGAGGTGCAGTGAAGGCGCGACCAACAGCTGAGGTTGAATGGCTGCTGTGTCGCTTCACGTACGGAAGCATCTCTTTTATCACGAAGGAATCTTTTTATTTTACTGTTCCTGTAAAAGTGTTATAATGTTTATTTATTCATGAACGTTTAGTGAAATGCTAAGTTTCCGCCTTTGAAAGAGTGGGACTCGGGTTCAATTCTCGGCCGAGGTTCATTTGCACAACACTCAGCATTCGTGGCTACCTATGATACTTTGATTTATGACAAGAAGCAGTATATCATGTTTTTTTTGGCACATGTACTCCTCGTGGAAGTTATTTTTGATCAATCCTCGAAATGCTTGTGATCTCCTTCATTCCCCATTTATGGGAAGTGCTTGCAGATGGTACAAACTCGGTCGAGCAGGCTAAGTTTACAAGAGAGCAGTCGGGTCTCCTCTTCAAGAAGAGTACGTTATTTTTTCTTGATGTTGTATGTATTCGTTTGTTTTAAGCGTATGGGGCGCAGTGGTTAGAGGTGTTCTGCGACAAGCCCGTGGTCGATCAGTCCGTGTTTCGACCCCGCGCTGAAGGCTCACCAAACCTTTCATGCCTGTGGGGTCGGTGAATCTGTAGCGGACTTGTCTGGGAGGATAGCAGTATTGATTTGATACATCGGTAGGCTACAGAGTCATTAGAAAGTCCTGATTCGTTCCCTCAAACTGCTAGGACAAAGACTAGGAATACATGGCGCATCCCTCGGAATGATCAAAGCCGACAACGTTATCCAGCGTTATCCTACGAATCTGCTGTAGTCTTTTTCAATTTCCATCCAACCGCACATTTGCCCTTCTTCTTGATTGACTGCTCATTTTAGGCAAGAGTTTCAACGATTGCGTCGTCCATTGCAAGTACATCCTCGCCTCTTCGCAAATCGCGAAGGGTTTCGATCCATAAGGGAAGTCCACGCGGTAAAATCGCCACACATTCCGCTGGTATGGTATTGATATCTTTTTTTTTGTCTAGACTGTCTAACTGATCACAAGTTTTTGAGAGAGAGGCATAAAGGCCCTGCACGGTCGTGAGCGAGAATTTTCCACGATTTGTAGTTGGATTGATAAAGCTATTACTACTGGCGAACCTCTCTCAGCTTACATCAGTGGCTCACCAGGAACAGGTCAAACTTTAGTTCTTTGTTGATTGATGGTTTCGCGTAGAGCTGTAAAATTTAACTAAAACAGTAGAAATTTCGGAGATAAGAGAAACATAAAGGGAAACTTGATAGATATTCAAAATTCTAATTCATGTAATAAAAGACGAACGTATTCCCTTGCGGACGAAAGGGGTCGTTGTGACGCTCAGCTGGGCGCGCCGTTCGGACTGTTGCGAAGATTGCTGCGGTTTTCAATAGAAATTCGGGTTTTCTTAAGGACATTGTTATCAAAAGCGATATAATATATTCAACGAGACTTCTGTATGAATAATTCAAGCAAGATTAACGTTAATGATTATCAAAATCCTGCTTTTTTCAAGAAAATCATGCTCTTGCGAAAAGGATGCATTTTCATCTCTTATCGATCATTTTCTCTTAACTTCTTGATGATTTATTGTCAATCGATAGCTTAAAATATTTTGATCCAAATAAGCTTCTTGCATGGAAAGATTTCCCTAGTACATCCTACTAACAAGTAAAACATAGCGTTTTGCAATCGCACTTCATTTTTCTAATTGGTAGCGGATTTCCTGGGATTACTTGGTTAGATCTCAATTACTGTTAACTTTTTAGCCAAAAATAATCAAATAACCATTGGAAGGACTTCGGTGAAAATTTTTCTAAAAATATAAATTTGCCTTTTTTAAGTACTTGGTTTTTCCTTCCAAAGCGTGGATTATAAATGGAGGAATTATTTTATTTCTGAAAAAAAACAGCCTTACTGAAATATATTCCAACAAATCTAACTATATAACGACACAAAATTTTCATTTATTGACGAAGATGTATAAATTTTATTAGAAAACTACCATACTAGCACTAGAAAGCGCATCGGCAGCCTCTCTTCGTAGGCTTTCGAATCGCACGTCAGCAGAAAATGGCGCCGTTCACAAAGGCATATAATCTCACTGTTCTTTCATTTACCCTTGTATTTTCCATCTGTTCGTCTTCTGAAAAGTATTCAGCCCCTTGAGGACCATATGGTACGCTTTGTATCAAGCCGCACGGCGTCAAATATCATTCAGCTACTGTGATGGCGGCGTCGCGTCTTGTGGGCTGCCTACCTGCGATTGCCGCACAGGCGATGGCGCGGCGCCACCTAATTTCCGAGAGAGGTCTTTGAAGGGTTAAATGTTCTTTGTTGATTCAGCTAACTGCACGAAGTTGATAAAATTTTTTTATTCGGCTAACGCTACGACGTCATCGTCTTCTTTGGTGCCGATGGTTGAGTCGAAATCCATAATTCTTTTGTGCTCAATCATGTGGACGTCGACTCAATTCATAGGCTTCAAAGAAGTTTAAGACATCGATACGTTAGCCGCATAAATCAATTTTTATCAAATCCGTGTTATTGGCTCGATCACAAGGAATAACTGCCTAACTGGTACCACGAAAGTTAGATCAAAAGCCGGTTTTCGAACTATTTATATGTTTTGAGTGTACGTTTATCTTAGGTAAAACTGCTACAATGGAGCTGGTGTGTCAGTATTTTGGTGACCGCATATACTCAACCGTTCTGAATTGCGCTTCTGTAAATTCGCACATGGAAATTGTGAAGTCCATCCTCGACGTCTTGAAGGTTTGTAAGACATTTGTGGTGATAAGCCTGTCAAACATAGTTTCTCCGTTTTTTTTTTTCTCCTATCTAGACGATTTCAGTCATCCGCTCGACCGTCAATGCAAACTCTATCTACGACTTTGAAAAAATTGAAAAAACATTTTGTGCTTATTCTGGACGAAATAGACCATCTTGCGACAAAGACGAATTCGTTTTTATGCACCACATTTCAATGGCCACAGACAATGGCAGCTAAACTGATAGTTATTGGTATGTTCTGAAATGTCAACTTCTGTTCATTTCCGTTTGGTGGCACAGATTTTCAAGCTTATCTCCTACGCTCGACAAGAAGTTTTTATAAAGAGTGTTAGCAATCATTCGAAAACTCAAATCTCAAGCTAGCGCTGTACGTGGCTGGTTTAATGAAAAGACTTTTTTATAATGCTGAAAAGTTTAAAACAAGGTGATTTTCCACACGCGTATATTTCTCGGCGGACAGAGCTTTTTCTTTGGATTATTAGTAATCATTCGATAGGGCAATGCTTGCTGATTCCGACTCTATGTTTGCATCCCGAAAAGATCTTCTCTGCAACAGAACAAGGAAAATTTGGTTGATTCACACATGCGAGGAAGTGGTTTTTGGCCAAGTCATGTGCCACTGGGTGAGTCAGCAAGGTGGGCTGATGCGATGATCGATCGATTTTCGAGCATATGAACGTGTAGAGAAAATCTCGCACTATCTGAATGCCCTCGATCACTGCTGGAGGAATTAGGGCTTTCTGGCCTTGCGAGTTCTACCAAAGTGATAGGAATGGTGATTGATTCATCCGATTTCATGGAAAAATAAAAGTGTTCAAAGTCTTTTTGTAGCATAGTCATACGTTTTATGTAGAATCTTCTTCAAAGCGGAAATAAATTTCTAGTTGTATAAAAAAATCGCACTTTCATAAGACCTGTCGAAAATCTACCGATCAGCGCGTCAAAACACTTTTGCTCCTGATCTGGCAGCCCGTGAATTGGCCAAAGGCCATTTGGTGACGCGTGCGAATTCAATCTTATTGACCTTGCTGGTTGCCAAGAAACGGTCTCTTTAGAATATAAGCACAGCGTTGGAGTTGGTACATTTTAGGCTATCGAATGGTTACTAATAATCTGAAGAAGGAGGTGTCCGTCGAGTATTATATGTATAACAAATACATATATGTGTATATATATATGTATATATGAGTATAATATAGGTGTATAATAAGCGTGTGAAACATAATGCTGTTTTGAATTTTTCAGCGTTATAAATGGGTCTTTTCAAAAAACCGGCCACGTGTACGGATAGTTCCAGATTTCGAGCTTCAAAATGATTACTAGCACTCATTATGAAAACTTCTTGTCGAGCGTAGGGGATAGGCTTAGAAATCTGTGCTTGCAAGCGGAAAAGTACCTCAGCTTTTAGTGTTCGTCCGTCTCATACTGCGATGTTGGCAGAATATAGAGTTAGCAAGAAATGTTCCGCACTAATTCGTTTTTGATTATTATTTTCCATGAATTTAAGTTTTCTTTTTTACTGTCGTTTAGAGCAGCTTCTCGTTACATACTAAATGATGGGTGTAATGGAGTGAAGGACATAAATAATTGGTAGAAGTTTATGGTTTGATTAATAATATGAGGTTGATAAAAGGATAAAAAAAAATCGCGGCGATAACTAATCCCTAGAAGATGTGCCACACGTTCATCTGTAATATTTAGCTTCATTTAACGTAATTAAATGCATATCTTGCTTTACAATGGCTCGCGGTGATTTGCCGATGTATTATCAGTACTGCTACTCTCCCAGATAAGTTGGATGCCAGATCACCGACCCCCAAGGGAATAGAAGTCTCTATGAGCCTTGAGCCCGCAATCGACCATGTTTGTCACGCAGCACCTCACCACTGTGCCATGTGCGTTCATTGATGTGAAGATTCATTCGTTGACATGAAGATTTCTTCGGCTAACGTTTCGACGTCTTCGTCGTAGAGAGTTAAGAGTCCTTCAAAGAAGGCGAGAATGTCGAAACTTTACCCAATTGGATCTTCGTAGCGACCTTGTCGTATTAGCTAAATCACTAAATGACTAAATCGCAATCACTAAATTTCTATTGAATGGCGATGCCGAAACTGAAGGAAATTCGGTTCTTTGAGTATTCCGTTTTTTGTCAAATGAGAAAGGAATTCTATGACCAAGGAGACTATTAGCGGGGTTTTTGGTAAATAAGTAATTTTTTGGGTGATCGTATTCTTTGTCTGTTCTAGGGATCGCCAATTCTATTGATCTCACGGAACGATTGTTACCGAAACTGAAAATGAAGCAGCCACCCGAAACGCTTGTATTTGCTCCCTACTCGAAAGACGAAATAGCAGAAATTTTAAGAAGCAAGTTGTCTACTGAATCGGTTTGTCTTCCTATTATTCCGTTCTATCTTGCCTATTCCATAGCTCAATGAAAAAGATGGATATCGCAGTTTTTGAAGAACTATGCGATGGAACCTTCCGCATTGGAGCTCTGTTCTAGAAAAATAGCTGCAGTGAGCGGCGATTTACGGACGGCGTTTCATGTCATCAAACAATCTCGGTGAGGATAAATTATGTAGCTCTCATCTAAATCATGTTGTATTTTGCTGTTTTCTCTAAATTTTTTATGGCTCTTACGTGGGCATATGTCTTACGATTGGAAAGAAAGGTCTGAGGCCCTTTAGCAAGCATGAGATAACTTCCATGCATATCAATGGAGCATTACAATTGATTGTGTGGGATTTTCTCATTGAAGTTATCGATATTATTCGTATTTATTTTTACCTTTCTACAAACCTGCGCCATGTCCAGCGATATAATTGAAGTTCGTGTTTTGTGGCGTCATTTTTGGAAAAAGGATCTTTCACAGCTAGTTGCATTTGATAGAATCAACGAAGTTGAAAGAGAAGACACAACCAGCAAATCTGCTGCTGGACGTTGATTTCAACGCTTTAATCCCGGAGATCTTGACTTCGAAAACAAGCCTCGTTCAGGACGTTCAATAGTTAAACAAAGAAGATTTCATTGCTCCTTTGCAAGATGAACCGTCGTCAAGTGCTCTAAAATTGGCAGCCAAACTTGAGCGAGCTTGGGCCGATTGCAGAAAGTCATAGAAAGCTGTTGCTTTTATTTTGAAGAATAGCTGTTGTTTTGTTTGGAATTCATGGATAAATTTTCAATTTTCTACAAGTTCCTCGGAATTTTCTTTCCAACCTAATTATAAACACTGGAATCGACTATTTTGAGACTTCACCAAAGTACAGTGTAATCAGACAATGTATTTTGAGCCTTTCATAAGGTTTGTGATGGGCACTTATACAACGCACGACATGTGTTTCGCCCATACACCCTCTTTAGTTGTACGGTGACTTTTCGTTTAGACAGTTCCTCAGAAATTTACTACTGAATTGGGAATCGAAGTTACAGTTGTACGCCATGCGTTTTGCAATCAATCACTCTGAAAGAGCGCCACTGTTATTGTTTCACCGTACATTGAGTAGAAAAGTTCGTCGTCGATTCCTATATACAAGGTGTAGGTCCTCGAGTAACTGATTGAACGAAAAGGCAACTAACGAGGCTGTGAGGCCTAAACAAATGTCTTGCATGTATAAATGCCCACAACAGACCATATTCATGGCTCCGAAATAAATTGTCAGATTAGAATTCATTTTTGTTTCAGTTTCGACGAACCCGGAACACCACTTAGTTGTCGGCAAGTCTTAGGAGTGTTGAATAATGTCTACTCATCACCACTTGTCAGAGCACGTCTTCCACTTCAACCTCGACTTCTGCTCGCTGTCGCTGTGGCTATGTCATCCAAGAAGGTGATTCATTTATCTGTTTTATTTTACACCACCAGTTATCACATCACTATACTTCTTGCATTCGGTTCGTTTTCTTACATTCATCTACCACAAAGATCTTTGAACATTTCGCGTGTCGACTGCTGTTGGAATCTGCTATCTTGTGTTCTTCTTCATGAATAACGTAGAAAAGGCGGTTGGGCGAATTTTGGAATAACTCGAGCTAAGGCGTTTGTTGGTTGACTGCAGGAGAGTATGGGGAAGGGGTCGAACTAGTACCTCGTTTCCTGAAAACCTGCTTTAGCAACCACTCGGCTACAGCCCATACAATTTTGTCTTAGTACTCAGTCAAGCCAGTGAAGCCTCGAACTATACTTTTTAAGAGCGTGGTCAATGTGGCTTCCTTGACTGCTGCTTACTCTCGTGCCTGTGATGTCGTGAATGTACCACGACTCGATGGGGACGATCTTACATCCGCTTTACAAGTACTTGAAAGTCAGTCCTTCATCAAGGAAGGTCCTGCTGGGCAAATAGTACTACAGGTTTGTATTCTCAGTTTCTATTAGAGGTTTTTTTTTTCATGTAAACATAATCTATTATTTTTCCAGGTTGATGCAGCCACTGCAAAAACAGCTATTGCTGATAATGTAATGATTGCTCAAGTCAGTGAGCTAAATCTGTGAATATTGTCCGAATTTTCTATTTATTTTGTCATTATGATGGGAAGAATATCACTGGTTCAATGAATAAACAATTCAACGTGTTTTTCTTAATAGGAGTTCTTGAAGCTTGTTTCTCTCTACTGCGATATTTCGTTCTATTCATCGCAAATTTATCCCGCGTACCACAATACGGAGCGAGCGTGGCGCAGTGGTTATAGGTGATCTGCGACACACACGTTCGATCATTCCATGGCACGATCCCACGCTCATGGCTCTCCAAGTCTTCCATCTCTACGGAATCGCCGAATTGCTACCAGGATTCATTTCGGTTCTAAGGGAGAATATTCGACCTACTTTGCTGTACAAGAAATCTTGAGAGTGTTAGTAATCATTCGAAATCAGATCTCTGCTTTGAGCCGGAAATGGCCGGTTTTTTGGAAAGACGCTTTTATAACGCTGTAAAATTCGAAATAAAATTGTGTCACATCGGCCTCGCAATTCAGCTATTGTTTCTTGGGAAGCACTCTAGTACATGGACGCGTAGAGTAATCTCTGGTATTAGAGTTAGATATTTGATCTGGAGTTTCAAGAAACAATCCCTAACTGGCTAACAAGAATCCTACTCTCATATGATCCGCGGAAGGATCAATCGATCAACTGGTGTGTTGGAACAGTCACATTCGTCCTAGCCCCGCCCCCATCCCATCAAATAGCCAAAATCCCCTTGATCGCATATGTGAATTTTGGTCTTGTTTTTCCTGTTACGTTGCAGAGAAATGATTTTCTCAAAGAATAAGTACAGTGTTGGAATCCTTGAAACTTACGCTATCGGATGGTTACTAAAAGTCGAAAAAGAGCTCTGTCCGGAGAGAAATATGCGCGTGTGAAACATAGTTTTGTTTTGAATTTTACAGCGATATAAAGGGTCTTTTCGAAATCGGACCACGTAAGGCGCTAGCCAGAGGTGCAAGCTTCCAAATGATTACCAATACTCCTATGAAAAGTACCTGTCCAGCCAAAGAGGTCGACTGTTATTGTTATTCCCTTATAACCGAAAAGAACCCTACTAGACTTGTCTGGGAGGATAGCAACCCTGACTTGGTGCATTAATGGATACTGCAAGTCGTAAAGGACATACATGCATTCAGTCACAACAAACGATATCTTCAAAAATGGAATGGATGAGCATTTCTAAGAGACTGATCAGCGCCGAGAGCTTTATTCTTATTCTTAATTTTCATTCGTGCAGATCTTTCCAAGCGACTTCGTATATTTTGGTTTTGCATGCCTTTAATTTGAAGTATCGAACTAATACAGATTATAGATATGCGCCCATTAACAGATGAAGAAACTGAAAAGGTATTTGCAAAGCTTGCAACATTTATAGGCGACAATGTCGCGCTTCTGATCGATCGTGCCGATGGTGAATACTGTTTTCGAAATCATAAGGTATGCCTCGTCTGACCATTGTCATCCAATTCCTTCTATTCATAGATTTCTTCCTATTCACAAACGTTTTTTTCAGGAGCGCGTCTACTACTGTTCAGAGAATCTAATGCGTCAGGCAGGATGCATTGCACGCGAGCCTCTTCTTTCTTTCGGGACCTGTCTTGGCAAGTTCACCAAGTCGCACAAATTTCATCTACATATCACAGCTCTCGACTATCTAGCACCGTATGCCAAAGTAATCTTTGCTTTCCTTTGCTTCTACATGTGACATAACTGTTAGGGAATATAGTATGCGTTGCAAACTTTGCCGTACAATCTGATACTCTTTCGTTACCGCTTATTCGAAATTAGACGGCAACGTAAACATATCTTTGGGAACTTGTCCATTGACTGAGTGTAGCGCAGTGGTTAGAGGTGCTCTGCGACACACACACATGGTCGGTCAATCGGTATTCGAAGGTTCGACACCGCGCCCAAGGCTCGTCAAGCCTTCTTTCCCTCCGGGGTCGGTGAATTGGTACCAGACCTCTGTGAGAGGCTAGCAGCACTGAGTCGATACATCAGTAGTCGTTGTAAAAGCCAGACATGCATTCAAATCACTTCGAATGATATTGGCCGAAGACGAATGCATGGCGCATCCCATAGGGATTTATCAACGCCGACAGCTCTTAGCTATCTAATCAATTCATTTCATTATACGGTATAGTCAATGCGACTGTTTATCTCCAGTTTTGACCATATCGGAGCTTTCTAATCGACTCTTTTAGACCTCGTTATAGTTATTTAGTAATGTCTGCGAGAATGTGCTAAGTCTAGGGGGGCGTGAGGATCTGATGAGGCGGGCGAGACTACCGAAATGAACCTAAGAACTGACGTATGAACTTCGAAAAGCCTTGAAACATTCCTGCAGACCATATTAGAGTTCTTGCATATTAGTCAGATAGAAATCGCCTGATCAGACCCTTTGAGGATTTCTTTTCGATTTTGGCATTGATTTTTGAGTTTTTCTCCGATAGGTGATTCTTAAAAACTTCGAGACGATACCGCTGCGAAGGTGGGATATCAGGAAAGTGTAAGTGTACCAGGTGTGAAATAGCTTCTATCAGACGTCGTTCAAGCAGCTGTGTTACAGCTGCATAAGTTGGCGCAATTTTCGGTAGGGTTATATATAACAGACTTGCTCACTTTTCGGACCTCCTCGTTCGTTGGCGTCATATAGCTTCTAAAGTTGAGTGGATCAGTCTAAGCTAATGTGAAATTAGTTCATATCAGCATAGAATAAAGCATATACCCACCATGGGTATCTGCTTGGCAACATACTGCCTATATTCATCTAAACGGCAATAGTTGCACTTCAAGCTTATCATGTATGGTCTTAGAATGATTGTATGCTTTAGGTCAACCCTAGCTGGGCTAAACAGAATTTTGGTTGTTTTTTAAGCTTTCCTTATTCTCGAGATAGTATTGCTAAGATCTCAGAAGGTCCAACCACACAGGCTATAAAACATTGTGGCCTGGTGGTAGTGTTTTTCTCAGGATAAAAGGATAAAGGATAAAGCTCTCGGCGTTGATCAATCCCTGAGAGATGTGCCATGCATTCATCTTCAACTTTTAACTTCGCTTGAGGTGATTGAATGCTTATCTGGCCTTTACAACGACTCGCGGTGGCCTCCCGCCGAACCGAGTCAGTGCTGCTTATCCTCCCAGACAAGTCTGAGACCAGTCTGGTACCAATTTACCGACCCCGGAGGGATGGATGGCTTGGTTAGCCATGAGCGCGAGATCGAAACATTGACCTTGTGTGCGACGCGGAGCACCTCTAACCACTACACCACCTGCGCTCTTTTTTCTGGGATTGCGATGACTAATTGCGGAGGTCTTTTCCATTGGCCAAATCGCTTCATGGTGATATCATACAAGAGGAATTTAGGGGATTTGTCAGCCTCAGGGGTGCATCTATTGTTGAGCATGTGGACTTCACACATAGCTACCCAGTAGCCCTTTGAATTCAGTTTGTTCTCTTATAATCATCGCATGACCTTGCAGTTCATGAAGGGGTCGCTATAATGTAGTGTTTTTATGAAATAAGTTCGTTGCTCGACTTCAACGTCTAGGCGAGACATTAATATGATTGTGGCATGTTTTATACTTTTTTTTGCATGATTCGTCGTCCCACTCTAATTTGCGGATCCCAGCATTGCAAGAACTCGATTCGTTTAGTCGTAAGTATTCTCTACAGTGGTAATCAAACACTTTGCTCGTTGTTTCGACCGCTGCTTGACGACTTCGTTATCTTCATAATGACGTGAAGGTCGGGCAAATCTTGCAATCTTGAAGGAACCCGAGCTGAAGTGCTTTGTAAGGCTCTCATTGATTGATTGCAAGTGTTGGGAAGGGATAAAGCCAGCACTTTGCTTTCTGGTAACCAACACTGACCAATCGGCTACTATCCGCCAGCCTCTCAGTCTTATATTGCCATTAATTACCAAGTGTTAAGGAGGATAAAGTGTTCAAATCAGTATTGCTGTTATGAGGAGATCCATTGTGTGTTTGAATACATGATTTTACTTCCAATTCAGTATCGTGTGTGGCTGAAATCGAATGCTGAACAACAATTTCTATATGGAAACAACATCCTCAAATCAGGAATAGCACGAATGACCGAAGGCACGCCAAGTTATGCAGGAATCGTTGTGTACAACATGAATGACATACCTCTGGGGTAACGTTACTGTTTGCTTGTCGCAGTTGCAAAAGAATAAAAAGTTATACCTATGAGAATGTTGAGATGTATGTAAAACATTCGATCTCAGGCCAGATCGAACCTTCTTTTCTAGCATACCATGGTTAAAGTTGGTAGCTTGTGCAAAATAGTTTATGTTAAAGAAGGAATTGTAGAACAGTGACGGCTGCTATGGTGTAATGATAGCAAGCTTCCTTCCTTGGCATGGGTGAAACGCGGGTTCAACCTCCGCTTGTGGTCGAATGTTTTGCCTACCATTCAACATTCTTAGATGTATACATATAACTTCATAACACTGCTAAAATGCAGTAAAAATGAAGAGTCCTGATAGAGTCTAAAATGTAACACAGCTAATTCTAAGTAGGCTAACTCTTATGTTCTTAGATTTGGTGTAAGTGCAAAAGGCACTGCAGAGTGTAAACGAGCAGATCCAACTGCTGTAGTTGTTCTACATCAATGCGACTTGGGCGAGTACATACGAAAAGAAAGCTCATTGACTTGATCATTTTGTGCGATAGTTGTTGATTTCTCGTTGTTGTTGTTGTTGTGGTTTTTGTTTGGCGAGTATCGATTCATCCGTCATGTTTTACTTCTTCACTTATTGTCAATACCCAATATCTACAATGATGAGGTTTTATGTGGTGCTAGGCAGAGTGAAATATCATAGTTACGTGTCTCAGATATAAATTTTCAGAAACAGTGAATTTGAACGAGTAGAAAGACTCAAGTAGCCGAGAGATGATTTCTAAGTACTTAGTTAGATTGGAAAGAAAGACATTTTGACAATATGAGTGAGGCTGCATATTATTTCGCTCGAGAATGGCACGCTGCTAGATCAGTCTCTGTGGAAAATAGAATTATTGTGGAAGTAGAGAAGTGAAGAACGTGGACATTTGCGCGCTAAGAACACAGTTGACTTCTGGGATTGCAGATGAAAGTATGGTATCCGCTTCAGAAACTCCATCTTGAGAGTATAGACGTAGCATAGACAAAAACGATGGAAAACGTTGAGCCACTATTTGTGCTCTATTGGACGACATTCCGGGGCATACCTAAAGTCAAAACCACTGTGATGGTTACAAGTCTAGCATGATGTATACCAACCATCAACTGCCTAATCCACATGTCCTTCACCGTATCCGCATGAGTTTTCTTTGAAAGTTCTTGAAAATGATCAAATGTCATCCCGGTTATCTGGAAAATTAACTTCATTTCTGACATTTAATGAACATGTACAAATTATTTGAACTGCTCAGAGAATTCGAAAATACTACCTGACGACGAGCAGTCATTGATTTTAAATACTCTGTGAGCCGGCACAAAAAATTGGCAGTGTCCTGAGGATTTCGGGTTCTTTGAATCAAAAAGCCATCTGAGACCAGTGTAGTTGCCAGTGCCTTCAACGATGGTGCAAGTTAGAAGTCGGAAAAAGCAATCTTCAAGAACAACCTTACCTGTTTACTGGCACTCAATTCCATTGTAGAGGTACCCTCGACAAGATAGACCCGATTTTTCATTGGCGAATTACGTAGACGCTGTTTTTGTTCTTCATATCGTCCCTGGAAATTTAGATACTTCTGCTTTGGAACAAATGAACTCAAAACGGCCATTTCTCCACAGTTATGAGGAGGATGTATAGCAAATGTAAGAAGTAAACCGCTCTTTATTCATTACCGATCGAATACTGTGGTGTAAATCAGTCCATGTTTTCCGCTCAACAATCCATTCCAATATTAATTCTGTGCCGTCAATTTTTCGCAGAACCCATAGATAATCGCCAACAGAAAGGGGACGCATCTCCACCTAAACTACTTTAGATTGCCATAAGCTGTGACCCAAGTGTAAAAGGATATTCAACCCGATGATTTGAAGTTGTCAGGCATTCCACCACGGTGTCTCTGCTAGAAGTAACATTATGCTCCCTGGAATCTGCGATTAAAATCACCTGAAATTGAAACTGTCAGATCAAGACTTATTAACTCATTGAGAGAAAAAGTAACCAGTTGATTAGCTTTCTTTTGGAATATTCAAGTACGCTTGGAACTGTAGACTCCTGTCAGAGTGTTTGAGTGGTAACATCCTACTCGTCAGAAAAATGCAAAAAAAAAAACAAACACCGACTTACATTATTTGAACTTATAACAATTCACAGAAGAACAACAACATTAGAGTTAGAAAACCCTTCCCTTATGGTTTCAGAATTCCTGAACTCTTTCGAATAAGGAAAAAATCACAAAATTTTGCATCCCGAAACGAACGGTGCAATTTATTTGACGATATCTATATCAGGATCAACCAAGACCAATCGACTGTGTCCAGAATACGTTATCAACCAAGACCAATCGAGTGTACAACACTTTCCACTCAGTAATAATTTCACGTAATGGATCATGTAAAATGTTCGTCGTCGAACACTCTTAATATGGGATTGACTTTCCGAGACAGAATTGGCTAAAGCCGACTGATGAAACTGCCAAGGTCGAAACACGTGTAGCGGGCTCCATAAGTTGCCCCGTAACAGGCTACATGCATGGCTCAAAAATGAATTATCAGGCATATTGAAAGTTGAGCGTAGTGTTAAGAAAACACTCGAAACGAAAGGTATGCTACAAGATACATACGAATGTCCCAAACGGCTGAGACTGTAGTTGACACCAATGAGGCATTCGAAATTTCAGTTGCAGCCGTTCCATTAGGGCGAGTGTGGCGATGTTTAGAGGTGCTTTGCGATCCACATATGGTCGACGCAATGGCTAGGGGTGCTCTGCGATCCACATATAGTCGATGACTTATTCCTGAACCCAAGGTTTACCAAGCCTTAATCTTTTCTTAGCTGGCGAATTCGTAGCAGACTTGTCTGGGAGGTTAGCAGCATTGACTTGACACATGGATTGGCCACCATGAGTAAAGGCCACTAGATGTGCATTTAAGCATCTCCGACGATGCTTGATGAAGTCGAATGCATAGCATATCACTCAGGTTTTGATTAACTCCGAGAACTTCAGAACTTTATCATTCCGAATGTAGATAAATTATCAAGAAAAGTCACTCACTTCGGCCTTCTCGGATGGTTGGCAAACGGAAAAGTGCGTTCCTTCATGTATATTTTCCTCAACAGTAGATTCAAGTGGTATTTGTTCACTGGATTCTTCATATGAACATTGGTTAATCACCATATCACCTATTTGATCAGATGCAACAGAAGTCAGCGGCGCATTGTGCTGTGGCATCGTCTCTTTCTAAAACATAACTAAACTTGCTTATCTTTTCATTTTAGACTAGTATCGCAAGAAACAATCCTACAAAAATCCTGATAGCTCCCTAGCATTAAGATGATGTGGATAAGTAACACTGTCAAGGAATAGTTGTTTCTTGTGCACTAAGTAAAAAACCATCTTAAGAATTCTAGAAGATACTCCTTATGATATCTAGAGTCCCATGACTGAATCTATACGCCTGCCTTATCTATCTGGTACCTCATTTTTTGCCACACTTGCCTTGAATTGCCATCAAATCATGCCGTTCTGTTGGACTACTCACATCGCTTTTGTTGTTGCCTTCAGTCCGTCCTCCTGTATTTCTACCCATTTCATGGCAATTCCAGCGCATTTGTTTTCCACGCATCTCTTCTTTCTTTTATTTTCTTCTTTTCAGTTTTTATGCATTGTCCATGACTTCGAGACATTTTGAGACCGCAGGTGGTAAAAAAAACCTCTTCCGCTGTACCGTTGTAGAACTACGGTTTGACAATTTCTATGGATATATGCTGGTTTTCAGTTTTTTCAACATTGAATGGTTGGAATCTACACATCTCTGAATCAAGATAGAAAGTTTTTACTACCACAACATGAAACTTCGAACTAGCTGACGGAACTTAATTCTAAAGTTGTTCCTCGTTCTTTTGAAAGTCTCTTCCGGCAATCAACAACGATCGCCCTATGGAACGCCATAGCCAGGTTATCCCCGAGATATATGTTTAAGGGTGACGTGTGATATGCAGAATTTTGGGCCCCGTACGGAGGTGGTTCCGCGTTTCACTCATACCGGTGGTACGTGCTACCGATATACCACTGAGGCCACCGTCCTGCTACCAGCTGTTTCGATGCCTTACACTTTTGAGTTCAAAGCGAATGTAATCCATAGCAAAAATTCTTTTTGTTTCAATTATGGTTGATGTGTGGAATGACGACATTACTTGTGATTACTGTAAACTCACATCTTTCGTTGAGTATATCCTACCACTTCGCTTCTTGACCTCAACTGTCTTTGTTTTCATAACTGATGGCTGTACTTCTATGGGGCCACTCTTCTTAGCAACTTCAATGTAGCGAATGAAATCCTCTGAATGACCGAATAATTCAGAATCTTATAAAAAGAACAACCAACATTCTCGCCTTCTTAACACAAAACCATGAGCCTACAGGATATTTGAGAAGACACTTTTATGATAGCTCACCATTGCTCAAATTTTTGATTGTCTTGAGATCGAGATTTGAGAAGGATGAGCTAGCAGCCTCCCATGCTGCATAGCAACGAACAGCAAGTGTTTCGCCAATGCCTATAACTACTAGCGTTGTGATAAAATTAGTTTACGACAATCTTTCTAACACTGCGCATATCTAACGTACTTTCAGTACTCGTGTGGGGTAGCGGAGTGTCAGTGACGCACTGCATCAGGAAGCAAAAAGATAAGCAAAGCGCTAGTTCAAATCCATTCCCATTGTTGAGATCATGTGAAAACAAAGCTCTCAGTAAATACTTCGTGATTTTCTTGGAAGATTCCGAATGACGAGAGTGTTTCCGAAAAGTAGTACTCATGGTCATGCGCTTGGATGAGTAATACATTTATTTGATACCTGATTTTTCGCCGTTCTCCAGCCAGCATACAACATGCCTTTTATTCCACAATCTCCACAGTTCAGTCCTTCTCATTATGTTGTCGCTTGGTTTTGCTTTCAATCGTTTAAGCTCCTCTATACCTTTCCCCATACTCATTTAACTTTCGAATCATCGAATGTGGTCAAAAAACTACCCATCATAGAACATCGGCCCTCTCAAAATTTCTAAGTCATTTTGACAATATGTATGGTCTGCACGGTGGCGTCTTTGTATCCGCCAATTCAACACGAAAATCGTGGTTTTTCTTATTGATTAAAAAAAAAGAAAAATTCTTTTTCTGGTGGAAAACTCATTTTTATATGTTTAACACAAATTGACGACGCTGGCTTCTCGATAAATGAAATAGTTAGGGAACAAGTAAAATAAGTTCTGCTGTATTACTCTAAAGATATGTATGACTGTTCGAAACTGCTTTTCTGTGCATACTGAAGATTGTGGATGAGGTGCAACTGTTGAGCAAGTACGATCACTATACGACAGAGAGAATGCTACATGAACCACATCCAACATTCGATAGGTCATCAAAGTTTGTCAAGAACACCGTTTGCCTGCTGTCCTAACTTTTACCGACTTTGAGAAAGCGTTAACAGCGTCGAAATGAATGTAATCCTATCAGCACTCATCGACCAAAATGCAGGCTTGTCTTAATACAAACACTAGTTGACTGTTATTAGAACTGCAGCACAGAAAAACATCTATTCTATCGAGCCCTTACCGTATCTATACGAAAAGGGTTCCTAATTGGCGATGCCACACTGCCAAGGTGTTCACTACCGCACTGCAGTGGATAATGGAGTCGTTGGACTGGAGCGAAAAGAGCATATGTAATAATGAAAAATTCCCCATCAAACAATCGCTTCGTGAACGACATTGTTACCTTTTCGAGAAGTATTAGTGAAGCAGAAGCAATGCTAGATAAGCCCAACAAAGTGGGGAAAAAAGATCGAACTACTTATAATAGAAAGAAAAGCAGGTTCATGAAGAATTCGTGCTGCGAAGGTGAACAAGAAGGTTTGAGTGGTTCTCGATTACGAAAACCACTTGACATGTGTAGTATCGTGGACGGTCGATGAACATTAAGAACAGCATGAAAGATGAATACGATAAACGAAGGAGAGCAGCGTGAACTGTATTCGGGCCTCTCAAAGAGGCCATCGATCTAACTACGGCCCCAAATTTCCTGCTCATCTTTTCGACTCAACGATCCTCTCAGCGCTCTAATATGAAGCAGAAAAACGGACTGATATCTTAGCCACGTCAAAAAATCCCCTCACCACTAACGTTTAACTTGAACGAAGTTTTCTGGAATTCAGTCGGCACTCACAACATATGACCAGTTGCGCATCTCAGTTTTTTCCAAAACCTATCCCATATTCGGGATTCAGAAGCCCAAGCGAGGGGCGAACGTGTTTGTGACTAATGTTAGCCGTCTACATCTGCAGATGATACGAAGTTTATGATTACAAAATGAGTCTCGAAGACGTCATCACGTCTAAAAGAGACCATCACCGTGGACAACATCTTAGTGATGGAGAAACGAATGAAAACAACGTCGAGACTAACACCATTAGTGGAGGCGAGCCATCCAAGTATCCAAGCGAGTAAAGTCACACCTTTCAAAGTGTGACTTTCATTTAGAATTTAATTTGTAATCCGAGTCTCCGCAAAACACGGAGAAACTATTTCTACTCTTAAGGTTGGAAACATGTGCATTAGCCGAAAATACTAACAATACATCGAGTGTCGCTAGAGTTTTTTTACGGCTTTTCACTAGTTTACTAGCAGTCGCAATCAAAATATAGGCCTTAAAGTTTCAAACACATCAAAAAATAGCGATAATACAAAATTACCATACAGGCCCGTAGAAAATGAGATTACAGTATGCTTTATTGGAAAACCGCAATCGCCCAGTGTGTGTTAGATGTGGAAGTTTCATTTTCATCTTTTAGAAGGGGAACTTTCGAAATAATAATAAAATCTAAAACCACCTCAAAGCGTTCCATCAAGATTGTCATTTCCCATTTTAACAACCGAGAGATATTAGGAAAGGGGAAACACTGAAACAAAGTTGTCCTAAGAAAGTCCAAAGATCATAGTAAGTTGTTCCGACTCTTTTTTTTCTCCTTTTATTCATAAAACTTCTTTTATCTATGATTCCCTTTATTTATTACTAAGTTCTTTTATTTGTTCATTTATTTGTTGTTTATTAATCCTCGTTTAAACTTCTCAATTATAAAATTTCAAACATACAATTGAGTGCTCTGCTGCGCTTTATTTCACAGTACGTAGTATAGTTGCGACTTGTTCGAAAAACGTTACCGGTGGAACCCATAAACCGATAAAACGAAACGGGACACAAATGCGCATGCGAGAGGCTGGTACTTTTCTCAGTAATGAGTCCAGTTAGTTATGATTCAATTGCTTCGAGAAGGATATATACATTACATTTACTTATTATATTCGTCAACACATTTGACTCTGCAAATCTCAGCACTTCTAGCACTCGCTTCCTTGCATGCATGCTTCACAAAGTTATTCGAACATTTGACGCGTTACTTCAACGGCTGTTTGAGGACTTCGTCTTCTTTGTAAATGTCGTATTACTCTCCTTGCGGACTTTAAAGTAGCCAAATTAGGCACTCCTTCGGCGCTCTCTCAGTTGATTGATTGCCAGGGACTCTTGAGAAGAGGTCGAACCAGCGCGATGCTTCCTCATAGGCTGTATCACTGACCACTCGGCTACCCTCTCTCTCTCTCTTTACTTCACGAAGACACATAAGTTCGCCACTTAATTATAATCCTACTTACGGTTACTCAATTAAACACCATTTCAACACACGCGTTAGCTGCCGTTTGTGAAGGGCAGAGAAGATGAAATGTGTAACATTGAT
Source organism: Parelaphostrongylus tenuis (assembly GCA_019055375.1). Classification (NCBI taxonomy): domain Eukaryota; kingdom Metazoa; phylum Nematoda; class Chromadorea; order Rhabditida; family Metastrongylidae; genus Parelaphostrongylus; species Parelaphostrongylus tenuis. The sequence continues at coordinate 91,555 of JAHQIW010007458.1, read as the reverse complement.
CGATCCCTGAGAAATACGTCACACATTCGAACCCATTAACGCAACACCCAACACTCAAATTCGCTTGAACTTCGCGTGTGATGAAGCCTAATTTTATGTGTGAGTCGGTAACTTGCCGGTTTTTCAACAACAGACTACAATTTCCCATCAACCAGAAGACTCGAATGGTTGATAGTGAGGTAAATCCAACCAAGAGACTTTGCTCTGTTGCTCTAGAGGCATGAGTGGTATGCACGCTATTATTAATAATGCTATTAGATTCCACCTAACAATCACATCACTTTCAGAAAATTGGTCTGCTGTGTAGCTCATTTTGATGCGCTTAGGTTTTCCGAAACCCACTGATCGATTCACAACTATTCATTATAGAATGAAACAACGGTTAATAATCAGCCAAACAGCTGGACAGTTAACTTGTTGGGAAATGGTTAACATAAATTACCGGATGAAGACACCCTTGCAAAAAGCACTCTGCAAAACTGTCGATGTGGTACCACAGTGCACCCGTTCCGCCCACATGACGCAAGCTTTTATGTCAATACTACGATTGGAAAGAAAGTTATGGGGCACTTTAATGATCAAGAGATAACTCCCATGCATGTCATGGGAATATTACAGTTTTTATGTGGGATTTTCCTACTAAAGGCATAGCTACTATTCGTCAAGTCCATCAACGCCGAGCTCTATTGTCAGCAGTTAGGCCGAGTCTACGACAAGCTTACGGAAAAGTACCTGGCTTTGGTGAATCCAAAGCGCTTTCGATGCACCAGGAATGCCAGACCGCACAATACCAAAGAGAGGAAGAATTACACGCAATCGAGGTTCTGCTGCATTCCGTCTACGGTTCAGATTAAGCTTCACCCGACTTTGGCCTTTTCCGATCAGCGCAACACTTTTTGAAGGGTGGCCGATTCGAATTGTTGAAGAAGCATGTCAAGAGTTCTTTGATTCGAAGTCAAAGGAATGGCACTTTAACCAGATCCGAAACTTAGCGGACCGATAGCAGAAAGTCGTAGAAAACGATGGCATTTTTTCAAGGAATTAGTATTACTGTTCATCGTTGGAATTCATGCATAAATCTCGAATTTTTACGTGTCTCAGAACTTTCTTCCCAACCTGGTATATATGCAGCTTCAATCACTGTTCGTAAGTTGAACTATAAATGTTAGATATTAATGTACAACTCTTGACTAGAAACGGATGTGGTTTTGGTATGGAACAAATTTGCTAAGCCAAATTATGCTGCAATCTTATCAACAAACCATGAATATGCTTGAGATCCGCAATCGTGAGCACTTCTAAGGGGTAGTTCTTCAGGTTGACATATGCCTTGTACAAAGTGAACTTCTGGTTTTTGTCTTCAGTCTCTTGACGCCAAACATAGAGTAGTCGCTCATAGAATGTTTTCTGCCTGTGTTCCACACGTATCTTCACTCTACGCTTTGACATCTAGAATTTCGCTAGCACACCTGAACATCGGTGATTTGTGAGTCGCGGAAGGATGAAACTTTGATTGTCTCAGAAACACTGTCAATAGCAATCACTACCGAGCTCATTTCCGTTCGCTATACATTATTTCCAAGGCTTTCTCAGATTGAGCAACAAATAGAGAAAGAAAATCCACTAGTCACAATTTTTTCCATCATTCTTTTTGTTTTCGGGTAATGTACTACCTAAATAATTTTCGGCAAAACCAAAACAGAAAGCCACACAATTTTTCATTATTTATCAGTAATTTGTACTACTTATGAGAAAATGCAACTGAACTCGAAACTCAGAGAGAAAAACATAAGAAACAATAAGAGCATATTGAACATTTGTCTATTTGTGAAAGACCATATGCCCAACACAACCAGAGCATAAGAAAACAATTACAGTGCAGTAGAAAATGAGAATTCTTCGTACTAGAAATGTGGATAGGATCTTCGTACTAGAAATGTGGATAGGACATTCACTGATAACATCTTCACAAATTTTCATAACAAATCAACAGCCTTAGATGGGACCATAACCCGCAACGAAACTACTAAGCATGCCAATACTGAAGAGTCCTAAAAATACTTAAACAGTAAAATATGAGTATCAGCACTAGAGTTGTCGTTGCAGAAGCAAAGATACCTACATAAGATAACCAACACTCATTACATATAAAGTCACCAAATATTCACAAACATTGGCAACAATAATCCACCTATATAAACTACACTAAACGAAAGTACAAAGTGCATAGACATAATTAACCTTGCTCGAGAATTTGAAAAAAAAAAGACCTGAGGACCTAGGCATGGCAGTATAATGGACGATCATATTTTGATACCATACTAAGGAGAACCCTCATATCCTTTCCAAAGATCCTTTGGTTCTTTGGCACATTTGCGCTGTATGAAGGCATTGGCATAGTCGGTAACCTTGAAAGTTCAAGTCCTATAGATTACGTTTCAAGCAAAACTGAAGCTTCTATGGTCAAGACAGCATGACACTTAACAATAGCAATCTGCAACGATACAAACGCACCCGTTTCGAGCCCTTTTCAGTTAGCATAAAGTTGAAATCCGGGCGCTCTGATTCACGCTTTAGCATCTCCTTACTTACCTGAAAATTGCACCACAAGTGAAAATAATCTGCAGAAGCTAAAAGACAAAAAAATTAAGGTCTTCACGTTGATCAACTCCTGAAGGATGCGCCACGCACTCGTCTTGAATTTCTAATTTCGAATGAGGTAATTGAAGATATCCGGCCTACACAACGACTCGCGGTGGCCTCTCGCTGTATCGAGTCAGTGCTGCTTACCTTCCCAGACAGGTTTGGTACCAGTCTACCGACACCGGAAGGGTGGATGGCTTAGTGAGCCACAAGCGTGATATCGAATCAACAACCTGTGAGCGACGCAAAGCATCTCTAACCACTGCGCCACGTGCGTTCTTTACGGTTTCTACAGGTTAAAGCAAACGAGACGACAAGGTGTTGATGTTTCCTTTTAAAGATCATCTTCTTAGCCATCCGAATGGGGCGGACAGCTTGAAAAGTCGAAGGACCGACCCTTCACCGCCTGCATGGGGTTGAACATCGTGATAAAGATCACTAATGTTGATCGCGTTTGAACCAACATTATAAGATGATCAACGTTGGTCTTCGATTCGATCACTATGTTCCTGCAGACTTAGGCTCCACGGTCGCCACAATGCAAAAGACCCGGAAGGAATGTTCTGCTTAAGCGACGAAAGAATTTCTAAATCAAAACAGAAATATTGGATTCTTGATGTTAACATTCTCCTTACGAAGCACACTAATTTCAAGTAAAACAACGAACACAGCGCATCGAAATGGATTTCATCGAATGCTTTCGGACATCACTATGAACACTCAATGAAGTCTGTGATAAGTCTATTGACACGCCAGAGCCACATGCACGTTTCAGTGGTATCGACCAGCTGTTGGCAAAAAAAGTGGTGATAACATATACCCTGCTATCACCATAGACGACGCCTTCCCATCTCTGCTATAAAGGAAGATTCAGTGGGGGCGTTGGCCACAGAAGAAGCGGGCAACACCGCTGAAACGCACGGAAGCCTGCAACGCGTCAACCTTAGCAAGGCTCCGAACATTCTTACACAGTGTACTGAATGCGCATTGATTCCAGTGCTATTCGCAATGCAGATCGTCATTGTTAAGAAACTAAGAACAATTCCATGTAGCAGGTAACGACAACCCCCTATCGTCCCGTAAAACGTTAACCTCTTTAACTCAAAAAACCTTCTGAAGATACTTAACTAGACATTAACCTCTTTAACCAACGTTAACCTCGGAGCTTTTGGCTAATATCAAAGTTTGGTGTAGAACTAAAGTGTGAAAATCTCATCAACTAAAATCTATAATATCACTATTTTAGACCTGGAAAATATCACATTCGTAATAAGATCTCACTAACCTGCTTAATTATCCACTCTTTCCGTTTCTTTGTGGCATCACTCCTATGAGCAAGACAACGCATGATGATCGGTCCAACAACTTTCTCAATGTCACTCATGAGTTTCTGAAGTATTAGTTTCTATGACTGTCAATACAATTTGGAAACAGGCTTTCGTTTGACTTCGGCTTAAGAATCTTTGTTGAATAATGTTATCTCTGTTGATTAAGTCTTTAGCCTACTGAGGAGCCTAAAAGGACGAAACAGGCGCTTACCTAGCACTGTATGAGCGCTGTACCAGACCTCGCTCAAACATGTTATCAGATTATCATTGTTTTGAGCGAGGTCTATATGAACAGTCGAGAATAAAATATGATTCATTCTACTAGCCACAAGCACCCGACTGTGCTTACAGCAATATCGAGAGATTTTGTCATCTGACTTGCGGTGATCTGCTATTTGGCGTCGATTCCTTTACATGCAGGGACATATAACCAAGGGATTGGCTGAACCGAAGGGCACTGCGCTACTGAAAAGCCTAGAAGGGCGTAACAGACGCTTGTTTAGCACTGTATAAGTGCTGTACTGGACCTCATAACAGGCTCAAACACGTTATCATGTGATCAAATTAAGCCTTTAGAAGTTGTCATGATTGAATTCACTCGACTAACACTCCGATGTGTCTCGTCTTCTTCAGAGTCGATCGATCCGAGCTCCAGAGTAGTTCGTCCTCATAGTCTTCGTTGCCGTTCGAGCCGCACCTTCTTCGGAGGAACCACCCGGCAATGTTCCTTTTCTTGTGTACATGACGGTCGACAGTGATAGTGATTGTCCGCTGATAATACTTTGTTTTCAACGAAGAAATTTATTCGGCAGTAGTCGGTATTATAATTGGGTAGCCAAGGAGCATTGTAAGAAAGGAACTGCCGGGTGAGATTGTCATCTGAGCGGTGGCTTCGAAGAAGGTTTGACCAGAACCATAACCAAAGCCACAACAAGGACGAAAGACTGTCGAGCGTTAACTCGAATAAACTGACTCTAAAATAAACGAAACACGTCGAAAGTTAGCCAAATAAATGTTCTTAACAACTTCGCGCTACAGACTCAATATACAAACAATGTGTGTATACAAAACGCGGAAGAAGTTGTGATAATTTTGTATTTTGTTAATTTTATCACTGATATAACACTTTTTCATTAATGCTGATAATTTTATTGTATTCTTTGTTCAATTTTGGTTTAGATTCCGTTTTATTTAATTGTCTATTTTCGGTGTACTCAAGTAACAGATCGCAAAGATGAACGCATCGCAGTGCTTAAACTGCACCATACGGGAATGAAAACGGCCGACATTGTTAAAATCGACTGGTTTCAATCAAGCAAGTGCTTAGAGAGCCGTGAAACGCTTCCCTGAACGGATTGAGGGTCGCCCTCGAAAAGCTCGTCCAACCACCTTGTTCACTGCGGAAAGAATTCAAAAGACCCGCTCCAAGTCTAACGAAGTCCGAAACGTTTGGTGCCCAAAATGACTCGCGAAGTTCGGGATCGGCGAGTAGAGCGTCCGAAATATTGTGAAAACTATCACACCTTTCGTTACGAGTGTTCTCTTATCACCACGCTATTTCAGAGTGCCTGATAATTATTTTACAAGCCATGGATTTAGTCTGTTATGGGTACTTGTCAACCCAATACACGTGTTTCGGCCTTAGCAGCCTCGTCAGTCGGACAGAGCCTTCGTCTTTAGCCATTCCTCTCGATGGAAACCCAACACCTACATAGAGAAGGTGCAGACGCCGAAAAAAAAATTACCAGGCATATCGAAAATTGAGCGCGTTCTTAAGAAAACATTCGAAGCGAAAAGTATGATATATTTGACGATACCACCCAAGAGCAATCGAGTGTACAACACAGCCCATTCATTAAGAGAACGTGTAAATAGAACGTCTGCGCCCTCTATATGTAACAACTTGGATTCGCCCCAAAAGAATTGGCTAAAGGCGAAGTGCTTGTCTAACTGACGAGGCTGCCAAGGCCGAAACACGTGTGCTGTGCTGTACAAATACCCATAAACAGACCATATGCATGGCTCCAAAAATAATTATCAGCCATATTGTGAATAATAAGACATAGCTTCACAGTTACAAAATGGCTTGTATTCACTTTCTCGACACAAAGATGGAAGAAAAACGGCCATTCGGTTAGCTTAGCGACTGCCATTTGTCAAGACCTTTTGTCAGGATTTTCGAACAACGACATTTGGCTTTCAAACTCGTCGGTTCTCCACCTAATGGGCGAGCATTGTTGGAAATGTTCACAAGCGATTTCGCAATGCATATAAGGCAAAGGAGACAATTTTGAGAATTTATTATAAACTATTTGTTTATGATATAGTTGTTGATATAACGAACGTAATTATTCCTTCAATTGAATGTATCTTTTGTTTCGTAAATTTTTTATTGTTAATATATCTGAAAAAAATTATCAGAGCTTTCTCCACATCTGTGTATACACATATATACTTGCGCATATATACATACATAAATACATATACACATGCATAATATGTACATGTAAATATATATATATATATACATATATCACCTGTATCACCTGTCGTCCCGTTGATCGTCGAGTGACTCGAGCGGGTACCAGCAACTCTTCCATTTTTCCCTATCGCGTGCAAGAGTAGCCCAGTGGGTCCTCCTTGCTCTAGGAATTCGCTCAGCATCATATCTTTCTTCCATCGCTTTCGTGAAGAAATCGGACCAACGGGTCAGTGGTCTTCCTTTAGAGCGCTTGACGTCCCGAGGAATTCAGACGGTAACGGCTCTCGTCCATCGGTTGTCGTTGAAGCGCATCACGTGTCCGGCCCACCTTATTTTCGATATCCTGGCGTGTAGAACGGCGTCTCTGATTTTCGATCGTTGACGTAGGTCGGAAGTTCGGATCCTTTGTCTCATTTGCGAAATACGAGATACTCCTAGCATCGACCTTTCGACTGCGCGTTCGATAACGGCAAGTGATCTTTCATCCTGCTTACGTAGCGATCAGGTTTCTGCTGCATACGTTAGGGCAGGGATAATTGCCGAGTCGAAAAGGTGGGCACGGAGTCGGATGTTCTTTGTCCTCTTCACTACATCTTCGATGCTCTTAAACGTTCCCCAAGCCGCTCGTTTCCTCCTGCTCAACTCTGGGGCTAGGTCGTTCATCATGTTGATTTCACGACCTAGATAGATGTAACTGGAGCATTCGGAAATTGTCGTTCCGTTGAGCGTGAATGGGGCATTAGAAACCCATCCGTTCCTCATGAACATTGTTTTCGTTAGATTCAGTTGAAGACCGATCTTTCCACAGGCGTTATCGAAATCAGTCAACATTCGTTCCGCTTGGCTGATGTTTGGTGTTATGAGAACGATATCGTCAGCAAAGCGAAGATGGTTTAATTGTCGACCGTCAATTTTCACTCCCATTTCGTCCCATTCTAATGTTCTCATGACGTTTTGTAGGGTGGCAGTGAATAGTTTTGGCGATATTGTACCGCCTTGTCGAACCCCTCTTCTTACGTCAATGGTGATATTGTTGTAGAATGGAGATATTCTGTCGTGAAATCTTTATAAAGCTCACGAAGGATCATTATGTACCGAGTAGGGACGCCCTGGTTATCCAGAGCCTCTATAACCGCTTCTGTTTCCACTGAATCAAAGGCTTTTTTCAGATCGATAAAAGTGAGACAGAGTGGTTGTTTGTACTCTCGCGAAACTTCAATGAGTCTTGTGATCGTGTGGATGTGGTCCATGGTACTAAATCCTTTTCTGAACCCTGCTTGTTCGCATGGCTGTCCTTCGTCCAGTGTTCTGTCAATCCTGTTCAGGATGACTCGAGTAAAGAGTTTATAGACAACGGAGAGCAAGCAGATTGGGCGATAATTGCCTATGTCGTGAAGGTCTCCCTTTTTGAACAACAATACGGTCTTGCTGGTTTTCCATTTATATATATATATATATATATATATATATATATATATATATATAAATATGTATGTATGTATGTTAATATGCAACCTCTCAAGTAGTTAAATTATTGTCCAAATAAGATGGACAGAATTTCAGAAAGAAATAGATAAAAATCCTTTGCTACCTTTGCGCGCTTTCGATCGATGTCGGTACCAAATCTTTCCCATATTCTTCGATCACGATCACGTTTATTTTCACTTATTTGTGAGAATCCGTTGACAGATGAGGCCGACTGAACAGATGGAAGCGCACTAGATGTCGACACCTGTGGTGAACATACCGAGGCCCACCGGGATAAGTTACTACCCTCATTCTGCATGCTCTAAATTAATAAAGAAACATAAGAGATCCTTACGGAAGCCAGATGTGCTCAATGGAGATATTTGGAGTGAAGCAAGAAACCAAACTACCGATTCAACGTTCTCCAGCTCTGGATCGTTCCCACAACCAGATGTATCTGGCATACGAGTTGGTGTACGTTCTCCAGGATCGCTCTCCTCACCTTCAGGCAACTCCCAGACAGATTCACGTGTCTCCTGCAATTTGTTCACTTTTGTTCTTATTCTTTGAATGAAAGGAATCAATGGAAGAAGTCAGAATTGAACTTGGTGATTTATACCTTGTGGTAGTAGTATTTCGCACCGTCTTCATCAACGGCTTTCTTCCACAAGTATTCCTTGTGTGGAGGCGGTGGTGGTGGAGTTTTAGCAGCAGGTGGTTGTGGCGCCGGCAGCACAGGTGGTTCAACTTCATTCTGAATATTTGACAGATGCGAAAAAGAAAAAAAAAAAGATGATGTCCAAAGCTGGGCTTGAGAACATTCAAAACGCTTTCATAATGAAAGAATATCAACACATATGAGACCGCATGTTGATTCATCGCAATTCTCTCCGGCAGCTCATTTGGAATGCAAAGTTCTACTAGATTTGTGTCTTATCGAAAGCTTCCTCAGCACAATTATTGTTGAGTTTAGGAAATTTAGAAGAATCAAGTTCTTCACACGATAATTAACAGAAGAGAAAGTTATGGTCTTTATCGCTAAGCTGAACGCATTTTACGCATAACGAAAATCAACTCTTTGAGGACGATGAGGGACGATTTTGACCCTCAGCTTTGTACAGAGCTTTTTTGCCGGACAAGTTTTTCTGCTAAAACTTAGATAAAAACTCGAAAGCTTAAAAGGCCTTCTTAGTACGCTATAGCAGAGAAATGAAATTATGCTTCACACTCGAAGTGCTTTGCTTGCCCGTCTAATTGCTGTGGATTGTTTTTCATTAGATTAGGCTAATACTCGTCCGATAGCAAACATCTCACTAATTCTGAAGCAGAATTTGGTTTTTCAGAGGGTCTGATAGCGCATCGTAAGAGCGAAAAGAGATTTGTGAAAATCGCTCGCCGCTTTCGAAAATCGATCAACTGCCGTCCGCAAAGAGTTTATAATTTTTCCATGCGTTAATCAACAGAAAATAAGCGCCTTAAGGAATGTCACGTGTTAGTAGACATTGGGTCAGTCCCAGTAGTAGTATTACAATAGTAAGACCTCTTCCGTTCTTTCTTCGAGTATTGACTGTAATATCGACACTTCTCTCGTCAAATTTTGGAGTTGACGCCTGAAAATCACAATTAAGCAATTTTTGGAAAAGGTGTCATCCAACGACAAGAACAATTTCAAGAAGTAAACGAAAAAAAATTACTTTATCGAAGGTGTATCCCAGTTCTTGTAAAACTTGCGACAGTCGTCGGAGTCGAAAATCCCACCAACTGGAGAGCACTCGTACGGTTGATAATCTGGCAAATTTGGAATAGGAGGTGCATACGGTCCGTATTCATAAAAAGGAATGACGCCTGGGAATGCTAGAAAAGATGACTGTTAGAAAAATTGTGGAATAAACAGACGACTTGTCATGAGTAAGACTGACCGGGAGGAAGTGTTGGTGGAGGTGGAGCTGCCATTATCTGCGATGAAGAAAGCAGTGGTGGTGGTGGAGGAGGTGGGATAATAGCTGGTACGGTGGGTTGTCTCCACTATAAGTCATTTGTTAATGAATACATAGAAACTAAGAGGCAATCTAACAAAAAAGTAGAAAATTTTGCTTTTCAATGACCAATAGTTGTTGAAAACTAAGAAGTGTTAGCTTACACTTGACATTACAGGTACTACCATAGGTTCTTCATCTAGATAAATCCCCTGAGATGACTGATCGAATCCGGAAATCGAAAGAGGAGGCCCTGTCATGAGAGGATCGATTCTGTGTCGGAAGATCGGTTCATACGATGGACTTCGTTTTCGTAGTTCATAATCTACAACATCATGTAATATGGAATTGAAAGTATGCACAATTACAGACAATCAATAACCGCTTCGAAATTAATGATGAATAATTTGATAACTGATTGGAATATAAATATATTAACAAGCATAAATTTCAGCTTTCTTCCAATTAGACACGAGAATCTTTCAAGACAAATATTGTTACTTCGAAAACTCGACATTTCAAATCATACATCTTATTATTGTTATTATCTAACATAATGTTATTACTACGACTTTAATATTTTTGCTAATTGAAACTTGTCTTACTCTTGTCTGCTGATTAGACTTGTAGTATGAAACTGATAAAAACTTATTTAATTCGCTGACGTTTCGATGCGTTTTGCCCTTTTCAGAGCCAATTGACCTGAGCCGATGCTCCATATCTTTCGTATATGTACATACATGTACATATGTATTATCATTTACTGTTCTCATCATGGTCAGACTCCAAAAACAAGAATACTTTCTACACTACTTCACAAAGCTGAAACTGCGGCAGTTTCAACTTTTGGAAGCCTAAGAAACTTTAACTGACACACAGGTGAAACATTTTCATATTTCACAACTTCGGCAGAAAAAGCCTTGATATATATATTCTCATTCGCATAGTAAACGCTTAATTTTCAACATGCACTGTTTTGACCATTGTAATTTGATAGCAGTCAAGCGCACAGAATCTTTGATAGGCGGGGAACGTGTCAGGCTCGAAAAGACTATTATCTGATCTTCTTATTATGTGCCCAGCTCTTTGATGCATAATATTTTGGATCTCGGAGATGAGATATCTTTCCCACATCTGAGGTGCACAAACCGGCTAGACGTTGTGAGCACCGATTAGATTCCAGAAGACTTCGTTCGAGTGCTCCGTGAGTGATACGCAGACTCCTAAGGAGGCTGGAATATCACTCCATTTTTCTGCTGCAAAACAAAGCGCTGGGGGAATATCGAAAAGACGCGTTCGGAGTTTCGCGATCGTCATGTGGTCGATAGCATCTGAGATGCCAATATGCGGATCATGCTAATCTCCCATGTTTTTGACTGAACGTACAACACACACCAACAATGTAGTCTTAGTAATCAAGGAATCGTCCATATCGACTTGTGCACCTTCGCACCACAGACTCTTCGTGAACTAAGTCATTACCCCGTTTGTGCGTAGTCCAATCTTTCTTTCCAACTCATTGAGCATCGTCTCTACTTCACTGGTACTTTTTAGAAACATGATATTTGCGAAACAAAGACTTTATAGGACATCAATACATATGTCCATCTGGTCCCACGCCAGCGACTTCACTATTTCTCAAAAGATAGTAGTGAATAGCTTTGGCAATATCGCACCGTCTTGGCGAACCCTTTTCCTTATGGGTGTGATGGATTGAGACAAGCCGTGTCTTCAAGCTGCACGATCTTTTACAGTCAGATAGCTTTCCTAGTTGGGACGGGTACAGACCTTTGTCGACAAGCTCTGATAAAAATGCATGCGTGCTGTAGCTGTCTAAAGCTTTTTCACCACTCACTAGTGCAGGTGGCACTCTCAAAAGACTTCCTTAACCGGTGACGCGGTTTAGTCTCGAGCGGCGCAAATGATAATTTTCGAAGATAGCATGTAGAGCACACTCAACAAGCATGCCAGAAGCTAGTTACGAAAATAAGTTTAGTGACTTTTCCTGGGTAGGATAAGGCAGGATGTACGCGACCTCCTCCACTGGTTTGAGATTTTTCCTTTGTGAAAGTGATTATGTTATGTTTCGCGAGAAGTACATGAAGATTGTGAACTCCAATTCCCAGAAAGTAGATTGTGATATTACAGGATCCTAGAGCTGTACCTATCTTCATGTTTTCTGCTGCAACTCCAACTTCAGAGGAAAAAATCTCGGTAGGCTTCTCTGCGGCGAGGATTTCCGTGACGGAGGTAATAGCACGGAAGAGATTGTTATAGCACTTTTCCGTGCACATTTTCATAACGGAATGCAGCCATAGCTTTATCTTCAACAGTGTTAGGTAATACGCAAAACTCTAAGCTTTGGCAGGATATCAAACCCGCATCTCATTCTCTCCGGATGCGTACTAATCAAAGCACTACCGAAGCCCTGTTCTGTCATCACTCTCTCTGCGACGGAAAGTTTGGAGCAATCAGCAACCAACCATGGGTGTAGTCCGGTAAGCACATTCGGCATTAAAGCCAGCTAAGCAGACACCTACTGGCATATTTACATATGTACGTATATGAGCAGTTGCAAAAACTGAGAGTATTTCTTCACACGAAATCGTTTTTGAGATGTTTCCAATGACTTATGCCTATATCAATGTAAATCCTCTCAAAAACATCTTCTACAGCCAAACATAAGCAGATAAGCATTTTCGGATGCTGATAAAATTGTGTAGAGGATAATAGACGGTGCGACGCCGCCTGCCTATCAACACTATCCTCAGAAGGTTAACAGATGGCAAGGAAATAGAGTTTAAAAAACGAAAAGAGGGATAATGTCCAAGTGATTTGGCTACACCTGTTCTTCAATGTAAGCACTACAGAAATTGCTAGAGAACACTGGATAAAAGTATATGACGATATCCCCAAAGGATGAGTACGTAGGACCAAGTTTGATGGCTGTTGCTTTTTGAAAAAAGGATTACTGTCCGTATACTAAAATTGAGGATATACAACTGATTTTCAAAAGAAGAAGATAGCTAGAAATGCGAGTACATGAATGTCAAAACCAAAAATGATCGTCCTATTGGCCTCCCACAAAATTGTTGATAAGAAAATGCTTTGATATGCTTATAATGATTTTCTTTTACATGGACAGTTCAATAAACATAATAGTTATCCATGGAAAGAACAGCAATGTTTGTCTGGGAAATAAAGTTTCAAGTACCAATGCTCCATCGAGAAGCCCGTTTTCGCGTCTTCTTCTTTCCAACAACAACGTTGAGACGATTGGACATCAGTGAAGCATGCTCATTTTGCTCGCCATTTTCACGTAGCGAAGACTTTTGATTGTGACAATACCTATAATTCCAACTGTTCCTACATTGTGATCGAAGGTAACACCTACAATGAGTTACTATGATACCCAGAATCTTGATGATCATCATTTCTTGAATGTTGATCACTACTTCGTTTAGGTGATCCTTTAGCTTTCTGTAAAAAATCATGAAATTTGTAAAGAATCATTAGCTTCCAACAGATCAAACAAAGACCTCACTTTCTTTGGAATACGAAAATTTACGTGCTGTTGAAGGACTGTCTGCAGTCTGACAGCAGCACTTCTCACTCGTTCGAATCTCAGCTCGAGCGATTCATGGAAGCACTGAAACGCAACGTTTCATTTAATCTCGAGATTGAAAAAAATCCAATGAAAAGTAAAAGTATGAAGAAAGTACTTCTGGTTCAGAAGGATGGCCTCTCCTGCTGATTCTAAACAAGATTTCGTCTACTACATCTATTACACAAAGCGAATCAGGGCAAGGCATCGAGACAAGATCGGAGACCACTGTTAGAAGGTCAGGTGCCCGAGCCTGAAACCACAGCATATTTTGCAATAGGATTACCGAGGACTCAAATAGAGAAAAAAAACCATGATTGTTGACGCGAACAGTGTCTCGACAATTTTACTTATTGAGTAATCCTTCATCACAATTTTTCATTTGCAGCTCTAATCACATCTAGCAATCGATTCGTTTCTTTGCATTCATTCTGCATAAAAGTCTTCAAACACCTTCCAAGCTGTTTCAGCTGCTGCTTGAGGATTTCGTCTCCTTCAGAATGTGGTAGAATGTCGCTCATGACGAATCTCCTTACAGTGTTGGAGGCAGTCGCGCGTCAAGGCTATTCCAATTTACTCATTACAAAAAAAAAGAGTTCGAAAGGGGATCAAACCAACGCGTTGCTTATCAGCTTGCATCCTAATACACTGCACCACTAATCACTGTGCTAACACGTCCACGATCTTGTAGCATATAACAAATATTTTCAAAATAATGACCTCACACGATTTCAATTCCTCACTACCTTAATGTGATGCAGACTTTTGGCTATGGATATGTGATAGATAACCGAGGGAAGGGCTTACGGTTGTGATACTTTCTTTTCTGAGAAGGATTTAAACATTATAAGAGTGCACTTATGATATATGGAGGTGGGTATCGCAGTGGTCAGTGATGCAGTGTGAGAAAGCGAGGTGATTAGCGATGCGCTAGTTCGAACACCTCCTCCAATACTCTCTTGAAGTCAATAAACGAACCCCCTAGCCTGGTTACTTCCTAGAAGTCGCCTCAGCGTCCTACTTATAGCATCGTCTCAACTGGCATTTTATACTAGTCCCAAAGAAGAAACCCATGCAGCAGCCAGAGCAACACGCTAAATATTCGAAGACGTTTGAGATGGTGGATAGATCGAATGCATGAAATGCTGGGATTAGCATAGTAAACTGTATGAATTGGTCGCTCAAAAAAAAAAAACGATGTTATAAAAGCAGAAGAGGAAGCTGCTGAAGGTTAATTTCCGTTCAAACAAAGCAAAAAATGAACAGTTTACAACAGAAGAATGGCGCTCTTCAATATATTATTAAACAAGCGACATTTACTTATTTGACTTTCACCATCACTATTTGAATAGAAAATAGCTTTTTTTTTTGGAAAAACATATATTCTCTCACTATAGTTATGACTAACGAAATTTCAATTGATACAACTGTTTTATTTACGCATTCGCTAGCAAAGCCACTAAATTTGACAGCCAGGACAACATCAACATAGTCTAACAAAGATCATTTTCAGGCCGAGATTATGTGATGGCTGGCTATTCATATACTCCAGAGATTAAGGGAATTTTAATATAATAATAAGTGCTTGTTAATTAAGAAACTATAAGACCTTTTGTGAAATATAAAACACTATTTCGTACGAAACACTTCCAAGATGAATTTATCTTAATCAATTTCTGAACAAAAGACGTAAGTAAAAGAGTTACATTTATAGCTTCAGCACATGACTGCATTGCAAGTAGCGAACGAATTATACATTGCTTCAAGTTGAGATCATCGCGAGTCATTGTTTCGGGGCAAGCCGTTCGCAACCACGATTTGAAAATATTGGGTAAACCATTTGCAACAAATATATGTTGCAATGATGTATCCTATAAATAAAAATTTTGTGAAATCCAAAATTAACGGCTTAGAAATAAGATAAAATTACGTACCACAGAGCTTACAGCTTCAACGATCTGACACATTGATCTCACGACACCGTACTCTCTTTTCACGAGAGTCATTTCTGTCTGAAAATCTACAAATTTCTGGGGACATTCCAAAACTCTGTATCAAACCCACCATGAGCTTCATCCAACTTAGAACATGAGTTTTGTTGCGACAACCAATCCTTAGAGCCTTAGTAAGCCTTTCCTCTATCTCAGACGCTGTCACAAAGACATTTTCACTATAGCGATGAGATTTTTTGAGACGAGGAAGAATTCGCTCGGCAGACTGGAACAGATGCAATTAATCAACACCTATAAAGCCTATGAAAAAACACTTCATTGCCCATCACCTTCATATCTTCATCCGCACTTTCCTCAGTATCACTTTCTGTCTCCGTTTCCTCCTCGACAGAATCATCATCTAATAACTCAGGTGGCTTTCCTATCCATCCGGAACATGTGGTCGCACCGCAAAAACACCGTTGTGCCTCTCTTCTAAAACCGTAAATTGAAATGACTAACCCAGTAAAAAAGGTCACAAGGTTTAACCCTCTACCTTAGTAAAGAACTTACCCATAATTTTCGAACTGATAATCGAATGTAATCTCTTCTCCAATCTCGATATCCCTCTTGGCAAAGAAACCAATTCTGTCGATAGCACCTGGGGTCTTTGGAACGTACCACTGCAAGACAAAGATACATGGGATGAGATAGCAAAAAAAAAAAAAAAAAAATTAGTTCATTAGCACTAAACCCAAACTCCTTGGAAAAGTTCTATACCTGCAAAGTAGGACGAAATGGCTTACTACGCTAAACACACCTTTTCACAAACTGCATTTGGCTCGCAAGAATGGTTCATAAAACGAGAACAATTGCCTTTCTTGGTCGCATCAATAATCAATGAACCTATTTCGAACATATAATGATGGGTATGCGATGGATCGCGTCCATATCTGAATTGTTCGTTCAAAAGAATACAACAGATCAGAAGTGCTAGTAGAAGACCTACTTTTTCAAGCGCTTAGCGAATTCTTCAGACGAGACCACTTCGCCAACATACTCGATAATGAACTGACCTCTGTCATGGAAAGAAATATGATAAAGTGAAAAACCTACAAAACCATAAAAGTATACTCATCACCTGTTTACACCTGAATAATATCGCAATGCTTTAAGTAAATGAAATACCCCCAGAAAAATATGTCCGTGTTTGACAAAACTTTGCTACCTTTTTTTCTCATTGCCACTATAAGCATCTAAGTGATAATTAGTGAAAAAAGCTCGTACCAAAAGGTTTTTGAATACGATTTTTGCAATGAAGTTGCAGAATTTTGGTATGATTTGATTGCGCATTTTCTTGCGAATATGTGGGTATACGACTTGCCTACACTTGCTCTGAAATGAAACTGTCGTGGGAAGAAATTCCCTTGATACTCATGCACGAAGTCGCGCAAGGGAAAATGCTAGTGAAGCGGAGCGCAACATTAATGGAACTTCGAGCGACGATACGGTTACAGTGGGGACGGCCAGGAAGTGGTTCGCGATGTTCAGTGCTGCAGAGCACAGCCTGGAGGATCAGATGCGCTTTCGTCGTCCACAAGAAGTTGATCGCCAAGCTGTGCTTGAAGTGGTCAACTGGCCGTTTCACTAACATTTTTCCCCGCGCCATTAGTGCATGCGTAACAAGCAAGTTTGTTCCCGAGACAGTTCCATTTTGAAGCAACCATAGGCAAGTTGTATATCAATATGTTCGCAAGAAAATACTAACCAAAACCATGTAATTTCACTGTGAAAATCACAGTTAATAATCCAAACGCCACAAACTTTTTACGCAACCTAGTGGAACCTGCAGGAAGTTCAAAGAACATAGTACAAGTCTTTATGAACACGACCCGGTCCATCGACGTTCCATACCATGCACTTATAGGACACACAAAAATATATAATAAAGGCTGAACAAACTTCTTAATAGGAGCTATCGCCTGCACACCAAATCCTTTGCTAGGTCCAGTATAAAAAGCTTGGACAGCAGCATATTCTCTCTAAACACAGAGTGAAGAGGAATCATCAAAAAGAGATGACCTAAGTAATTTCTCATATCTAACTCTATTTACATATACATACATATATATGCAGATACACACATGTACACGCACGTATAAACGCATGTGTACATATGTATATGTATATGTATATGTATATATATATATATATATAATGTACGCATATGTGTACCCACATATGTACATGTGTATACATGCATAGCTATGTGTATATGTATGCGCACGTACCTGTACTCACATATAATATATGTGTACACAAACAGGTACACGTATGTGTGTATATGCACATATAGACATACGCATCTATATATATATATATATATATATATATATATATATATATAAATATGTATATGTATATGTATATGTATATACATGTGTATATGTATATATATATATTTAAACGAAAAGCTTGGAGAAGCTTCAGGTCAGTTATAGTTTTGTAAGAAAATCATCCAAAGAGAATACTTACTCTTGCGAACCTCCTATTCTTGCACTTTTTCTTCTTGCCCAGACAATTTTTAGGGCATTCGGTGAACATGGATCTATTATCACATCTAGCGTCAGAGCAATCCAAATTATTACTTCGACAAAAACACCTGGAAATCAGATCGCTACGCAGAGACAACTGAGACGACAACACAATATTCGAAAAAACACTCACATCAGAGATTCCGCTATCCTTTTGGTTTCGACCCTGTAGATGCATTGTTCAATTTCCTCGTAATGAGGCACTGGGGGTACGTCAGCTGATGACGAAGGAAGTTCAAAACCATTGTCTTCTTTCTCAACTATTCTTGACTGTGATTCATCCTTAAATGAAAATGTGGATTCGCCGAACACCTATACAATCATAAGTACAGTGCAGATTACCCAGGATGACTTTTGCTGATAATTCGGATCTGTGCATACAGAATGAGGAGTCATCGCTGGACCACTGGCTACATTCTGGACTCCAAGAACAGCAGCAGAGTTTTGTTCGGAACTCTTGAAAAAGACTCGAGCTGGTCAGAATCACAGAATTTAGGAGAACATTCATCAAATTACCGTCGAATTTGCCTCATAGACAACTGGCGACAATTCTGAAGTGGTGGACACCATATCCACCTGAAACAATGGGTGAGGATTTTAGTAACAAACTCGATGTTAAGGTTGCCATCACCCTCGTTAACTGTGATTGAAGATAAGATAGATAAGTGATGATATTGACATCATACAAGAAGGCTTCACCCACCGTAGGTCTTTGCTTCAGAAACTTCGCCACAACTTCAGCCGCTCGCCGAACCTTCTCTTCAAACCGCTTCCGCTCGAAGTCCTTCATCAGAGCTTCTATATTTTCTTCAATTCGCTTTTTCTCTTCTAACGTTGGCTGGGACTTTTCAGGTGTTTGGAAAGTCACAGCCGAGTTTTGCTCGCGAGCTCTATCAGTGCAATTGTCTGACTCGTCGCCAGAAGATACTTCCATGTCTACCTAAAAGTATTATATTCTCTGCCCTGATAAATACTAATTTAGACGCTTATAGACTCCTTCCCATTATGAAATTCTCAGTCAGTCAGTGAGTAGCAATCGACAATCTACGCACACATACGCCATACACTCTACAAAACCTGCACAGAATGAACGATCACACGAAGCTTGCAAGTCGCTCAGTTAAAAGTTCTCACATAGAACCTTCACTTTCCTCTTAGGGTTAACAATCCGGAGAAAACATAACGGAAGAGATTGTGATGTTGAAATTAGCAACCTCGCAAAGAAATTCAAAACATATGCGCGAAGTCTACCGGTTTCCTGGATAGATGCCAACAATCCAAAAATCAAACGCATAGAGGAGTGTTTCTGAATCGCACGTGACCCCGCACCAACTTCAGACTGAATCGTTGTTTTCTGGCTTGATTCGGGCACATTCCGGCTGTATGGAAGACGCTGCGCGGCCAGTCCCCAACGAGCAACGAAAGACTTATGAACAACTGAACTGTAAACGTTCCAGAAAGAAGCTGCTTAGTGTGCGAACTAGAAAAAAATTGGGCTCACTTTGATTATAAGGCAGAGAATGAAGAAATGGTCCTTTTCGCTGAACAAGAACTTTTTATACAAGTGTTAATAAGTATTCGAAAGATTAAAGCTCGCAGCGGTGTTCTACTTGCTGGCTTTTTGAAAAGGACTTTTTATAGCGCTGTAACATTCAAAACAAAATTACGTTGCACAATCGCCACGTGCTTTTCTGATTATTTCGCTAGACACAACTCTTTTCTCAAACTATCAGTAGTGATCGTTTGACAGCCCGAATTTCGGATAACTGCAAATGTGTTTGCTCCTTGGAAAAGCTTTTTTTTACAGCGCTGAAGCAAAAAAGAAAAATTCTGTGCTTCACACATATTTCTCTCAGAAGAGAGCTCTTCCCTCGAATCATAAGTAATCATTCGATGGCGTAAGTTTCGACGATTCCAAGGCTTTGCTTAGTTTCTGAAAAGACAGTTTCACTGATATAGAGAGAAAAATAAGATTGAGTTTCACTCACGTGGCTGATCGCCTGTCAACTAGGACGCGTGAGTAATGTCGATCGATAGTGACGATCGATAGGGCACACAGGCGCAATTCACATGTGCAGCGCGATTTTTGTTATTCGATTTACGACCTGCTTTGGAAGAAATTCCAAATAAACGGTATGAATATGATAGTCGAAAATTTCCTCCAGATGTCTATATGTTTTCGCGCTTCCAGCGAATTATAAGCGGGTTAAAAATAAAGGCGCGCGAAACGTAATTTTAAGTTGAATGCTTCAACGCTATGAAAAAGCCTCTCCAGAAAACAAAACGGCACGTATAGCACTTCCTCAAGACTAAGCTTTCGAATGACTACTAAAACTCTTATGAAAAGTTTTTGTTAAGCTAAGAAGATAGCTTTTCGTTCCCTGCAGGATAACCGAATTGATCCACAATTTACCTATCACGTTTATTTTTGCTGAATTACCAAGGCATTTGCCTGAGTGGAGATTGCGAGTTTACTTGAGCATTCCAGGCTCTAAAAAAGGCAACCCAACGTGCGCCATTCTTCCACTGTGGAAGAGAGAGAGAGAGAGAGAAGAGAGAGAGCTGTCAATTAGGAAAGATTTCCTATCTGAAATTTTTACGGAGAAAGAGAAGGTGATGGACTGATCGATTGCCTGCGATGCTCGCCAAGACGCGGCGTGGGGCTTATCCCCGCCCCCAAAGCTCTCCAACAGCTAAAGCCCTTGGAACGCCACAGCCTGGTTACCCTCGCGATTGCAATGAGACTCGCTTAATAAGTATTCCTTGAAGTTCAAGAAGAAAACAAGACAAAGAGATTCGAATAGTAGAAGCACAGGGATCCGTACAGTGATAAAAACACTGAGACAGATCAAATGAAGAAAATAAAGAGAAAGAGAAGACTTCATGGCAGGAGGATATCCCAGGACCGCGATTTCAATCAATCTCAACGCTGACAAGTTGACTCTCGAAACTCTGAAGAACGCAAAACCTCCGCAGCGTTGGCTAGAGTACGTTATTGTGCTAAGAACCTTGAGTCTACTCTCAAGGAAATCAGCAATTTATCACAAAAGAGGACTACTCGAAACGGCACATATTTTATGGAATAAAAACACGCAGTTTCATTTGAAATACGAATTTCCGTGCATAGCAAGACTTGCAGGAAGAAAAATCCATTGGAAACAGTTTGAAACGCAGAACGAAGCAGTAAAAGTAGTCGAGCACCCACTTTGAAGTTCTTGACTTGCTTTTATCAATGAAAACCACTGGAATGTTCCCCAAATTGTCCATAAGAAAAAGAACGAAGCAAGTGCTAAAAGCATAGAAACGGATTTTACCTCTGACAGACGAAGTCGACATAGGGGCAACCGTCCGCCAGGGCCCCAGGCAGAGAATGGTATTACCGTAAACCGTGGGTATTCCGAAATAGGAAATGGTATCTCGATAAACACCGTACTCAGGATAGAGTGTCAAGACCAACAAGTGTACACTTGGCCTCCTGCGAAACTTCTTCAGATATACTAAACAAATACGAGAATTTAGAGACCACTTCGAATCCCTCTCTAAATTATAGAATAACACCAAATATTATCCAAATTAGAGATCAGCTAGTAAATTATTCTATCAATGAACAAATAGTTTCCATCGGAAGCGGCCAAGAAGAGCAAGTGTTATCTTCTGTAGACTCCCTATTGCTGATTTAATTTCTAAGTTCAAGCATCCAATTGGATAATCTGCTAATCGAACGAATCATCTCCAAAACAGGAATCGCTACAGTGCTGGAGGGGTGTTGCAAAGCAGGTCCGCCTCGTCTGTATCAACCGGTTGACTTCCGCGGACCCAGAATGGGCGAACTGGAAGCGGCTCCAGTCGTCAGCATGGGAACGGCTCCACCACCCTCCCCCCTCGCTGCGACTCTAACCTCAGCGTGACACAGTGAACAAAAACCGGAGTGAAGTGTTGTGGTAGGGGATCGAACCAGTAACCTTCCTCCCGATGGGATGGCGAGTGGCAAAGAGGAGTGAGACAGACAGTGATTGCACACCGAAATCGGATTCGCAGAGTTAGGGAGGGAGTGGAGCCGTTACTATGACAGTGATTGGTGCCCTTGCCACTTAGATACGCGCAGCTTGGGTCCGCCGAAGTCAGTCGTTTAACAAGGACCAGCCAGTGGATATAGCCAGGAGTCTAACTCGGGTAGCTACGGAATTGCGGAGAAAAACACAATCACGTAATATTGAGCAGGTTAAAATATATCAATGTTTCCGATCACTCAAAAACAATCTCGGATCAGTACATCTTGACTATGAACTTCATACCCTTTTTGAGGCTGAGGACTCAAACAAGTATCAGAAGTAGGTGTCCTTAGAGAAATTCAGAACAAAGGACACACTCTGCCAGAACAACGGTAGCTGAAGCCCCACCTTGGAAGCCCCAAAGTTGGAAGATAATCGGATTATAGATGTACTAGAAGGAGTCCATTCAAGAAGTGTTAGGATCAGCAAAGCAATAGGAAATATGGATCTTTTAAATACACACGTAGACATATACACATATACATTCATACACATACACACACATAACACACACACACACACACATACACACACACACACACACACACACACACACACACACAACGAGATTCCAACTTTACGCATCTTAAAGTTTCATCTCTTTTTCTCGTAGAGGCTTATACCGGTGATTGGATACCAGAGAGTATTCGGGCGAAAATTGAAGAGACTAGACCAAACGACTGAAGGAATCTATGCATCGCTTAACGCGTTGAGGACCGCAATGATATCTAGGCTTCGCGCGCTCGCGCAGTCGACTGCATCAAGGCGCGCTTTCATCACGAATTGTAGCTTTTGAATAAAATTTAGTCTTTTTTGCCATTAAAGAGGGTTTTGGAATTGATAAAAGAAAGAATTTCACTTAGGTGAGTTCTTTAACGCTATCGGTAGTTGGAGAAAAGCCAGTGCTTCCTAATGGACAATGACAAAAATAAAGTGTATCTAAAAATAACTGCTCTTTGAAAACGAAACTTATGTGTTATGATGAAACTTTACATTGCAAATTCCCTTATCGGAGGTGTTTGTGCATATTGTTGTAAGATGAAGTTATATCAAGTCTTCTTATAAGTTTTGGTATTGAAGCAATAAACACCGAACCTATCAACCAGAAGTAATCAAAACTTCTTAAGAACACCATTCAAAATATGCGCTGTCAGCCTGAACACATTTCTGACATCTCTCAAGCAAGAAACCAATATCGTGCTCATAGACTCGTCATTTCTGGACTGAAAAAAGTTGTCAATCCTCGACGCAAATGATTGATGTCTCGGAACATCTTCTTCCTTTGGAAGTGCTCCAGCGTTCGAAAGGGGTGATAGTCAGACGGTGACAAGTCAAGACTGCACGGCGGATGATCCAGCAACTCTCAGCTCAGTTGGATGAACATCCTCTTTATCCATTCGACGACATGCAACCTTGCATTGTGTTGAAGCGATGAGAGTATGGCGACGTCGACGAGACCATAAGAAAGCTCACAAAATTCCGCCTACAGCGGTGTTGATTTGTTGCCTGAGAGATGACAGAAATGTGTTTAGGACTGATGGCGCATACTTTGAATAGTGTTGATGAGCAATTTCAATTATTTCTGATGAAAAAGTTGGTAATTATTGTTCAAGTGCCAGAACTTCTGAGAAGGCCTGATGATTTGCTGCTCCAAAAAATTTCAAATCCTTTTCAGGATTTGGAAAGGTGCCAATCGTGAATATTTGAAGAATAGTGAAATAAATAACATAGGAATGACACTGCTACACCGAAAAGAATCGAGTGGTCAGCAAGAACTCAAACGTAGTGGTAGTACACGTCCCCAGTATGCGTGGAACGCGGGTTCAACTCCCGTCAAAGATCAGACCACTCAATTCTTTAAGGTAAATTTGAAAATCATAACACTGCGAAAAAAGCAGTAAAAACTTCAAAAATCCTGGGTACCACATCGATAATTGTTTGACTGAGACATTATCGGGGCGTACACACATCATTATTATTTACTAAGCTGTGGTCTATCAAAGTAGAGCACTGGACATTCTGCGGCTGAAAATAAAGACTAGACTTGCCTCATCCCTATCGAGATCTGGCGAACAACTCGTACAAGGAGCCACAGCAATCAGAGCATCATTCTAAAATTCAATAATTACATAATTAACAAATAAAACAGATACGAGCTTGCACTTTTTCACTCGATCAGTACCAAAACGCCAAATATCAATACCAGCAATCAATATACATGGAACTAATCGAATGTCCGTCCGCAGTACTTCGTACAATATCGATTATTTAAACTACATTGCTAGGAGCGCGTGGCGCAGTTGTTAGAGGTGCTTCGCGACACACACGTGGTCGATGGTTTGATCTCATGCTTAAGGCGCACCAAGCCTTAAATCCCTCCAAGATCCATGAATTGGCACCAGATTTTTCTGACGGGGTAGCAGAAATGCCATGAGATAACGGTAGCCCACCGCCAGCCATCATAAACGCCATGTGTCGCCAAGCCTCAAATCCCTCCAAGATCCATGAACTGGCACCAGATTTTTCTGACGGGGTAGCAGAAATGCCATGAGATAACGATAGCCCACCGCCAGCCATCATAAACGCCATGTGTACATTCAATCACCTAACGTTAGGCTTGATGAAGCTGAATATATGGCGCGTATCCAAGGATTAATCAACGCTGAGAGCTTTATTCTTTCATTTACATTATTGATTCCAGTACAATAATCTTCAAGAGCAGCCATAACGTTTCAGTAAGCTGGACAAATGACTGTTAGAAAGACGCATTACGTGATCACGCAGCAATAATAGCAGACCTCATTAACATCTCTCTTAACTTTTTAGGGACGGCGGCTGATCGCCCGCACAGAGCGCAACTCGCAAGAACGCGCGATTTTTGTTATTCAGTCAGAGTTTTCCTCCATTCGAAAGAAAACTTTAAGTTCCTTTGTGTCACTCTCATACTCCATAATTTTCTCTACATAGCCATATGTTTTTTGTGCATATAAGTTTTTTTGTACCACAAAAACTTCCAGGCAAAACGTGATCTTCTTTTCGCTCTTACAGTGTTCTATGATGACCTCTCAAAAAAGCAATTACAGCATCGAAATCCACGAGATTTAGGCCATCAAATGGCTAGTAAGAGTTTAGCAAAGAGCCATATAGAAATCCAGCCGAGCAAATACAAGAAATTGAGTGCGGAACATAATTATGTTCTCGCTGCCACAACATGATAGAAAGGTTTTTCCGAAAATAAGACACAATGTTAAGATCTCAGAGATTTAAGCATTCGAACGGCTGCCCAGTGACTGAGAGGAAAAATCAGTCCAGCGAGGAAGGGCTTGAAACAACCGTGTACCTAAGCTGGTACAAGTCGCCCCTCAGAGGGTCAAACGCTCTACAATTGCTACGAAAAAAAAAGAACTCAATGTCTGAAATGAAGATATTTTGAAAGAAAAGTCACCAACCTTTTCTAATGCAGGATCAACCTGAGACTCAGTATCTACACTGTACGCATAAGATCCCAAATTCTTGTGTTCTTCACCACTAATTCCTTGAGAAAACACAACTTCCATGTTGTCGTCTAGTGGAGATTTCGGATCAATACTAACTACTTCGTCCATAGAAATCTAAAACTTTCGATTACAGACACAAAAAACGCACATAAGCAAAATTGTGAAAAAAGTATTGATCGCTACGATTTTGTCCAATGGTCTCCACAATAAGCGTACCTTATTTACACAAAAATACGTGATCACTACTTCAGAAATCAAGTTTCAATTGCTGTAAAAAGATTCAGAAAAGGGACCACATCTTCCCCTAATCCCCTCGAGGCCTTGAATTTCACAGGTAGATTGACCACAAAATTCCAGAATACCTACATGTGACTCATAGAAGACAAATTTAAACAAAAAGTACTATACATAAACTTGCTCGAGGTTTAAGAGAAACTGTACTGGTTTAGCTGTTTTGTCCCCTGGAGTTCCTAAACAAGCCTAGCTGAGGCTTCCTAGCGTCGTCATCAGTTTATCGCAGTCGCCGACCCCTCTGGATCAGAGGGAGATTACCAACTTGGGACCAGTGGCTACCAAGATGGGGCTAGGCGGTCCTGGTACGGTTTAGTTTTAGCTAGTCTTTCCGGGTGGATACATCGAACTCTTTTTCAGCTTGAGTGGAGGTTCAACCCTGCACTTCGCACTGCGACACCCAAAAACATCTCCCAGCCACGACGGGGCGGCAAACCATTTTGGAGGGCCATACAGGATTGACATGCACAATTTGTACACAAGTGTATATTCATGTATGTCAAGCTAAAATCACTAAGTGAACAATCCTGGCTACCTTCCTTCTACTTTTAAAAAGTCAGGGATAAACTCATCCAAAACTTATTATTATCTTGTGACACTTTAGCTGGATTTATTACACTGTTCTTGCGCCCCATAAGAAGTAAGTGCAGATTTTGTCTGGTCAGCACTTGAAGGAGTCAGCTAGGAGAGGACCTTCACTTGTAAGAGGTGTTTTAGATGATTTACGGGTAATCAATAGAATTCTGAACTATGGAACAAAGAAGCACTCCACCCAACATTATACTCGAACATATATGTTAGAATAATGCTTTGAATCGATTTTCTTTTGAACCCCGTTATTATCAATCAATAAACATTCCTTTGTAATTTAATTAACCATCCGAATCGGCTCTGAAGAGGGCGAAGACATCAAAACTTTAGACGAGTAAATGTTCGTATAAACTTCGCGGTATCTGATGAGTCACAATAGGTTGAGGTGAAAGTTTCCGGAATTTGCCCATAACTTTAACATGTTTGCTGGTTTAAATGCGATTTTTACATGGTTGAAAGCTCGTTTTCTTGCGCATCGATTGATATATAACTCTTCTATACTGCCGCAAGATGGAATTGAACCGCGAACAGAAACGACTGTTGATGCTTCACGAGTACAAAGTGGGCACAAATGCCGCTGACACTGTTCGTCGAATCAATGAGGCATGGGGCGAAGGAACTGTTGGAAGACAGCTGTCTACGATCACTTCAAGGACTATTAAATCATTGACTATTAATTATTGACTCACTAACTATTAAATTGTGTTTTGTTCGAACTTAATTGATGCATAAATAAAGTTTTTATAAGCAAATTCCGGAAACTTTCTCCTCAACCTATTAAATGAGGCACGTATTCTCGGACTAGTTCACTTACACACTTTTTAGATAGTCTGGCCTAAAAGATAACATACTATAGAAACAATCAATGACAGAAAAATCGGTTCCTTTCTGTTAGACTGCGACAAATGAATATTCAACCTCATTCACTGGACAAGAGACTTTCATAAGAGTGCTAGTTATCATTCAAAAGCTTAAATCTCGGGCTAGAGCAGTAGGTGGCCGGATTTTTTGAAAAGACCCATTTATTATGCGATAAATCAAAAATAAAATTATGTTTCACGTTGGCCGCGCAATCCAACTATTATTTCGTTGAAAGCACCAAAAGTAAATGATTGTGTAGAGAAAATCAGTTAGTATTAGAGTCAGGTGCTTAATCTAGGGTTCTTCAAAAGGAAAACAGTTCCCAATTGAATAACAAAAACCGCACTTTTATGCCACCGATGAAAACGCCAACAGATCGAAGGTCGTGATGGAAGGAACACATCCGCCCTCGCCTTGTATCTCACCCACCTCATGGATTTGCCCAAAAATATAATTTCGCGTATTTGATTCAACCTTTTTCCCTAATGCAGTGCAGAGAAACGGTCTCCCCAGAAGATAAACACGGCGTTGGAATCTACAAATCTTACGCTATCGAATGACTACTAAGTATAAAAAAGACCTCTGTCTTGCGAGAAAAACGCGTGTGTGAAACACAAATGTTTTCCTTCCGTTGAAGAGTCATAATAGAGACTTTTTTGGAAAACGGCCATGTATAGCGTCCCCAGAGATATAGGCTTTCAAATGATTATTAACACTCTTATGAAAAGTTCTTCTTTTCGAGCGAATGATCGATATTCATTTTTCGCCGTCTAACAGAACATACTCTAAAATCAATTTGCTTGTTAAATCTATATATTTGAGCTCATGCTGAGTAATAAAACACTAGTAGACAAATGAATAATGATAGCTCAGGTCTTTACTGCCAAACAAATCATAAAAGCTTCAGACTCTGAAATTATATCCAAAAAAAACCTTATTTTCATCAGCCTCGCCGGGTATACAATTCTGGAATGCTGGCGAAGGACACAACTCGGATCTCCCATCTGGGGATGAGAACTAAAGAAAACTGTCTTCACCGAAAAGATATGGCAGAAGTGGCACAAAAGTATTGATGAGAAGCTTACAATTCCGTCACTGTGTTGTGAATTCGTGTCAGAACATGATCCATCGGTGAAGACAAGTTGGGGTGGCGATTCCTCGTCATCCTAAAGAGGGCACTCTTTATACAACAGAAAAACTACTCAAACTAATTGTGTTACGAACTGTCCTTTTGCGGCCTCCGCAAAACTAGCGTAAAAAAGAATAAAGGACGAAACTCTCGGCGTTCATCAATCCCTGCGGAATGCGCCATGCATTCGTCTGCAATCAATTTTTAGCTTTCTCTGAGATAATTAATGCGTATCTAGTCTTTATAGTGACTCGCGGTGGCCTACCAGTACATCGAGTCACTGCTGCTGTCCTCCTAGGCGTCTGGTGCCAATTCACCGACCCCGAAGGAATAGAAGGCTTGGTGAACCTCCACCACGAGATCGAAGCCATCGACCAATGATTGACCGGCCCTTGACAGAGCAACCCTAATCACTGCGCCATACGCGCTCTTAAGTTACCATATCTTTTCCAATCGGCGGCTGACGTTTCTACGACTTCATTTTCATCAAAGCCGCCTCGTAAGTTAAGAGAAAACCTGCTAGTAAGGTGTAAGCATTAAACCTGACGCAATGGCTCCTTAAAAGGCTAAGCTGCCGAAACGTCCGCTATCGATACTGAAGAATATCTACCAACCTCAAGCGGGCTCTAAATGAAAGGCCAGGGTACCTCTCTTTGGTAGCACAGATTTTCAAGATTATTCCTGAGCAAGAAGTTTTATAAAAAGTGTTTGCAATCATTCGAAAGCTAAACAAGGTTGGTACGCCAGGGCCAGGGCTTTATGTGGGGCGGGGGTCACTGACGAGGAGGCCGAAACCTCCGAAACACCGGTGTATGGCCCTGGCCTACCAACCTCGTTTAGGCTAAAAGTTTTTTTGGACTTAATTTTGAATGTTTATCACGAGGTTTTAAGCACAGTCGATCACATGGATAAATTTAGGTCTACCAGCCGAAATCCATCGACTGAACAGTGGTGATGGACCAGTGTCATTGTACACTATGCCATCACCACATACGCCTCCCTCCTTGATTCAATGCAGGGCTTAATGTGGGGCGGGGGTCACCGACGAGGAGGACGAGCCTCCGAAACACCGGTGTATGGCCCTGGCGTACCAACCTCGTTTAGGTTGAAAACACTTTTTTTTAGGGACTAATTTTGAATGTTTATCACGAGGTTTTGAAAACAGTCGATTATATGGATTAATTTAGAGCCAGGACAGTTCTTGAGATAATTTCAAAATTCCTCCAACAGACTGTACTTGAAGCCTAGCTGAAGATTTAACATATGGTTTGACAGGACTTTCCAGGCCTTTTCGAAGTCTACTATAGCACTCGAAATGGCATAACAGACCTCCAAAAGGCCTAGAAAATTCTATCAGGCTATAAAATCCAATTTTCATTTCACATGGGAGCTCCAGTTAAAGAGCTGATTGCATTCATTGGTCCCTAATGAAGGCTATAAGAAGTCGAGCTCACCTCTGAACCGATTTCCATGAGATTCTGAATCTCGTCATCGTCATACCCGCTGTGATTCACAACAACCGAATGAGCATCTCCGGTGCATGGGGAGCCATCCATGGCTTACGGCGGCCTAATTCCCCTCAGTATGTGAAGTCGTCGTCGCATTTACAAGGAATAACGGTATGAGATGACCGGATGATGGTGAAACGAATCTCAGCTGAATGGAAATAGAAAGAATTAACTGCTTACATCAAGAAGTCTGATGAAAAATCCGCACGATACTCAAGAAACTATGGCGATTATTCCGCGTCTAGAAAGTCGACAGAAGAGGAAATCTCGGAGTATTCTTCATTGATACTTTCGATAATACATTTGAATAAGCGAAAATACACACAGACAGGGTGGGACAGACCATGGCGAGAGACTTTACAACTCCCTCCGTGATTAATATAAAGTCAGAAAATCAATATGGATCGACATTAAGCGCAGAGAACAATGGCTCTCGACGTTATCCACAGCTAATTGTCCACAGTTCTGCGTCATTTTATCGGGCAGGACCGACTGACTGAAATGACCTCAGGAAGGGAGAGATAACTCAGCACTTTTCTTGACTTGACAGGAGCAGACGCGACTATTCGTGTTAGTGGGATTTACTGACTACAACTTTGTAGAATGGTTGATGAAAAGCTCACTAATACTTTGGAAAATCGATTTCCTTTTGACCTGAGGATTCTCAATCACTGAAAGCTTTTTTGCTGACTTAACCGGTACCACTCGCCATTCGGCGGCTTTGTTTCGTTCAGTGGCCAGCCAATTGACTCGACTTACCGGCCCTGAAGAAAGAGAAGGCATCGCGACATTGTTGGCCGAGTAGGCCTCAGTTACGAACCTCGTAGTATCGACTACATTATCGGGAAAAAAGCCTGATAACTGGCATTCCAAAGCGGCTTTGCCCTCCTCAGAGCCGATCGATGACTCGAGTCGATTGTCGCCCTTAATCGCTCGTCCTAGGCTCGACTCGAATCATCGGCTCTGGAGAAGACAACGGAACGTCGCTAGCCACGTGAACTCATTCCACCAACTTCATGGTTGATGCTGAGAAGAATAGAAGAAATTACTCAATGGCCACCTTTTAGCGCCGTTTCGCCTTCTTCAGTGGCCCGGAAAGGTCAAATCGATTGGCAGCTTGCTCAGCCAAGTCAATGTGCAGTGTCTCATTGCCTCTGCACAAAAAACATGGGCAACTAAACTTCGTTTCGAATAGTAAACAACTTTTTTCCCAAAAACTACTCACCGTTTTGTTCTTTTCAGGCGTTCCAGGCATTCATTGGTCTGCATTTAATAAATTCTTCTATTAAGACAACCTCGCTTCTGCTCATCAATCACGGAAAAAACTCAACATTTCAGCTATTCGTCATCGATAAACAAAATGTCCAGGATAAAGCGAAACTTCACAAACAGAGCGTTCCTTGACAATACATCGGCACAGAAGAACACTTCATAGCCTTGAGATAAGAATTTTTTACATAAATAAGATCAAATTCGCAAAGAATCTGTCAATGTGCTGAACGAATACAAACTGAAAACGAAATTGAGAGGAGAGAGAAAGTCGCACTATTCTTTCACGGCCTATACTGATACAAAACAATCATTTATACGGCTAAATATAGACGGAATATCCCGCCAGCAGCCACTATTTCAGTTAAAACAGGGGCTACTGGAGCCAAACTATCTAAAA
Source organism: Parelaphostrongylus tenuis (assembly GCA_019055375.1). Lineage (NCBI taxonomy): Eukaryota > Metazoa > Nematoda > Chromadorea > Rhabditida > Metastrongylidae > Parelaphostrongylus > Parelaphostrongylus tenuis. Next base: position 59,932 of record JAHQIW010007458.1, on the reverse strand, counting down.
CAAAAAGAATTCATCAAAGAGAGGTAGAGAACAATTGGTTCACTCCACTTACAAAGCAATAAAGCTAAATAGAGTACTTCGGAATACTTGTAAAGATAGAGATCGATCGCGCGTTACTTCTTGCATTGGCGTTGAGGTGGTCTGTCCACCTCCATCGAGGCCGCGGTACCATCGGTCTGCATTGCAGACGCTGCAGCGGCCGCAGTCAGTAGAGCCTTCTCTGTCTTCAACATCTTGTCGCTATGGGAAATCACCTGGAACTACAAAAACTCGTCGACCACTTCACCCAAAACTCGGGGAAATAAATACGAAAAAAATGGAGATCGTTAAAAATCAATAGATGTACTAAACATTGCAAACGACTATTTTGAGACCTCGCTCAGGAACAACATAATCTGATAATGTATATTGAGCCTTTCATGAGGTCTGTTATGGGCATTTGACAGTGCAAGACGCGTGACTTAGCGTTAGAGTTTCGTCAGTTGCTTGGTGAATTTTGTTCAGTCAGTTCCTCGGGGATCTACCCCTCCATAGAGGAATCGACGACGAACTTCTCAAACTCGACTTACGGTGATACAATCATCATGGCGTTATTTCAGAGTGTCGAGTGAGATTGATCGTCGACTGCACGGCGTACGACTGTTTCGTGGGCACATGTAAGAAACACTACAATCGACTATCTTGAGACTTCGCTCAAAAAACAATACAATCCGACAATCTATTTTAGACTTTTCATGAGGTCTGCTACGATTGTCAGATTATACTGTTCTTGGGCTAGGTCACAAAATAGTCTACTGCAACGTTAGTTACATACGCACTCATATCAGCCATATCCCATGAAATCGACAATCAATCACACTCAACACTCTGAAAACACGTCACAGTGATTGTTCCACCGTGCGTCGAGCGTGAAAAGTTCGTTGTCGATTCTTCTATAGAAAACAAATCCCGAGGAACACGAAAAAGACACCGTGCAACTGACGAGACTCCAAGGCCAAAACAAGTCTGGCACTGTATAAGTGCTCATAACAGGTCTCATGGAAGGCTCAAACAGTGTCAAATCAATAGATGGTCAAGTAATTAAAACCCTATGCATGTTCACGAGGGTCAGTCGAGTCAACGTGCAAGGAAGTCCTTTTTCGTTCATCCCTACTACAGTCTCTATCACAACAGCAATAAACTACCTTAGGAAAAATGAGAAAAGAAAACAAAGATCTCAGCTAGCACCAGCCTGGCAGGTTTTAGCTATCCTTATCTTTATCCTTTATGCTGTAGATTAAGCATCAGAAGTAAACTAGCAAAACCACTTTAGTTACTCTTACAGTACATTTAGACTTCTGGACTCATATAGGCCACGTAATGTAATCCTTCGCGATCTCTGATGAACAGGAAGATAACTAAATTCATGAGTAAGTTCTTCATTAGGTGAAATGGTAGAGCTCGGTTACTACTCATGAACATACCCCCTGGGTCTATAACTTCTACCTTGAAAAAAGGAAAAAGAAGACCCGAGCGAAAAACCAAACAGTAAACTTAAGGACACTTTGAGCCTCTGTAGTAGCCAGAGGTCACATCCTGACAGAATGCAAGCACAACTCCTAACATAATTATTAAGTAGGCTATCTCAATGAACAATGCTCATAAGGAAATGAATGAATGGATGATGTGATTTGTATAAAAAAGATTAATCTTTTAATATGCCGTGAATATTTGGAAAGGAATCCTTTGACTTGTAAACTTAACTTCAAACTTTGTCCTCCATCTGCTTGAAGTATTATGTCAGTACCAACGGTTCGAAGCCATTTTCCCGAAAATAATGAGTTGCCAATCTGAAATCATAATGTTCTTTTCCCCACAAGAAGTGAGAGAGGGAGAAGACAAGCAAGGTTATTCAATTGATTTCAGAAGAAGGGGTTATACCAAGATGATATCAACGACTAGTAATCGCTCATATCCTTGCACAAATTGGGCTTACTAAACCACACATTACAGAATCTCTTCCATCTTTTCCTTAAATTCTACTCTATAAGACATGAAAAATTGTTGAAATACGTAGGCTGTAGTATTACACCACTTGCCTAACTGTGATCCCAATATTACTAAGTAATTCGAAAGCGTCTCAGTTAAGATCCGATTCGCTACTGTCATGCTTCAAAACTACTAGTGGTTTGTAACTGCAAGAAATACACGTAATGATTCATCCTTTTCTTGAGAAGCTGATTATTTCCACATGCCAAAATATAGCCTTGAGGAGCCCATCGGACTCGTTCAATCTGTCAATTTTCATCAAACTCTGCTGGAAAGTTGTAAATTCTGAGTTCATACCTTCAGAAAACATTTTTTTCTAAATTTCAAGACTCCACTTGTGAAACCAACCCCACGTAGCACATTGCATCAAAAAATATTAACTAGCGCAGTGCTGGGATAAGTCATTGGGTAACAAGGGGCTCCTTATTTATATATGTATATATATATATATACATATATATATATATATATACACAGGTATACATACACATATATATATGTATGCATATGTATATATATGCATATACATACGTATATATGTTTAACATCATTAATCAACCGTGACCATATACACGACTACATAACTTAAGAAAATTAGTTTCACTATAACGATAATAGAGCAGAGTCCTTACAGAGTATATCAGGCTTTCAAAACCTTAACTACATTAGCTATCGAGAACTAACGGTAGTAAAGGGAGAGTAGAAATTCTCACCGATGTGTCACATGACAGTGCGCATGTGGCGCAGTGGTCAGAGCTGTTCTGCGTCGCACACGAGGTCGATGGTTCGGTCTCGCGCTCACGGCACACCAAGCTATCCATCCTTCCGGGTTCGGTGAATTGGTACCAGAGTAGTCTCACACTTTTCTGGCAGGATAACACTAATTCGGTGCAGCGGGAGGCCACCGCGAGTCATTGTAAAGGCCAGACATGCATTCAATCACCTCAAACGAAGTCGAAAATTGAAGTCGCAAGCATGGCGCATCCATCACGGATCGATTAACGTTGAGGGCTTTATCCTTCATGTCAGGTGCACATCCATTAGGAGCAGAAATTTGATTACTAACTAGTAACTATGTCGGTCTAGGAATTAAGTTAAACAGGATAATTCTAATAGGATATGACTGATGATCATTATTTGAGCCACGCATGTCAGAGGTCTGTCAATGAGGGCTGACTAATAGAGCCCGAGGGTTTGATATCAAGCATATTGAGATTTGAGCAGTGGTCTTAAGAAAACACTCGAAACGAAAGATCCAATAGGATATTATTTTGAACTTTAGCGCCCGATATAAAATAAAGACTCTTGATGACATAGATACATATACACGTTCCTCTACATCTCTCTTTCTGAAGCTTTTTAAAAATCAACTTAATTAAGGCCCTTCCTATGATGATAACACAAACCTGGGTACATTTCGGAGGTGCTAGAATTCATTGAGCTCGGGAAGAGCTAGTAGTCAACACACCGTGTTCTTCTCGATCGACATGTGAATACATACCACTGAAGTTCTTATGCAGTCCGATTTGAGGATGCAGGCATCGAGAACGTTGTACTACACGAATTACAGTAGTGCTGTCCTCCCAGACAAGTCTGGTAGCAATTCACTCAACCCGGAGAGATGGGAGGCTTCGTGAGCTTTGCACACGGTAGAAAATCATCGACCACATGTGTGTCTCGGGTCATCCTAACCACTGGGTCACAAGCGTCCCTTCACAGTCAACAAACAACAAAACATGTAAAGCCTGTGATATAAATGGTAAGATATGATTTGCTGCTGATGAGGCACTCACTTGTAACAAAGGGGTTTCCGTCCCAGCTCTTCTCAAAGTGGTTTGCTTGGCAGCAATAGACTGACGGATTGCTAATGCGTCTAGAACACCGTTTACTTCTACTACTACGATCTCGTTCTCCCATTCATCATCGCTTTCGGCATTTGACATCTGCACTTTCGGATATTTTTCGTTATAGACCGCTCCCATGATTTTTTAGAAATGCAATAAAGTACCATGACAACAATAACATGGAGACAACAAATGAAAAAAGTGTATGGCAGCTAGAAACATTCATTTCCCATAAACAAACCAATCAATAAAAATTCCCGGTGTATCCCTTTCGGAACCATGGACCCACACCTATATTTCAAACCTCAGCGTTTTGCGTCTAACAATGGAGTGTGTTGCGTATAGTAATGGGGTGTAACAGTGGGATGTGTTGCGTCTCACAATGGCACGCTTTGGTTAGACGGCATTGTTAGAAGCAACATGCCTGGGGTCAGAGACGCAGGGGTGTTGGGTCCACGGTACCCAAGAGGCTGAAGCACGCTTGCGTGCGTTTTAGACAGACATCACAAACCAACAATTATAACAGAAATTTCAAAAACAAATGTATACAGATAATACAAAATCGATTTCTGAAAGGTCTTTATTTATTATCTGAACACTCTCTCACGACGAGCCTTTCCTAATCAGTTCCATGATTCTTGGATAGTGAGGGACGTATTCAGTTTCATGACGACTAATCACTGATGTGGTATATGAAGTCATTAAACCGCTGAGGAAAGACATTATTTCAGCATCAGAATGCTCAGAGCACCACTTAACATACTGATCAACCTAAAAAAAACATTAATCAGATGACTGGAAAATAGATTTTGCTAATATTCGTGAGAACGTAAAATCTACTGCATTTCTCACTCGCAATGCGTACATAGGGGATAGGGGGAAAGCTATCCCACTGAAAAAACCTGTTCGAAGCTGAAAGGTTTTTAGATTTCGAATGGGTGTCAGCTTAACTCGGTTCAGTGCTAGTATTTCCTTACCCGACCAGACCCGTTACAAGTTGATTGCTGACAGGTACGATAGCTATATATCGAAGAAAGACTGGTAAAAGTGGTGGTGTCGATGGTGTTGTGGTAGAACGGCTGCCCTAATATCGAATGTTTCGCATATCACTTAGCACTCTTGATATAAGATGTATCTTTAGAAAGGGCTAATTTTTTTTCTGTCTCTCATGAGTCCCGAATGAGTTGAGAAATCAAAAAAGAAATATTTTTCGACTTCAAAATGTTGGACGATAAAAAACTGCAGGGAGTATACAATATACATCAGTACACTGTAATTCTTGAACCCTCACGGAACCGTGGATCACGTCTCTGCGTCTCTGAGCCTCAACGTGTTGCGTCTGACAATGGCAGCCACCATTAGATGCCACTGTCAAATGCAACACACTGGTGGTTGACGCCATTATTAGACGCGACACGTTGAAGGTTAAAGACCCTGAGGCCATGGGTTCACACTACCGGAAGGGTTAAGTATATCTTCAACCAAAAAAGTAAACTCTAATTATGTCACTAGAAAGAAGTTCTTACCGTCCATTCGACACTGATATGCGGCGACAGGAGACTAGCTGGACTGTCGGCAATGAGTAGATGAATATATATCCAAGCAGGCAACGGAGAAATCATCATGTGCTCATGGTCAGCTTCTGAGCTTACACAAGAAAATACTGAACACAACTGCACTCTATCCGAAAATTTCAGGCTTGGGGTTAGCTTTGTATCGACGAGATTCATTAGGCTGAAACACGAAGCACACCATACGATTCATTCACCTCTTTCTTCAAAATAAGGAGGAAAAAGGATGCAATCACTTGAATGTGACAAAAAAACAAGTGCGCCACTTACCTTTCTAAATCTGAAAGAAGCTGTTGTCGAATACGATCACTAAGTGGTCTAAGCAATGTGGCATTGAGGAAAAAAAGTTGAATCACATAGTCTGCCAGAGAGGATAGCGAATAAGTACTTTGAATGGTTGAGTAGAAATGTGAAAAATGACGTTCCAATCGGGAGATATATTCGATGAGCTCCTAAAAGCACTCTAAATTCTCAAACTAACTAAATGCAGGTTGTAATGAACTGGAACATTTTTTCCCCAAAAGCTTGAGATTATTTGTGAAAAAAAGATAAGCTTTTGGCGTTGACTAATGCCTAACAGATGGGCCATGCATTCGACTACATTCACAGCATCGTTTGATGTGACTGAGTATATATCCTTTACACAGACTTGTGGCTGACTGCCGATGCATAAAGTCGGTGCTGCTATCCTTCTAGACAAAGTGTAGTACCGATTTACAGAGCCAGAGGGACTGAAAGCTCAGTGGGTCTTGAGGTCAGGGTCAAACCATAAACCATCGATTGATCGAACGCGTGTGTTTGCAGATTACTTCTAACCACTGCGCCACACGCTCTCGAGATGTTTACCATGACTAAATCTGAATAACATAAGCTAGGAAAATATTTGAAGATATCGATAGATTTAGTTAGTTTCTACATTTATTACTTCAGCACGAAAAATAGATAGATGGTAAAAATATCTAAGGCAAAAAGACAGGTGCAGTACTTGCAACATAAAGTTGTGAAGGAAAACCTGCATATAAGGAGATATCGCCTTTTCTGGAACCATTTCACGATGCATTGATCCAATTATTGCAAAGATACTTCCACGGATGGAATCCATAATAGTCGATACACATTCAAGTTCAAATGACGATAACGGTTTTGCTTGAACCGGCCACTTAGTTACCAAATTATTCGCAATTTCCAATAATTTATAGTTCTTCAACTGGTCATTCCGTAACCGATCTCCTGCAAAGCAATTTCTGACTACTAATATATCGCACAAACTACTAAAATCACATAAAATAAGCTTCCGGTTTTCTGAAAATCGTTCAACCTCAGTGGTAGACATTTTCGAACGACCACAGATCACAATTCATTGCGCAGATCCTGGAACTCCTTACATAAGTTCCGATTTCTCCCATTAATTCGCAGTTCCAAAGGTCTTTGAAAGTTTCACGTGTTGTATCACCTGCTATTTGAGGCTTTTGTTTTCTTCGTGAATGTCGTAGAATACTGATCGAATAGATTCTTTGCGATCTTGAAGGTAGCCAAGTTGGGCCGCTCCCAAGAGACTGCAAGAGAGATTTGGGGATGGGGTCGAACCGGTACGTAGTTTCTTGATAACATGTAACACAACTTGATTAGCGCCTTCACAGCAACAGACACGTTTAGTATAAATGACACAACGGAAAGAATGAAGATTGAAGACCATGTGGTTGAACAATGTAAAAGGAGAGAGATCTATTCATTTAAACTGACCAAAAAGCAAATTCTCCGGATCCAATTTGATTTCTGATTCCAATCGTTTCGCGACCATACTTAAGCACTTGTGCACATTTCGTTGTGTTTCATCCCGAAGCTCTGAATCCCACTCGAATCGCCTCACTTCTTCTTCCACAGTGGAAACTAACTAGAAATAGAAATAATGTGAATGTTTAGTATACGAAAGCTTAGAGTACACACTAACCATGTCAACAAAGATGTTGCTTTGAGTTGTAAGATCGTATTGTTCCACAACTCGGTGAAGCTTAGCCAATGACTGACTCAAAACGGAAGTTTTCAATGGTCGAAGGGCATCAAATAGAGGTCTGACACATTCTGGAGATCCATTCAACATTCCGCTCATTTGCTGTACAAATCTGAAACACACATTGGAAACAGAAGAAGTTGAAGCAAAAGCTTGAAAGAAGGCTCACTTTAGCGCAAAAGGAGCGTCCAGTGGGATCCGTGCACGAATGGTACGAACTAATCCTTCAATAAACTTCGTCAAATGTTTGTTGCCTGAACATTAAACAATCACTTTTCGTAATATTAGTTGGTTAGTTGACAGTATTGAATTACTAATTAGTCTGAATACTCGTTAGTAATATGGGCTCACAATGCATTTATTGATGGACAATATCCCGTACATAACATACTTTCACTCAGGACAAAGTGCGATGGAGGAAGACATTTGCGAAAGCACGAATCTAATTTTTAGTGAAGATACAGGATTTACGGATCCACGTGATGGAACTGTCGCTCCCAAATATCCTATATGACAGATGGGATGGCATACACTCAGCCTCGTGAAAATATGCTTCAAAGCTGACATTTTGGGTTGTCCCATTGGTACCTTCACACTATTGTCTTGTTCACCTTTTTTCTATTTCGAATTGAGTTACTGTCAATTGACTATGGCATGCTGGAGAATGCAATATCTATTAGCGTAGGCAGACATTTGGATACGGTCAAAGCACCATCGCTCGCCATCCAAAGGATTGGGGTTACTGCTTAGTGATGTAGCGATGGAAAGACACCTCATGCATTGACACCGACCACCTCACATTGCACAGTTGACCCGTCCCTTTTGGAGAATCAGAGTTGGATTCAGCTACCACATTCACCGTATGACTCTGCTAATGCTTCATAGGAATATCATCCCTTCACGCCCTCAAGGAGCTTGTGGGGGAGAAAAAATTCAGAAACTTTAACCACTTCAAAAGTGACTTCGTCCTCTTTGATTGCCGCATTCATTCTATCTGGAGAAGGTATCCAATCCTGGCCCAGAAAATGGCCACATATCATTGATTGTGATGGTGATCATATTGTTAACTAATTCATTTTTTTGGAAAAAAATAACAACTGAACCAAAAAGAATGTCGAAATGCGAAGGCAATAATGAGACAACGCATTAATATTCATTCAAAACTGCGAAAGTCATGATTCATTTCTACTATACTTGATCGCACATCATGAATCTTTCTCTGCCACAAGAAAAAAAAAACGTATTGCTAATGAACAATCTGTTTGTACAGCGCTTTGCGGTAGGATGGTGTAGCACGAGAAGACAGCAGACAAACTCAGGGTTAATAAATTCTTTGGACGCTGCAAAAACGTCGGTCGTTGAACTTATTTTTAATTTAAGTTTATTTATAAGGGCAAAAGGTGTGGTTACTAAGTGACAGATAAGTCAATAATTCCTGACTTAGCCATGAGATGAATACTGAACGATTAAAATTAAGATAGCTCAGTTCATTTTGAGTCAAGAAAATAACGAAACATGTACAAGTTTGGAAAGTCACTATGGAAGGACACATAGGATAAAGGATAAAGCTCTTCGCGTTTATCAATTTCTGAGGAATGGATCATGCATTCGCCAGTCTTTCATTTCGTAGCAGAGATTTCTAAGCTTATCCCATACGCTGGACAGAAACTATTCATAACGAGTGTTAGTAGTCGCTCGAAAGCTTAACTCTCTGACTATTTATAACGCTGTAGAATCCAACATAGAATCATGTTTTACATCGGCCGCACAAAGAAATAATAGTTCGCTGGAAGCACGAAAAGCACGTGGACGTATAGAAAAAATCTTTTAGTACAAGAGTCAGACATTTGTTTTGGAGTTCCTTCCAAAGCGGATAAACAATTATTAATCAGATAACGAAAATCGCACTTCACACAGATGCCATCGACCAATGATCGCGCCACTCCCCCTCTCGTGTATGCGGATCAATCTTATTTTCCCTGCTACAGTGATGCACAGAAACGGTCTTTCCAGAAAATAGCACAGTGTTGGAATCCTAAATCTTACGCTGTCGAATGATTATTAACAGTCTGAAGAAAGTTTTGCGAGAAAAACGCGTGTGCGAAACACAAATGTTTTCCTTTCATCGGAGTGTTTTACTAAAGACTTTTCCAAAACCGGCCAAGTACAGCGCTAGCCAGAGATTTAAGCTTTCTAATAAATATAGACACGCTTTATGGATAGCTCTTGTTCAGGGTAAAGGACAGGCTTGGAAATCATAGCTACCAAACGGAAGAGTACCAATTAATCTTCATATGGCATCGTTTCAAGTGACTGGATGCATAGCTGACGATCACAATAACTCGTGGTGGGCTACCGACATATCAAGTCAAAGCTGCTCTCCTCACAGACTCACAGACAAGTCTGGTACGAATATGCCGGCCTGAGAAAATAGGAGGCTTAGTTTCGAGCCTAGGGTGCGGAACAAACCAACGACCTCCGATGACTGATCGACTACCTCGATGATAGGGGCACCTCTAACCACTGCAGGACATGCGTGCATTATCTGTTGAAAAAACACCAGTAGAAAATTCATAAATGACTCACCCAGTAAACTGAATTGTTCAATTTGTGACTGTATATGTCTGACGCATTGTTGTATAAGACGCACACTGTTATCTGGATTCGATGAGAGTTCAAGCAACTTCTTATCGATCTCAGCTGCAGAAGACGACAGATGCACCTCAAGCTCAGCTGTAAGAAAAACGTTAAATAAAACTATAGCCAAAAAACTGTTACATTATGCCATGTGAAGACCGTTCTTGCCATCTGACGATCTTGTAATTTGAAGTTTATATTCTACTCAAATAAAGAGAAAAGCTTCGCTCGAAGTGGTGTCAATGCAAGATATTGCTGGAGAATACCTTCTAGGACGCCAAGATTAGACAAAGCCCTAGTTGCCGAAGCAATCAATGAAGCATTCAGGCTTGACAGACCTCGCCTCATGTCGTCTGCAGCAGAACGTTGTACCTCAATAGGAACGACTACACTGGAACCATAACTAATACCTCATGCTACTATGTGTATGAATCCCTTATTTTACTGCTTAGTAGCAGTGGTATGATACTGAGATTATAAATCTAAGAATGTGGAGCAGTATTCGAAACATTCGACCCCAAACGGGAGTTCAACCTACGTTTCACCCATAATGGGGACGCGCGTTCCATCACTACACTGAGGTCACCGCTTTGCTAGCACTCTTTCTCCGATGTAAACTATCAGAGCTGTCAGCAACCATTCTTCAAATGATTTCGTCGGGTAAGCATACATAGCCATTCAACCCATTTATGTTATTTATATCGAAGAAACAGCGGTGGCAAAGTGGCGGACTCGGTGATGTAATGGTAGCACTCGCCCCACCCTCGTGGGTGAAACATGAGTTCAATTCCAGCCTGGAGTAGAATGTTTTGCAAAGTGCTGAAAATTCTGAGACGTATATGATGCTAATATGATTTGGTACGTTGTAAGTGCTCCATCGTCGGATGAAACTGTAAATTATCACAAGTTTCGAGTGAACACTAACTTTTCTCAAGCCAACGTGAAACGAAAATGTTCATCAAAATCAACTCAAGAAGCTATCAACAATGTATACTGATGTTTTCATCGCCCTATACTCTACTACCTCCTTCTCAACGGTCTTCAGAGTTGTTTTCAGTGTGTCTCGTAGCCATGTAACAGACAGTAGATCAGGATTATCCGCAACCACGCCCTTGATTTCACTTATTATTTCTGAACGTTTGACTATCTCTTGTCTTTTTTCGAGTGAATCCAACAAGTCTTCACACCTTAACAAGACATTTTCAATGGAAAAATATAAGACTTACTGAAAATCAAAGCAAAAAGTAAGTACCTAAGAGCATCTGCAGTCAGATTCTTTTCTTGGATGATTTGCTCTAGCGATAATGTTAACTTTCGATAATCGCACAGCAATGAGTCCAACGTTTTCGCAAATCTTAACAAAAGTAGTGCAAAAATAGAAAAGATTTTAGGTACAATTTCATTATTGCAGTCCATTTTCAAACCCCTTGAGTGCGAAGCCTTTTCTGTTTTTTTTCCCAGATATTTAATAGTCATCCGATAGCTTAAATATCGTCGAATTCTAAAGTGTGCTTATAATCTAGAAAGACCTCCTTAACTTGTTGCAGCAACCAAAAGAAGGACGCGTTTCACCTTTCGCGCGCACCGCTTGGATCGTACGTGTGTAACGATCCCAAAGCCACCTCGATAAGGCGTGATTTTCTTTGCTTATTTGAACTTTCCCCTTTCCAGAAGAATCTCTAGGTCATTCGTAATAAGACTGTAAGAGAAACTTTGTTCTATCGTTCTATCGGGTTAGGCTTTCACTTTTACCTTTTGTTGCCAGATAAACCCGCTATAAAGCATTAGTTAACTCTAGGAGCGTAGTGTGTTGCCTTATTTCCGCTGTTCCCGAGCTTGTTGCATCGAACTTATGTTTCAAAATTCCAACCACACACCCTTGCCGAGAAAGGAATGTGCGACGAGTGTGAAACCTGATTTCGATTTCGCTCCTATAGCGCGCTGCGCTAAGAGAGCCTTTCGAGAAAACAACTACAGTACTCATATCGCCAAGATCTAAGCTATCGAATGACTGCTGGAAGCCTGAAAAAAGGCGGTGATGGCCCTGTCCCCAAATTTTGGATAATTAGCTCCATAATATACGATGAGATACTGTTTATAGCTACTTGTCGCATGTGTCGTACACATCGTTCATCTCAGAATGTACACTGCTTTGAGTTCTGTCCAAAACTTCTAAAGCTGTCGTCTGTTCCAGTAGTCGTGACAAATTTTCCTCCACCTAAATTTGGACGGATCTTCATAAACCTACAAAGTTTATGCTATTCAAAATGTTACCAAAGTGGATCACCCGAGAGAAAACTTACCCCTTTCCTTAGTTGTCTGTTAAGAGATTCATCTATTTCACTCACTCGCCGAAGAATATTTGCCGAAGTGAACTCATCAGAATGGATAACTCTGCAAATGATAATAAAATGCAGTCAAGCAATATTTCAAACTTCATTTTATTGCAATGCTAACACTATAAGTACCTATTATTCCAGTTATCAAAGCTTAAAGGACCACCTAACAGTACGTCTAAAAAAGCACCACACGAGTCTTGACAAGCTTGCGAATTTTTGAACACTTTGATATACATCTAAGCAGCATTTTTTTTTTCACTGTGCCTATCCCACTACTTTTAGTACTGAGTCGTTTTTTCGTCTTCTTCCTGAACGACGTAGAATACTGGTTACGCTCGTTTCCTTGCAATCTCGAGGATAGCCTGGGTGTGACGTTTCATAAGGCGTTTGTTGTTGACTGCTGGAGAATATTGGGGTGGGATTCGGCCCCACGTGCGCCGCGACGAGCATCACAACCACTCGGCCACGGTGCTTCATTTCACAAATCAATGAATTTTCAGCTCCAGTTTCATACATCCTATAACCGCTGGGTAAAAGAATTTTTATTAGAAGGTTCAATGGAAAGATTTAAGACAAGCAGCAGACACGGGACATTTTGATTCATCAGTTTCAAGCAGGAAATAGAGCCATCCATTATCCTTGGAACTGGCGAGACATAAGCTTTGCTGCTTTTTGAGAAAACAGAAAATATAAGAATTCCATCAATCTTTGATATCTTCCTTTCCAGATTCTTCTTAAGCGGATCTAAAGTTCATTCTCTATTAGTCTAGTTAATCCGTATCGGCTTTTCCCTCTGCGGTAGCACTTTCAGCATTCAATTCGTCTCCTCGCGTTCATCGCTCGATTAGAATCTGCTCTTTTTCATGAACGTCGTGGAAAATTACTTGAGCACACCTTCTCATCTCGAGAATGGTTGTTAGGGGGACCAACTCCGCACTGAGCTATATCGAGCATCACTAGCTACTCGGCCCCCACTAAAGTTTGGTCAGTCTAAAGTACCGTCTTTGTTGCAAAATTTTCTGGAATCTCTCTTCATATAGTGAAACAAGTATTATGAATTGAAAGCACAGGAGTTACGATTTCAACTTGGAGCTTAACCTTCTCCAACACACCTTTCAATCGACTGTGGTTGAGACCTCTCTCAAAAATGCAATACAGTCTGACAAAATGTTCAAAGCTCTTGAAGATCTGGTACTCCAATGGAACGTATGTTTCGGCACATTCGAACGCCTCATCAGTGCCATATGCCATACGGCTCACCCTACTATATAGCAGCGGAGCCGTAAATAAATCATTGTCGATAAACTTAGACATCACTTGGTGCGGTCTAGGTTGATTTTCAGTCAATGGCTCACGGTTGCAACGAACCATGTCACAGTACTTTCAGTCGACTTGGCTGGAACTTCGTTCTATCTCTAATCAGTTTAAACCCAAAGATCTGCTACACTTGCACCACTGCTGCTTTTAGAGCATGTGGCAGTGATGAGACGTGCGAGAACGCCGAAATGTACATGTTCCACTAGCGCGCCAGACCTACAAAAAGCTCGAAATATTTTACTGGACTAGATTTTCTGAGATTAATTCACCCAGAACTCAATAATGGAGTACCTTTCAAGATAAGCTTGCTCTGCTGATCTTCCCCATACATAATCTTCAAGGTCGTCTTCAGCTCGACCAACCATCAAGATTGCGTCTGTCCAAAAATGTGCAGCTTTCTTTCTTTAAATTCATAAATTATTTGATATACAGGGAAAAACCTAAAAATATCTCAAACAACAAGAATCTCTAAGGCTTTATAGATACAAGGAGACGTCATTTGATGAATATAGCAGTCAACAAACTCAAAACAAACGTGGGAAAGTAAACAAAGCTCTGTCCACGTATAGACAACAATCAAAACAATACTAACGACCGGGTTTTCACTTTTCTTGTTGGCCAACGACCGCCTTTTTGAGGTTGTAGTTCTCCACAAACAAAGAAGGGAGTAACTCAGAGACTACACCCCTTGCGATTGTTTGATTTGTACTTCCAACTCTTAACGTGAATGATATTCCTTTTCGTAGTGGCATATCACGAATAAAGGTGATCTTTGTATGGGTATGCTCTCCAGGCATAAGAATGTCGTTCGAGAAGTCGAATCGAGCCACCTAAATAGCAATCTTCTCGAAAATTTCAAAGATACCCAACCAAATTATCAGCAAAAAAGATTTTGAATGCTAACAATTAAGTTCTCAAAGGAATGAGCAAACCTGATCCCATGTACTGCAGAAAAGTTTGTCTGTAAACCCTGATCGAATCCCGACTTTCCGACCACTCTCATTCTCGTCAAGCAAATAGATTTCTGCACTCACGTGATTCGTCATACTGACAGCTCCTACGTGGCCTAACCACATACCTCAAATGTATTAAATAATTAGTATTATTTAGCATTATGAACGCGTGTGGCACAGTGATTGAAGATGCTCAGTAACACAGTTGTGGGTCGTTTAATCGATGGCTGATGGTCTGATCCCGCGCTCATGGCTCACTAAGCCTTCCATTTCTCCACGTCGGTTGATTGGTACTACACTTGTCTGAGAGGACAGTAGCACTGACTTGATATGCACTGAATCACCTCAAACGATGTTTGATGAAGTCGAACAAAACTATCTCCGTCTGGTGGGCAGAGGATTTTCGAAAGAGAATTTTTCGCTAGAGAAAGACTTTCCACCAGACTATCAAAGTCATTCAAAGCTTAAATCTCGGAGAACTATTAATTTCCTTTTTCTTTTTGGAAGAACTTTCGTACAGCCCTGTAGAATTCAAAATGAGTTTATGATTCACACGTGGCGCGTTTATCGAGCTTCTGCCTTTCACGACAAAGCTTTTCCCTTAAACTATTACTAATCATTCGATAGCGTGTTTCAGCGCTCCAGATACTGTGCTTATTTCCTGGAAAGACCATTTTACTGTACTGGAGCATGGAAAATAAGTCGCACAGGATATTTGGGCTTAAAAAGTTCCTCAACACGATCATATGCCTTTATGCTTAAGCCTGAGCTTAGTAACGGGTTTATCTGACAATATACAATGAAGATGAAAAGTAAATTCCAATACAAAAAACGTACAAATATCTACGAAAGGAGTGAAAATTTTCAATTAAATTACAAAAATCCTCGCGATAACGCTCGACGGTGTGAAACACAATTTTGTTTTGAATGCTACAGCGCTGTAAGGCTTTTCTAAGAAAGAGTATATTCGTGAACTCAAGATTTGAGCTTTCGGATGATTACGAACAGTCTAGTGGAATAATCTTTGTCTAGCAAAAGAGGTTATTTCAAAAATCCCTGCCTGATGACGGAAATGATCCAAGAATGCATGGTGCTTCCCTCAGGAACTGATCAACTTCGAGAGCTTCATTTCTTTTCAGAGCTCTAGTATTACAGATTCGATAATTGAAAAACTTACCACGTGCAACGTGATCAGATTTCACTCCTCTGCACAGAACACCACAATGATCACCAGCGGCAACCTGAATCCGCTCTACAGCCATGTACTAAAGACGATAAAGATGCAGCTAGACGAAAATATGAAAATACCTCTTTGACACTTTTTCCAAAGACTTGAATGTCGGATGCCGTTGTTAATACTTCTCGCCCATTACCTTTTATTTCCACTTTATCTCCTTTTTTCAGAATACCCTGTTCCACAGTGCCAACAACAACAGTTCCTATATGAAACATCATAGGAAAAATGTAACAGCCAAAATCACCTGAATATTTTCTTACCTCTCCCTGTTATGGACACCTTTGATGCCACAGGCATAATGAGAGCTTCTTCCTGAAAAAATACTCTGAACAAATAAGAAGACTAAGCAATATTGTAAAGAGCTATTAACTGATACGATGTGAGGAGGGATTCAAGAAAAACATTAAAAAAAGCGCTTTCAGAACGGAAATCAGAAGCTGGTAATATAACGCACTTTGTTCCGTTGTGGCTCAGGTAAGGCATCCAGTACAGAGAGCAATTCTGCAATGCTGGAAGTATCTACACCTTCAAGAGCATTCAACGCAGATCCACGAATTACAGCAGCATTATCACCTGAGATAAGAGAAAACAGACATAAACGTAGAGGTATTGAAAGAAACGAATAACATTAAAGATCAAATAGTTCTGAAAATACCATCAAAACCATGTGCAGAGAGAAGTTCACGTGCTTCGATTTCTACGAGGTCAAGTACATCATCCTCAACTAAGTCGGCCTTATTTATGAAAATAACGACGTGTTTCAAGCCAATCTGACGAGCCAACATAAGGTGTTCCTAAAGAATTTAGTTGAATAATAGGACCAGACAATCTTTAGTCTTATTTTGCGTCTAATTTTTGAACCTTTATTTCGAGTGCTTTATTGAGACCGTATTTGAGCCAACATGTCATGTGGTCTGTGAATGGGTTCTTGTACAGCCCATTACACGTGTTTCGATCTTACAGTCTTGCCAGTCGGGCAGAACCCGTCGTCTTCCAATCTTTTTATGAGCCAATCCTCTCAAGAACTTGCTCTCCCTACACAGAGGTATTGCACGAACGATGTACACTGTGTGTCAAGTGAAAATATCACCGAATCCACAGTGTTGTACACTCAATTGCTCTATGGCTGGTATTTTTATCATATTGCACCTTTATTTCGGGTGTTTTATTGAGACCACACTCAAATTTCAATAGATCCTTTCATTATTGTTTGAGCCAACATGAGCCATTTACCAGACCACACGACATGTCGGCTCAAATAATAAGGAAAGGATCTATTGAAATTTGAGCGTGGTTTCAAAAAAAAAAACACTCGCAATAAAGGTATAACATGACTGAATTACCAGCCGAAGAACAATCAAGTGTACAACACTGGGGGTTCGGTGATATTTTCACTTAACAGACAGTGTAAATCGTTCGTCTTCTATACCTCTCTGTAGGGGGTTCTGCCCGACTGATGAGACTGTAAGGTCGCAAGGCGTGTATCGGGCTGTACAAGAGCCCCTTTACCAGACCACATGACATGTTGGCTCAAATAATAATGAAAGGATCTAATTTTTGTTCCAGTGATGGAGTACGGTGTGAAGTATAACAACAAAAACGTTCAAATCTATGTAACCTTACTTGAGCACCTTAGTTTGGGCCATCACACCGTCAGTAGCAGCTATTACTAGTACAGCAGCATCCATTTGTGCTGTGCCACAAATCATATTCTGGAAAACAAAAAGCTAAAACACGCAGAATATTGGTGAGAAAAGAACCAACCTTGATAAAATCGGAGTGGCCAGGACAATCAGTGTGCGAATATCGTCTTGAGTTGCTCTCGTAGCCAATATGAGCGATATTGATTGTGATACCACGTTTCTTCTCTTCTTTTGCTTTATCGATTTCATCAAACTTCACAGCTTTCGCAAGACCTATAAAGATCGTGATGTGATATCTAATAACCAGGCTAACTAATTAATCCACAATTCAATTTCTAGAACTCCAAACTGAGTCGCCAGAGCTTTCTACGCTTTATCACTTTTATTTAATCCGTGTCAAAGCTTTTTCTTTCTACTATACAGATCTCAGTACCTCTAGCGACCAATTCGTTTCTTTGTGTTGTGTGTTTGAGGATTAGCCTCCTTCATGAACGACGTAAATTCCTGCTTGAGCATACCTCATTGCAATCTCGAGGATAACCAGGCTAGAGCGCTCCGTAGTGCGTTTGTCATGGAATGCCGGAATGCTGGGGGAGGGTGGTGGATCTACCCCACGTCAAGCATCAGTAGCCATTCGGTCGCCGGCTTCCCTAATAAGTTTTTCGACACTTTGAGAGTTTATTTGATCCGTCTTCACAGTGTTCTTCCTTTCACTTTGAGGATACCAGTACTTCTCGTACTCAATTCGTTTTTCGTCTTCTTCTTGAACGGCGCAGAATACCGGCAGAACGAGTGTCCTTGCAATCTCGAGGATAGCCTTGCTGTGGCGTTCCACAGAGCGTAATTGACTGGCGTAGTTGGGAGCTGGAGCTCGCCACCACGCGCGCCGCGACCAGCATAACAACCACTCGGTCACGGCGTCTCCAATGACATTATTAGTGATTATAGACCGGTTCTCTTGGTATTTAAGTCTCCTTTAGAAAAGAGTAATATCTGCAAACGTGAACAAACGGAAGAGGAAAAAGGAAGAACGAAAAAGTAGTGCTGAGAAGCGAACACACCTTGTTTTGCTAGGGCGAAAGTGATAGCGGCAGTCAGAGTGGTTTTCCCGTGATCGACATGTCCGATAGTGCCAACATTGAAATTCGGTTTACTCGTTGCCACATTCGTCGACTGACTAAGACATCTTCTTGCCAATTCAGAGGAAAGAATGTGTCCTGATGGACACATCAGATGAAGCTGACACGTTCGATATAGACTCCGGTCAGTAACATTTTTTAGACTCTTCGGAATTTGGTTAGCAAATGAGCGTGAAAACCCTATCATCACTCACTGTGGAAAGGCCAAAACCCTGAAAATGTACTACGTAACGAATTCAAGCATATATTAACCCGTGCGGAGGTGGGGAAGCAAGATGGTTAGTGATGCGATGTATCAAGAAAGGAGTTAATGGGAATGGGGTGATTCCACGCCCTCCCCACCACTTCCCTACAGTCGCTTGGGAACGCCAAGGTAAGACTGGAAGGAAAAAAATGGCAGGAATCATCAAAGATAAATCATAAGTAAAGATAAAGCTCTAGGGGCAGATCAATCCCTAAGGGATGCGCCATGCATTTGTCTTCAATTCTTAGCTTCGGCTGAGGTGACTGAATGCATATCTGGCCTTTACAATAACTTGCAGTGGTCTCCCGCTTATCGTGTTAGTGCTGCCTAACCTCCCAGATATGTTTGAGACCCGTTCGGCACTTATTTACCGACGCCGGAGGGATGGATGGTTTGGTGAGCCACGAGCGCGAGATCGAACCGTCGCCGTTATGTACGACGTATAGACCTCTAACCACTGCACCACATGTGCTCCGCCATCCAGAAATAGAAATGATAATGTATTATGCCAAACCACAAGACTTTGGTGAGTACAGAGGAGAGAGTGAGCATTTTTTTCGCTCACGTACTTGATGGCTTGCCTTCTGTTAGATTTCTCGAAGGAAAAGCCGAGTCATAAGAACGGTCAAAGTAGCTATCGGCTAAAGTATAAAAAAATCAATAAGTGGTAATACGAAGGTAAGAGCGCATGTGTCGCAGTAGTTAGATGTGCTGTATGTCGCACACAAAGTCAATGGTTCGATCTCGCGCTCATGGCTAATCAAACCAACCATCCCTACGGAGACGGTTCATTGGTACGAGACTGATTCAAGATTCTTCTGCGAAATAAGCAGCACTGACTTGATACAGCGGCAGGCCACCGCGAGCCATTGTAAAGGCCAGACATGCGCTCAATCACCTCAACGAAGTTAAAGATTGAAGATGTAGGCATGGCGCATCCCTCAGGGATTGGTCAACGCCAGCAGCTTCGTCATTTCATCCTTTTAGTGCGGAGGTGGGGGCTGCGGCCGAGTGGCTAGTGATGCTCGGCCGGAGTTGATCCTCTCCTCCTCCCACAAGCCCTCTTCGGCAATCAATCAACGGACGCTACAACCCGGCTATCCTCGAATTTGCAAGGGGATCTGTCTAACGAGTATTCTATGATGGTCATGGTGAAGACGCGATCCCCAAACAAGCGATGAATGCCAGGAGACGAGTCGAATGCCGGAAATAATGAATTCCCTCAAAAAAAAAATGTGAACACGGGTGTATAAAAAAATATACGTAATCATTGATGTAGAGTGAAGTGCAGAAGTTTCGCGTCAGGAGGGACTCGAAACTGCATCTCAGTCTATCCGGTAGCGATCGCTTTAACTTGTGGCAATACTGACGCCAGTCCTGCTCACACCCTCAGCGGGTTCGAGTCCCGCCTGACGCAAAAGTTTTGCATATCATTTTGCACATCACTCTACATCAGTGAGTGCATTTGTAACATCACACTACCGCTAAAAGCGATTGAACATAATGAATTCTTATATATGTAATCAACAAGAAATCTTTCTTTAACCAACAATTTCGCGGTCGTATGCTGTTAATTTTACATATCTCATTATGTTGAGCGTTATGCAAAACCTCGAACCTCAGGCGGGAATCGAACCCGCGTATCATCTTATTCGAGAACGCGTGCTAACCAACTGCACTACCGAGGCGTCGTCCTGCCGTCACCTATCAGAGTGAACCTTATATCATATCGCAGAATGAGAGCAGAACAGGTTAGTTGGCAGTGCAACTGGTTACCACGCGCCCCCCGGAAGGGCGAAAAGCGGGTTCGATTTCCGCTCGAGGTGTCGCGATATTGCATATCAGTCAACACTATTGGATATGAAAGAAAAAAATAATCAAATAATGCCAAGGTTAAGGGAAAATCTGTTTTCAATAGACAAGGCTCGAGTATGAGTAACACCTTACAGCAGCGCTCGACTTCGTACGAGTTCACACGTGGCACGACACGATTTGACTTTGGCGCGCGCTGATCGCTAAATCAGAGCGCCATTTCATCATCACGCTCGGGCAGCAGCAATCTAATGGTGGAAGGTCTGGGAATAGCTCAGTAAAGAAAATAACACACTGTGAACATGGATATGTGGGAATTGAAGTGTATTGTAAACTGAAGGATGGAGGGATGAGGCTTTCGTCGTAGATCAAATCCTCAGGGATGCGGCATATAATCGACTTCATGAAAATCGCGTTCAAGCCGGTTGGGCGCGTATCGCCTTTATCAAATCAAGGGCAGACATAGGGAAGCGATAGCGGTGATTGAGGAGTCCGAAGAAGGAGTCTCCATTCCCACACGGTATTCTAAGACACCAGCGTGTGCGATCCTTGAAGACTTTTGGATAAATTCCAAGAAACCAAGAAAAATCGCCACGAGGAATGTCTCGTTATCATCTCACGCGTTATCGTTATCATCTTGTGATATCGCACGATATAAAAGATCGATGTTTTGATGTGAGGGAGTCACATTATCCATCCGTGTGAAGTCCGTGCGGTTGCCTATACGTAGAAGACACAATGATCGAATCATAGAAGACGGTGAGTGCGTGAAACACTTGTTCTGTTCCCAATGTAGTTGAATTATGATTGTCGGGGCCTTTTGTTAAGGTCATGGTGGTATTTCGTCGAATGCAATCCACTCAACGTGGCCTTTCGGGGCGCGGAAGATGACGGCGTTACCACTGAATGAGCTCAGCACACTCAAGAAGACGTCCCATTATCGCAGAAGCAGCTCGGAGACGTCCCAATATCGCTGAAGCAGCTCGGCATACTCAAGAAGGCATCACCGCAGCCCAGCCAGCTTCACAGCATAGCATCAAACGATGTTGTGGAGGCTGCGCAAGCGCTGCACGCACCTCGTATCCTCTTCTCCACAAAGAAGCGGAAAACGCTTTTTGTTTGCTGTACACAAGATCGAAGCCCACCGCAGACAACTCTTGTGAATTGTTGATTCACTCCATTCGCTTTGCCACATTTCTGCCGACTTCACAGTATAAAGCTGTTGTGAGGCTTGGAACTGATATGCCTTACGTACAGTAGTTTCGATTGTGCCTAGAAGAATTGTTCCTTCGCCTTAGTCTCATTTCGAATTGTCGCTTTATCCATTCTCTTACGTCTACTTAGCTAAGATTTCTTGTTGTTTCAAGTGTTAACCGATGTGCACTTAGTTCCCCTTCTTCCCGTGAATCCGATACTTTTGCTATTATTCATTTCTTGTTCCTAATTTTTACAAAATGTTCAAATCTTTTGTTTTGGATGCCAATTTTTACACTTAATTTAAATATTGTGCCAGTCTTTGTTATATTTTTTTGTCTTATGTCTGTCATTAATAAAGGTCATAAGCTCTAATGTGAGTTCAGCTGTTGCTCAAGAACTTTTAGTCTTCTTTATGCACTTCATTGAATGCTGGTGGAGTAGATTCACTCTGTAAACCATGTGATAGTTGCGCTCGAACGTCTTCAATTCTGATCGTAAGCAGTTACCATTTTTCGTGGATTGTGCGGAGCTTCTCAGATTGATCAAAATTCAATTTCTGGATCACAGATGAACGGGAAGGTTGATTCCTAAATGGAAAGGGAAGGGGGAGTCAGTCGAGATCTGGTGCGCTTGACTACATGTGTCAAATTGATCCCTTTAGCGTTATTCAAGCACACTGTATGAACAAAAGCGGACTTGTGTGTGTTGTAAACCTGTTATGGGAACTGAATTTGAATGAGAAAAGAATATGGTAAACTTCTTCTCTTCAAAGTGGTTACGGCAAAAAGTGATTTCTATTGAGACGTAAACATAATCCCTTTCTTGTTCGTGCTTTTGTTCAAGTGATGCTTTGATAATGAGGATCTTATGATTGATGGTATTCTTATTCTAAGGCTTTTATAGCAGTGAGATGATGTTATAGCTATGTATAGACGGATGCTAAATGAAATACAAAACTTTGAACCTCTCGCAAGAGTTGAACTCGCGTATCTTCGGTTATTTACTGAAACATTGGAATTTGAATCACTACATATTTATCCACTTAACGAGAAATGCTACAAAAGACTAATTTATTTGATGAATGTGATCATTATGAGCTGCATCTCCAGTTCTAGAATGCGTCATAGCGAATCATGACAATGCTGCAAAATCCCCTTCAGTCCTGATATAACAGAAGTGTGTGGTGAGCATATATAACTCGACAGGACAGGAGACCAACACTGGCTTCGTGTGAGATTTTTGTCTTTTTCTGCCACTTCAACTTGGAACTAGATGCGCCCTGCGGCTAATAAGCGCACTATATTGGAAATTGTCAGCAGGTATGTGTAGGTAGAACTGCACTTTGAGGTATCATCTATTGTGTACAGTGTTTCATGTCGATCATTCCTCGAGTGATGTCCCTTGAATTCGACTTCATCAAACATCGCTGGAGGTGGCTAAATGCATCTTTAGCCTAGACAATGACTCGCTGTAGCTTACCGTTGTATCTGACCAGCCTCTGCTATGCTCTCATACAAACCTACACTACGTCCACCTCGGAGGGAAAAAATTGGCGAACCTGCTTCACCAGAGCAATTAAAGACCACTGGAATATTGCAGAACAGCTCCAATCTTTGCGCGACACATACCCTTACACAATGGTTTCTTTATTTACAAGACTTGTCAATACAGTCTACTGTGCAGACCCAGCACTTCTTAATTCGTTTCCTCGCATTCATCTGTTCTCGAAGCTCTCCGATCTCTGCACGTGTTACATGGACTGTTGCTCAATGATTTTCTTTTCTCTACAGATATCGTAGAACGGTGTTCCGGATGATTCTCCTTCCAGTTTCGGAAGTAATAGAGTTAAGGCTTTCCCTAAGGTGTTTGCTGATTGATTATAAGAATGTGTTGGGAAGAGGATCGTATTAGCACTTTCCTTATCGCCTTGGTTCCTGGTACATCGCATCAATAACCACCACACCACCCTTTTTCACTCAAAGAAAACTGAAATGCTCGGAAGGCTTGTCTACAGGAATCGAGTAGGCTCAAATTCCCTCTCAATTTGTTTCATTTTCATCGCAAACTCCTATCCTTGGTAGTCGTCTTTTACGAAAAGACGTCTGCTATTATAATTCCGTAATCCATAGGTAGTTTGAATTGCGACTAAATTTGCCTGGTGTAGGACACAAAGTGTTCCTACTAGCATGTAGGTTGTTATCCATAAGTGCGTTTCTACCCTCTCGATGTGAACGCTGCCATTCTTCTCTTCCACCTATGGAAAAAAATCAAATTATATGATCGCACCGTCGGTTTTCGCTTACGATTTTTGTTTCCTTGGATATCAGAGACAAAACAGTCTTCAATTGACTAGAGTGCAAAATCCGACTTGTCGGTTTCAGCATCACTAAGTATGAGAATACATTTTCTAACGCTCAAACTGCACTTCACCTACATAGGAAAGCGCTATGAGGAAGAAAAATCATAGAGTCAATTGGTGGATTTTGGAATCTTTAGCATACCAAAGTTGCTAAGTGATATGCAAAACTTTAGCCCCCATTCGGGATGGAACTCGCATTTCACCAATATCTGCGGCGTGTGCTACCACTTTACCACCAAAGCCACCGCTCTCCTACTATTACTACTCTTCCGAGCATACAGTTGGCTTATTCTTGAAGCAAAATGTATGGTAACGCTGCTCCTCATATTCTCTGCATTATTTTCATCACAATCGTATATGGTAATTTCGGGATTGAGCACAAATGACCCGCTGTTGGAGCGTCCAAGTTCACTATGAGCGTGCCATCGTGCGATGTTTACCTTCTCGCAAACCGTAGACCCACGGCCTCTGCATCTCTAAGTGGTAACTCTGGACGGTACGTCCCACCTCTGCATCTCCGACTCCAATGTGCCATTGTTAGACGAAGCAACGTGTCATTGGCAACGTGTCATTGTTAAACGCAGCACGCTGGGAGCTAGGAGATGAAGAGGAGGTGGAACAGACCGTCCGGAGTTGCCAATTAGAGACACAGAGGCGGAGTGGGATTAATACTCGTTTTCGAGTTACACTCTCAAAACATCAGCAATAAGAGTGTCTAAGGAAGATTTAGAAATGTTTTCTTTTTCCAAGGATATAGATACTCCATTGAGAGAGATGTATGGGCATTCTGTGTGCTACAAATCTGCCCGCTCGATAATATTCCCTCTTTTCATGACGAGAAAAAAATGTCCCTAACCTTTGTTGCTGTGATATATGAAAACTCGGTACTCAAATATTGATATCTGATACGCTTAGAGATTGCTTACAAGGAAAACGTGCGGAGTAGCTTCCAAAGGCGTAATGAACCATCAAAAGCGTGCGCATCGAAATCTTATCATACGGTCCTAATTGTGCAGCCACGCATGTATCGATATCAGTACATATGGTCGTGAATGGATTAACCGGTTGGCCTCCGCGGACACAAATTTCGCGTAGCCGCCAGCGTGGAAACGACTCCACCTCCTCTGCCCCGATTAGTCGCCGACTATAATACTACTTTTCGTTGCAAGAGCGCGCGCGAATATGTCCAAAACTTAGCTGCAGGTCTTACAGCGAAGATTAATAGAGGTCGGCGAATAATCGCGATAGAGGAAGTGGAGTTCTTCCCGCGCTGGCGGACACGCTCAGTTCGGGTCCGCGGGAGTCAATCGCTTGAAAGCAGTCGTAGCGAACCCATGCGATAGTTACGGAGCTCCAATCGATATCGCTTGCTTGCTCTTCCTTTCTTGATTTTTCTTGGATACCTGTCCATGAGCCAGCCTCGCGTAAACTCTGATACCACAAGTTACTGACTGACTACAAAAAAGGTGTAGAGAAGTTTTCTAAGGCGAAATAAAGCATTAAAAAGCGTATGCATCGAAATTTGTCTAAAGGGTCCTAGTTTTGCAGCCAAGTATATACCGAAATCAGTACATACAGTCGTGAATAGGTCGTAAAGGCACTCGCAGCGCATTCCAATTGTAGTTACTGCGCTCTAATCCGCATATTTTGCTTCAACGGAGCACATTTGTGCTCTACTGCTCTTAATCCCTTTTCTTTTGCTTGTTTTGTTGTCTCGTTTTTCACTGTTTCGGTCATTAGCTCATGTAATTTTCTTTTACATAGGCAGGAGAAAGAGTTTCGCATTGTATCACCATGGAATCGTAAAGAAATAAGTTTTGACCTTTTTTATTGAAAAGGTTCGATTAAAAAACTCGATCGTGGATTTCAAAACTGAAGTAGAGCAGATAACTTGCGTATTTCTCATGTTTGAAGAGCGAAATAGATCGTACAGCTGCTGATACCGAGTTCGAAGATGACGTTGGTTCTGTAAGGAGTCCTCTTTCTCTCTTCTCTCTCTCTCTCTCTCTCTCTCCTAAAAGATGCAGATTTACTGTTTTTTCTAGGCATAAGGTTCTTATGTTGAAGTTTTCCTGCCGGTGCATGGTCACATTTCTTAAGTATTTCGTTGACAACAGGCATTTCAGATTCGCATGAAAATTCGAGTCAGTGTTGGATCGAAATCATTCCCTATTGATATTGGCGAAGGAGATGGATCGGTTTCGACCTTAGGAGAACTGAAAACTCGTGTGAGTGAGGAAGCAAATATAGACACCTCCTGCATGAAGATCATTCATAGAGGTAAGTAATTCGTTTACTCTATCAAAGCCGACTATCCATCAACCCTTTCCGGACGGCTATTGATCGGTTTTCTAAGAGACGCGCGATTTTCGTCGTTCAATAGCGGTTTTTTTATTCGTTTCGGAGAAAAATTCAGGGTTCTTTGTTATACTTTAAATCCTTCTTGATTTCCTCAACACGCTCATATGCTTTTTTGCATACATATTTTTGAGTGTGAAGCGTAATTTTTTTCACATAACATATTCTAAACCTTTTCATGAGCCCTTCTGTTATTGCATTTTTGTTTTGGCCTATCAGCCTCGTCAGTTGTATGGTGTCTTCCCGTTGAGTCAGTTCCGCGAGGGGATATCCTCTATATAGAGGAACCGACGTCGAATATTTACATGTGCCGATAGGTGATAAAATCTTGCAATGGGCAGTGTTGTGCGGCCGATTGCTCGTGACTGGTTTAACGTATATTGACATGTCCTCTTTTTCGACTGTTTCTGAATCTTATCACCTAACGGCAGGTGTAGATATTTCGACGTCGGTTCCTCTATAGAGAATATGTGCTTTGCGAAACTAACTAAACCGTTAGGAACTGTGCTATTGACGGGGCTCTAAGGCGGGAACACGTGTCTTGCGCTGTATAATGCCATGATGAACCTCATGAAAGGCTTGAAATATGTTATGAGGATATATTGCTTTGACAGTCAAGTATAAACGTGATCGTTTTATCATTCATACAACTTTCTGTGAGGGCATTCATGAACCAAATTTGGTTCCAGAATTGCCGAGATTTGTGCTATCGAATGAATGTCAATCTATTCTAATGAAAAGGTAGCCTCAGATTCTGGGCGGGCAAGAAATAGCACTCCTGTGGGGAGCATGATTTCATTTTCACTGCTATAGCGCATTAAGAGGGACTTTTCAGAAACCATGCACAGTATGGAAAATCAACGAGAATCAAGCCTTCAAATGACTGCTGAAATTCTAGTAGGAAAGCATTGCCCAGTAGAGGAGACCTTTCAAAAATTGAGGGTCGAGAACGACCCTCACTTTCAGAAAAGGATTGTCTTCGGCATTGTTCTATTGTGCACAGTCATCTCTTGATGAGCCAAAACACAGGTTTTTATAGTAAAATTTATTGAAATACCTGAGGTTTTCGCAGATTTCGCTTTCTTCAGAGCCGTCTATGAGTCCTCCAATAAGTATTCAAATTCATTCGATTTATCGCTTTGATCATCCTCGTTTTTAAAACTTAAAGTAGTCAATTCATCATTGTTATACAGCAGATAGCAGATTTCTGAGTAGGTTTGTAGAATACGTTCTTGATGCGATCTTTTGTTATGAAGGTAGCTTGGCAAGGAACTGATTAACCCGTGACTTGCATACGGACATCTGGCCGTCTTCAAAAGTCTCGCAAGGGTCTGAATGGAACTGTATTTGAGACATCGATCAGGTTATGCCAACTCATCATGTCCTCTGTTAGAACTTGGCATAGGCAACAAATACTCTGCAACACTATTAAGTTTGATTGAGGTTGGTATTAAAGTTGTTATTCCGTTAACATTTCGACGTCTTCATTCTCTTCATAGACGGATTGATTCTAGCGGTGTCGACTGCAGACGACTGGAATGTGAATCTGTGGCTTTACAGGAAGGGTTGGCGTTGTTTCTACTTCCGGTAGCGTTGTCGAAGTCTCTTATATCATATTTTGTAATTCACTGGCTATAAGACTTCCATTAATGACGGAAAAATCCAGATTTTATCAGAAGGCTGACACATTATCATTGAAGTGCGCTGCGCCTAGTCGGTGACGCGTCGCGCATCACGCGAAATTTCAGTGCCGTACCCACTGGGTTAGTTCGATATAATAACGAGCAGCCACAGCGTAAGAATAGCCGCCTCTGAAGAAGGCATATATATAACCGATTTATGGGTTGATAAAAGCGCAAATTGAAATTGTGGGGACGAGGTTTGTAGTGTTCAGAGGAGCTGCTGCTTTGATAGAAATCAAAAAGTATCAAAAAAATATTGAATTTTATCGGATTTATTAAGAAGATAGTGATACTATACTAATACTCTACAGGAAAGACTATCACTGGAGATAATGATCAATCATTGCTCAATATGAATTTCAAGGACAACGATAAAGTTATTATAATGGGTAAAGCCGCGGTTACATTGAAGGTTTGTGTACCTTTGCTTTTTTGAATGAGGTTTGGCTGTGTGATTTCATTTTGACGAGATATTTTGTTTTCAGGATGATCCTGGCTTCTCTAATCTTGTTTCATATGAAAAAGCGAACTTGTTAGGATTGCAAAGGCAACATGAAGAGATTGAAAGCGATCTTAGCGCCATGGAGCGGAATTATCTTGATGGTATTAGTTGGCTCTTCTCTAATCAATTGTAGATGATCTTTATGAATTACTTTTGGAGATGATTAGGTTCACTCAATTCTGTCATAACTGCCATCCTATATAGCTGTAAAGTTAAATCTCTGAGAATCGTATTCCAGTCGAAAAATCGTTGCTGATGGTAAAAAAGATGGAGAAGAGGCTGTCACAGTTCACGGAATGCTCAATGAAACATCTTGAAGCGTTAGATCGAATGGACATTGTTGGGGAATTGACCACTGAATCTCAAGTAATTAATTTGACTTTGTAGTTTGAATGCATTTAATGCGCGTGTGCTATCTAAATATCTCATAGCTTGCCACACGGTCTTTCTGGATGTCGAGCTACATGGTTCATTGTACATTGTATTAATCTACTAGTAACAACAGTGGTGTCCGTGCTAAGGAATAGCCATCTCGGAATAAAACTAGTTGCAGTGTGGCGTATATCCTTTTGATCGAGATGTGGTGATAGTTGGAAAACTCTTGACACGGAATTTTCGAAACCTAAAGAAGAAATTTTTGATTAGCACACTAGTTAGATCTAAAGTGTACTAAGGTCTGTATCACTCTTTGCGATGGTGATTTTTGTCTATTTATTATTCTTTTCTTATGTGATTTTGCTAATACTACAAGGTTGACGAGTTAAGATTTATTTGATTTATGAATGATCAAACATAATGCTTTTATTTAACCGCTTTTAGCGGTGGTATGATTCTTATGGATATACCCAATGGTGTAGAGTGATATGCCAAACTTTTGCGTCAAGCGGGACTCAAACCCGAATTTCACCCTATTTTACATCAGTGGATATATCCACAACTTCATACTACTGCTAAAATTGGTTGAATAAAAAAATTCTGTTTGATAAAATACCCAATATTTGTCAGCACGACAAGGTTCAATGTTGACACGGACTGTGTGGGCCAAAGCTATTGACAGTCATTTGCTGACAGATAGATGCGTTGTTACGTAGAAAGAGTGACTGCAAAACATACGTCGGTAGTGCAACGGGTTAGAGCACGAGTCCCCCATGATGTACAATGTTGGAGTCCTGTCAGAAGCAAAACTTTTGCACATCACTCTATATCATTCTCAGCTAATATTTACTTTCTTCCTATGTATCTTTACTATCAACCTAGTGGTACTGGCTAAATATTAAAAGAACCACCATTGATCAAAAATGCCGAGTTAAGTTGGGGAGGAAGGGGTGACTCAGTGATCAGTGAAGCAGGCTATCAGAAAGTGGTGTTATGACTGGACCCCCTCTCGCAACGCTTTCTTGCAATCAGTCAGCGAACGCCTCATGGAACATCTTATTTTGGCACCAAAGGTCATATGCGGATTCTTCTCGACCACATTCTACTTTTATCGTCATTTGCGAAGAAAACGATATCATCAATCACCAGTCGAAGCAAAACGTGAAAAATTCGAAGGCCTTCTTAGAGCGTAACGGAAAGAAATGAACATGCTGCTAGAAGTGCTGGGATCTTCACAATGAAATGTGATATGTGTCGTACAAATAATACCAGTAATGCCAATATTGAACAAAAGTGTGCTCTTAAATTATTCATTATTAGATAACTAATACTAGTGAACAGCGGATCTTTCTAGGCAGATTTACATAGATTCATCAAGGAGATCCCTCTTGATGTTATCATCTGTTATTCGGATGCAACGGAAAGTCCGCCTTTTCGGTTTCCCCTTTCATTCAGTTGGGACAAAGATATGTTGTTCCACACTCGTTGCAGGCTCTCACTCCCTTTTTGGGATAGTGCAAAGAGTAACTAGATATTAATAGCTCTTATTCTGTGCATAACTAGGGATGTTCAATGGTCATGTCGTCAGTGTTTTCAATGCAGATCGAGATCGACTAATCTGAAGTTTTGCATTCCTTGTATTGAAGTTGTAAGAATGTTTTAGTAGCAGCTTCAAAAACATTATCAGAAGTGTAGCACAGTAGTTAGAGATGTCATGGGGCACGTGGCTGATGACTCAATCTCACGCCCAGCGCTCACTAATAATTCCTCTTTTTTTTTCCTGGGGTCTGCGTACTGCTACCAAATATGTGTGGGAGGATAGTAGCAGTGACTTGATTCATCGGTAAGCCACCGCGAGTAACTGTGAAGGCCAGATGTGCATCTAATCATCTCAAATGATGCTTATAAAAGTAGAATGCGTAGTGCATCTCCAAGGAATTGCTTAAAGTTTAAAGTTTTATTTTTTATTCTTTTTATCATGTAGTGGTATTAGAGCTACAATCGCCCAACCGTGTCAGACCTTCTTTGTATGTTCAAACCTATCTACCGCAAAGTTGTGCGACAAACTTTGTTTCCTGTTTTTGGTGTCGGGATTTTACTCAGAGAAAGTTGGTCGTAGAGGACAGCGAGGTAGCGCGATGGCCGTGAGTGTATCAGGAAGCAAGGCGGTGATTCAATCTCCTCTTCTCGGCGCTTATCCAATCTATCTAGTAAGAAACGGCTTAGCTTGGCTACCTTCAAGATCGATCGTTCCAACCAGCATTTTATGACACTCATTTATTTTAAGAAATGATTAACACATACGCAATGTGACTGCCTATATTATGGACCCTGCAACATCGTTTGCAGTGTTTTGATACCTCGAAGTCACTCTTCATCCATAAAGGGTAACGAGTTTTTCGCAGCTGATGTCTCATATAAATTTGAAACCTTTTTTTTTTGAAGGAAAAATATATCTGAAGGTAAATTTATGCTGTATGTTGGACGTTCGCACTGCATTGCAGTTCGTCTTTTTTCTAGATGTTAAACGTTTTAAGTCATTTATAACGAGGTTCAAAAACAATTGACGAGATGGATCTCTGCATATTCACTTCCAGCCGTAATTCATCCACTGAAAAAGTGGCGACAACACAATATAACGGGTTATCACCAGAACTTCCACCCATTCCTGCTACGAAGTAGGGTTCAATGTGGGGCATGTGCCACTGATAAAGCGGGCAATCTCTAAAAGGTTCTAAACACTTTCACAGACTTATCATTTATATTTGCTTTCTACTTTAAACTACTAGATTTAGAGATTGTGTTGATCTCAGCACTTCTTACATGCAGTGAGTGTGATTCATGGCTGCTGTATGAATGTTCTTAGCTTTCTTTGTGGATCGTTGAATGCTATCGAGGCGATCACCTCTAAAGTCCCGCAAGATCTTCACTAAAGCGTTTCGAAACTTTATAGATAACCAACCGTTGATTTTTGTGAACTATAGAGATCAAGCGTTTGTGACATTTCTTCTGCCAATCCAGATCTTAGGAAGACAGCACTATTGGCCCATGGTAAAGAACAAAAACTTTGGGTGAAGTCAACGACATTTTTGCTACTCTCCTATCCTCACTCAAACGCTGTTGTAGTTGTGCACTCACATCTGAAATACATTCTTATTTCTCATTGTTCTAGGCAGTACGGAATCGCGAGAAGAGGAAGAGTCTGGTTGATGGTATTCACGCTCTTATGAACGGAAATGATAAACATGTTCGCCGTTTAGAAGAATACAAGAAGAAACTTCTTGGCGAAATCGTGGAGTGAACAGATTCCACGCAATTCAATCACCGTCAGGATTTGCTTGCCTGAATTATACCTGATTCGATTTCTTTTGAAAAAACAAAATGTACAAGCGAAAAAGCTACCAGCCGACCATTACCTCAGAATTAAGAGAATATTGGTATAACCATGTAAATAAATTGGTTTCGGCATGATTTATGTATGACTCATTTTTGTTCCAGTCATTTCTTTTATTCCACAGTTTTCCTAGTATATTTGTTGTATTCGGTTTATATCCTATCCAAGAAAGCGTGCCGGACGTCAGGTTATAGAACCTACTGTATGCATTTTCAGTAGAGAGGAGATCTACATTTTTAGTAGTGTTTTTAGCGGGAAATTCGTCGAGCCAGAGACTTCTGGACGACAAGAGCATAGAGGGTGAGCATCACAAACGAACTAGGCAAGCTGATAGCGGATATGTTCGGGAGTAAAAAAAATTGATGTCGATAATTACATAGATGCGTCAAGGAACGGCAAATTTGGAACCATCAGTTATTTTTCAATTTGAATCGAGCTGCGATAACCTCCGCCGAGTTGCTTATCAAGACGTGTGAGTCAAATTCACTGCTCATCTTGCCTCCGTCGATCCATCGGCGTTTGGAGTATAACCTCTCATGAGGTGAGTAGACGAGGCAACGGATAAAGTAACGTAGATTTTAGCCCTAACTTCTATCTAATTGCTAAAGTACATTCCGGCATAGCTAACGTAACACAACTATCTCTCATTCGTTTGTAGGTCTGGGTTTCGGGACAGTGTTCACCTAGGGTTACATTAGTTACATCATCAAGTATCATTGCATATCGTGATTCTTTGTTTTTTCAATCTCCATTAAAACTGTAATGATGGTACCGAGTTTGTGAGCATCTAACGTACCAAAAACTTCAGTGGTAAAGTGGTATACTTCGAGTTAATCGGGCACGCTGGGACTTCTAGTAGTAGCCTTTGTGTAGAACTTCTCCGATTTGAATTCTGTCGTTTATCGCTATGATGAAAGTACAACACTAGCAATACAAGTACACATACATAAATTACAATAGGATAATAGTATACACAATGGAAGTAATAACCAAGATTTAGACTAAGCGGAAGCCAAACCTAATTGTCACTCCTCTTATCTTCACTTCAAGATAGGCTGGATTTTGAGGTTAGCGTTGACTAAAGTTAAGGATAAGGAAAAAGATTATAAAGCAAGAATAAAGACACAGAACATACTTACAAACTTATTTACGTGAAAAGGACAGTGCTCCAGAATCAAAATTAGACTTGGTTCAGAAATCGAAGGTGCATGGTTAGGAGGCAAAATCGGAAGTACATAGAAAGTGCAGCTGACTTACGACATATGTATATATATATATATATATATTATATACATATATATTATATATATTTACAGCTAACGACCTACAGAATCATTTGCCTGGTAACTTTCAAAATCAGCATATAAATATTATGAAAAATATAAAAAATCATATGAATGTTACGTGATAAATAGGAAACCAAAATTCGTTATATCAGGGGGATTGTTGACTACCCATAGGAAATAATATACTCCATGAAACAAAAAAGGGTCCCTAGTGATTGAACAACACGGAAATTTCGGAGCGGATCGTCGGATAGACACATCTGCAGTCTCTGAATTGCTGTAATCGTAAGATCATTCAATCTGCTCAATGCGTAGACGAAGTTCATCTCTCTCGCGAGCTCCGGTTCACCCAGCAATTTAATTCGGAACCTAAAAATTGCTTCTAAAAATTTATTACTTTTTTCTCCATTATTTATCCCATTTTTACTTTTTACGTTGCCGATTGAGCCCTCCACCTCCTCCCCGTACGGCAGATGAATAAGAGGCATCATTCCACTTTTGGACCCTAGAAGAATTCATGATAGTACGTTGAAATTGCCCATTTATTTTGGTAGACATAAATGATGACCGCACACTGAAAGACGAAAGGATATCCCACGCTTCTATGAATTGTGTAGTTGACTTATCCACCTGCTGTGAACCTCACCGAAGGACTCTGCTTAACCTACGTGACATGCAATTGGCAATTTCAGTTTACAGAAAACTGAATTCTTACCATAAATAGTTTACTTATGAACAATTCACAGTCCCCACGCTTCCGCAGGATTTCACCCATTTTTCAGTTGCACTGATTCAACCGAGTTCACATTTCTTGTAATTCCAAATAGATAAACACCAGCCATACATCGTGAATTTGTTTGCACGACCCCTCACCACAATTTGTTGTGCGCTTCTTAGCACATTTTACACTCGACTCGTTTGCTCGCATTATTCTTTACGATGATCTTCGAACATTCCATGTGTTTGCTTCGGTTTCTGCATGAGGATTTCGTCTTTACGAGCTTTATTAATTGTTGGTTGAGACAAATCTCTTTGCAGTTTCAGAGGTAGTCGAGCTAAGGCCCCTCTAAGGTGATTGCAGAGAGGTGGTATGGGTGGAGGGCCGAGCCAGAGCATCACTTATCAAATCGTGTTCTGATACACTGCATCACTAGCCACTTTGCTACTCCTCAACGTCGTAAAATCTGTTACTACTTTATTAGATCCATATCACGGCTTTTTTTGCTGTGCGGTTGATTGCGCATCTTGCAATCTCGAGGATAGCCAAGCTGGGTCGTTCATTACGGCGTTCGTTATTCCTTGCTGGAGACTGTTGGGAGAAGTCAACTGCGCGTTGGAACGCATCGAGCATCATTAAGTACTCGGCTATAGCACCCCCCCCCCCCCCTTGAAAACGACATTGTGAAGACCTCAAAAAGCCCTTGCAAGTCTACGTCAGGAAATCAAGGAATATTATTTGCAGGACCAGCAATATACCATTTGGAATATGTGCTGGGGTTCTCATAACTATCGAAGACGGACCATCTGTGTATCTATATAAGTTACAGCGTTATAAAAGGGTGTTTTGAAAAACCGGCGACGTGCGGCTGTAGCCTCATATCTCAGCTTTCCAATGGTTCTTACACTCCTATAAAATTTCCTCTACAGCGAAAGAGATCAGTATTTCATCTGGCCCCTCATAACGAAAAAGTACCCTAGATTCACGCTAAATAATCGCCCAAACTAACTACTAAGTATCAAAAATGGCGCCCTTTCGATTAAGATAGATGCCTATAGCACTGTTAAAGAGATGCGCGCCGAAGGTCAATGGTTATCTTGTTTGGTTGCAACAACGCTTTGAAAGCCTTTTCAAAGAAGAAGTACACTGTTAAATTAGCGGGCTTTGAGCTATCGAATAATACTGGAAGTATAGAGAAAAAGCGCTGTTTAGCAAACAACACGCCTAGTGTGAAACTCATTTCAAAGGGCAGTAGGAAGGCCTTTTCAGAAATAAGTACACGATTGAGAACTTAAATTTAAGCTTACGAGTGACAACTGAGACTCTAAAAGCCAGCAAAAAGGATGCGAATATCAATGGGGTGAAAAGGTTGGAGATAAAGGGAATGATCAAAAAAGCATAGTAGAGAAAAAGCTCTGCTTAGCAAAAGACACGCCCAGTGTGAAATTCAGTCCAGAGGCGCAGTAGAAAGACTCAGAAACAGGAAAACCCCTGAAAACTCTTGAAGTTCAAGCTATGGAGTGACTACTAAGTCTCTAGAGGCCAGCAGAAAGGGCGTGAATACCAAAGGAATGTGCTCGAGTTTTCTTGCTTTTTTTTTCTAGAAAAAAGCATTCTCACTAGACTATCAGTGACCATTCGCTAGCTGAGAAATGGGACTGTTTATTCCGTGAATGGGTTCCGAAAGACCTATATAGTACGTTCTGCTGGCGGAATCAAAACTACATCTCCCTTTTGAAGTCAAAAATAGCCACGATAAAATGTGTTCATAGTATAGAATGAAGGGTAATAAAAGATAAAAGTCTACAAAACCATAAAATAATGTCTCCTTAATGACTGAACAGAGGTCGCAACTTCAGAAATAGTATACTCATCACACTCTATGCTCATGAACGGTCATTATAACATCATGCCAATGCTAAAAAAACAGTAAGATAATCAAATAGATTGCACGGTAATTGAAAAGTTAACATACCTTTTTCTTCTCTCCATCCACTTAAAATACAGCGATATTGTTTTGCTTATCAGAATACACCTTCTTCCCAGGTGGAGCAGAAATACACGGACATTTCTTCTATAAATACAAGATAACATCATTCTATATGTCAAAGTAAAATGAGAAAACATTCTTCGAATTTTTATTTTACTTCCTAGTTTCTACTTTGATAGCAGAGTACGATGTGGATTTTAGGAACAACAGTGGCAAGATACGATGGACTTCAACCACCACTATGGCTTTTTTGAAAATAAATCCACAAAAACGGCTGAGAAAAGGCAGAGCGAAGAACTTAATGGTGTAGCGCCATCGAGAGCTTGTACCGAAAAGACATAGTGGCAGCTCGAGTTCGTGCCATCAAAAACATCAAGTTTCAAGTTTCGCACGTAACTCAGAGCTATTGCTGTCACGATTCAAGTCGTGTCAGTGTTAGAAAAAGTAGTATTTCCTCAGGCTATACAAATAACATCAAAATTTTCTATATTTGGAAGGATACAAAAAATCTGAGGATAAGTCGTGCTGAAAAGTTTGTTATATTCTAAACTTAAAGAGCATTCGTAGGAGCTAAACTGGCTCATAAAGCGGATTCATCGCAATAATGCAAGATAGCCAAGCTTTTAGGGAAAAAGCGACTCTACGGATGAATTTTCTAGTGGAATCACAGATTCGTGGAAAATTTGGGATTGAATGAAATAACAATGAAATAACGATAACCTTGTAAATCGTATGCTGTGCCTAATTGCCAGTGTAGTAGAAGCATCCACCACAAACGAAAAGTGTTTTCATTCTACTGAACGGAGGCGGATATTTTCCACTAAAAGCACGCCAGTAGTAAAGCATAATTAGATTGGATATAACGACACTGTTTACACAATTCGCAGCTTTATTATATATTGAAATATTGCAAAAGGAAGAGATAATATATTCACAGATACAGAACAAGTTCTGAATCAAGTACGACGGCAATTACATCGCCACAGTGAAACTCATGAGAGATCCAAGCAATGTAGTGAATCTAAAGAAAGGAGCGAATCAGTCTACGTACCTGTAGTGGGCCTTAACTTTCTCCTCGTCGCCGAATTTGACCCACTCAATTTCATTAATTTTGGTATGTCCATTTTGTATTGTCCCCTGAAAATGGCTCAGTTACAAAACACACATCTAACAAGTTATAACATATTCGACTACAAAAACCACTGCTCCTTCCACATGACCCATAAGTTTTCACCAGCACATCTCTTCGTGTATCCTCATACAGACTAATGAAATCGAACGTGCACACTTCACATCTTCTACTGTGCAACTGTCGTCCACCTGTTTCACGTTTATGCACGCTTGTAGAAGCAAAAGCAGGGAAGAAAACTTAACAATACCAATTCTCGTGAACCATGAGGCTTTACGTAAACACAGAAATCAAAAAAGAAGATGTCTCACACCTTATCACGTTTTCGTTTGATACCGGCCCGTTGCACAGGAGAGGATTTTTTAACAATGCACAGCTCATTTAACGTTTTCCCACCCACATAAAGACTATAGATCCATGCCCCAATCAGCGATAGTTTCAGTGTCAGTGAACTGATGGCACAAAAAACCATTTTGCCGCACTTTTTAGCTCCTATGGAAATCAAGCATTGAAAGAAGTGCGCACAGATATCACGTTTCATTTAGACGTCTCCTTCAACGGGCAAATGGATTATGATGAACGAAGATTCACGCTAGCCTGAACGCAGCAATTTGGAGATGTAATGTTTGACGGAGTAGAACACGGATTTCGTCTTATACGTTAATGACGAAATGGGAGAAAACTTTACTTGGTTATTCGAGTTGTATGACTTTCCACTGAACCCAGTACTCGACACGATTTTTTCGAACGAACTGGGAGCATCAGAAGTGCTGCAAAATTTACTAGTTTAGAAAGAAGTAGCTGAAAAGAATACCCGGCACCATGACGTCTACATTGTCAATGAATGTACAAGAAAGTGAAGCCAAAGCAATGTTATTACTATACGCACACCTGCCACTACTGATCACTTATTGGAACATTATATATATATATATATATATATATAATGTATATTTTGTTTTAGCATTGATATATCATCTTTTTTTATTGATTCTGAACACGTTGTTTAAGTTAGGTCTAGAATTTATTTTTTGTCGGTTTTTATTGTGTGCTTAAGTTATGTATCGCAAAAATCTGCGTGTCTTAGTAGTTGAGTTGCACAAAACTGGAATGAAAACTCGGGACATTGATAAAATAACTGGTTTTATCTTGAAAAGTGTCTACAGAACCGTGCAATGTTTCAAATAGACTCGAGTGATTGAGAACCGTCTTTAGAAAGTTATGGAACACCTCCTAAACTCCGGAAAACATTCAGAAAATCACTCGCCAGATTCAATGAAATCCGGAGCGTTCGGTACGCAAAGAGGCAGATAAGTTCGAAGTGTGTGAGAGAAGCCCCGAAAGAATGTCAAACAAAACCTAAAGCATTGCAGCTAGAAACTTTCAACTTTACTTCCTGAACGAAAGATTGAAGAAGAACGGTGTGCTCTGTGGTTATAGGAGGATAAGTGAATATCCGATCTTATTCGCTGGACTGGAAATTTTCACAGGAGTGCTAATAATCACTCGAAAGCTCAAATTATTAGCGAGAGCTGTAACTGTCGACTTTCAAAATTACCCTTTTATAATGCTGTTGGTTTGATACACGCGCATATTTCTCACCGGACGGAGCTTTTTTCTAAACTATTAACAATCATTCGATAGCGCAAGTTTCAATGATCCCAACGCTGTACTTGCTTTTTCAGGAGACTACTTCTCTGCAGCACAGCAGGGAAAATAAGATTGATTCGCATGCGCGAACACGGTGGTCTTTGGCTAATCGATTGGCCGCTGGGCAAGACAGCAATGGTAGTTACGCAATTACCAATCGATTTTTGATCGTATGAAAGTACGATCCTTTTCACTCAATTACGAATTGTTTTCTTGCTGTGAAAGACAAACTCCAGGTAAAAAGTATGATTATGCTACAAGAAGACTCTAAATACTTTCATTCTGCCATGAATACGGATAATCAGTCAACATTATGGCCACTTTAATGTAATTCAGGAATCCAGAACGTCCTCTTTGCTTCCAACAGTGGCTCGAAGACATTCACATACTACAAGACTGATCCTGCGCTTTCATATGCACGAAAATCGATAGATCGTCGCGTCAGCCCGTCTTGCCGCTTCATTCAGTGGCTCGTGAATTGACCAGAGATCACTTGCTAGCGCATGCCAACTCAACCTTGTTTTTCCTGCTGCGCTGCAGAGAAACGGTCTTTTTAGAGATTTAGCACAGTATTGAAATCTTTGAAACTTACACTATTGAATGACTACTGATAATCCAAAAAAAATTTGTCCAGCGAGAAATATGGACGTGTGAAACACGAATGCTCTTCTTTCAATGAAAAGCTATAACAAGTACTTTCACAGAAATCGGCCAAATACAGCACTAGCCAGAGATTTAAACTGTCGAATGATTACTAACACTTCTGTGAAAAATCCCTGCCCAATGAAGAGGTCGAATAATTACTTGTACCTCGTCGAATAAATCGTTTAGAAGCTGGCTTTTGGGCGAGGACATTTGGCCGTCAAACCCACTGCATCTCGACGCCATGGATTACACCTTGTGGTCCATACTGCAGGAAGAAGTCTCAGTTACTGGCTACACTAGCGTAGGTTCGCTCACAACTGCTTTGACAAGCGCTTGGGACAAAATTACGGTAGAAACGTGTGTGAGCGTCGTTGGAAGTTTTCGCAAGTGGCTTTGGAAAGGTATAGAGGTCAAAGGATGCAATTTTGGGAATTTGTTATGAATTTCTGCGGATTGCTGTAATTGTTGATCTATAAAACGTAGTATTTCTTCAAATGAATGACTTCATTTGTTTGTAAAGTATTTTTTTCACTTTTGAATTATCTGAAAAAGGATAGATCGATAT
Source organism: Parelaphostrongylus tenuis (assembly GCA_019055375.1). Taxonomy (NCBI): domain Eukaryota; kingdom Metazoa; phylum Nematoda; class Chromadorea; order Rhabditida; family Metastrongylidae; genus Parelaphostrongylus; species Parelaphostrongylus tenuis. The sequence goes on along the minus strand of JAHQIW010007458.1, from coordinate 19,307 downwards.
CAAAGTGTGTGTAATCATTACCTCACAACCTCCACTTTCGTAGAGGTGAACGGCATCGATGAGAGAAGCGTACGCCGAAATGCCATAGGAAAACACGGAACGCGGATCTTATATGAATATGTCGTTTGAAAGACTATGAATTCAGCGGAAATCTTTAGTCAAAAACATATTTCGACAACCCCTCTCCGTTTACAAGAGCAAATGCTATGCGAAAGCAAATGCACATAGAATTCGTGACTGCTCGGTATGGGAGCGGTCACATGCGTAAGATATAATCGACCAATACTGGTGCACAGCACGCTAGTTTTTTTCAATGCTTAATTACTGTGAGAATCCTGAGTTCTTGATGGATCAGTTTGACACAATAGAAATTGTTTGGAATTTACAGATTGCCTAAGTACCTATTGTCGGAAAAATTTGAATAAGAATGCCAGAATCGACGCGGTGAGTGGTTGATTTTCCACGCGTTGGAGCCAAGGAAGCGCGAAGTATGATATGTAATTACTTGGGATATCACGTTAATTCCAGTGACAAATTGATTCATAAGTGCCTGTTTTGAAGGAAAGCGGTGAAGAATGAAAGCGCTATTGGAAAAATTGGTTTGCTTGGGTTTTAAAAGCACTTAACTACTTCGTCACTGAAAGACATGTAAAAAAAGAGCAGTTCCAGAGGTGAAGAAATCCGCTTCTTCTAAAAATTTGCTTACGCGCTGTCGATGGGGTATAGTGAATTTTGTACGAACAGCTCCTATTTCTATAATGTTGCGCGCTCATTTCTCCTATCTTAATTAAATTTCTCAGAATTTCAGCTCAAGCATTCAAATTTAGGTATACTGTAGGCTATTCTTAGATGCGGTAATATCGCCACAAGGTAAGCATGCTATAAGCTTGCTGCAACTTATTGAAGCGTCGGTTTTGCAACCTTTCATGCTTCTTGCCATCAACTGTTTCCTAATGATCCGTTGTGTTCACACTTGTTTTCATACAGGCCACTTACATATTCCCTAGGAGAGATCTTTGTCATCGGTCCGTATAAAGGTGAGTCAAAGGTTCAGAGAGATGAGTGTTCGAATGTTCATCTCTGCAATGGTCCCCTAAATTCGCGTAGGCCGATTTTGTGTCTTCCGGTGTTCCAGTTAACCGCACAACTTCGTATCTACTCGCTCAAACGCTTATATTGTATTGGCATTATTGCAATAAACAGTCACAGCTCAAGCTTGAGTTGTTCTTCGTAAAAGTGTTACATGGCAAAACCCGTGCAAAATCGGGCATTTTGTTTCGACTTGGTAATTTTTTGTGCTAAAGCACTCATGAACACTCTATACTATTACTCATGAATAATAATAATAATAATAATGTATTAGTGTAATGTAATAATGTAATAATGTAATGAAATAATACATACTAATAAATTATATGATGTCACAAATATATATCCAATAATGCTGAATGATAAGCAAAACTCTGAACGCTGAACGGTAATCGAACCTGGACTTCATTTTTCCGGTTCCGCGTGCTCATCAATTGCACTGTTGATGCTTTCGTATTCGATCAGTCATTTTTCGATAGAGCGCATCGATCTATCAGCAACCAACAACAACGGTTTGGCCTGGCAAGCACACATGGGTATTGGTCCCAGTACGCTGATGCATATTGCATGTATGAACAATGATCGAAGAATTCTCGAGAGCACATTCCGAAATACTTTCAAGAGGGTACTTTTCGTTTTCAAGAAAACACATGAATATACGACCTCATTCGCTGTACAAGAATTTCTGAAGGAGCGTTAGCGATCACTTGAAAGCTTAAGTCTCTGGCTACAGCCATAGATGGCTGGTTTTTTAAAATACCTTTTCACAGCGCTGTAAAATCCACAGTAAAACTATGTTCTACATTGGCCACGCTCCCTGATTTTTGTCACGCGCATAATTTGCTGGAAGCACGAAAAGCATATGAACGTGTAGAGGAAATCTCGTAGTATCTAAGTTAATCGCTATATATGGAGATTCTCTCAAAACGGAGAAAAAAAACTGCAACTGAATAACAAATTGCCACCCACATATCTGACCCGTCAGGCGATCGATCGATCTCTCCGCCTCAAGCCAGTAGATCAGCCGGTAAGCAAGCTGCTGAATATGTGAAACCAACATTAGAATCACTGAAACCTACGCTAACGAGTGATTACTAAGAATCTAAAGAAAAAGCTCTGTTCGGCGAAGTGTGAAATACAAATTTTTCCGTACTCCTACAGCGCTATCAAAAGACCTTTTCCAGGAAGCAAACACATTTTTTAGTTCTTCGGTACTTGTGCTATGGAAAGAGTACCACTCTCTACGGAAGGAGCTCTGTTTAGCTGAATATAAGCAAGGTAAGAAAAATGCGCCTGTGAAACATAAAATTTTTTTTAGTACTTCACAGCGTCATAAAAGCGTATTTTGTTCTTTTTTGTGCTGAAGGCGCAGGCAGGTGCCCTTTCGAAAAGCCAAGCTTTGCATTAGAACCTCTTTTTTCTAGGTATCGAATGACTACTGATGGCTCACTGAAAATATCTACTAAAAAACCAAGGATTCACGATGGAGATTCCCTCGGAAAGGTACTATATGCTCCAGAGATTGCATTCAAAAATAAGAATTCCTTGAACAATTGGGCGTTATTCCTACCCTCGCAGAAGTTCTAATGGCAATCTAATTTTCTAGCGGTAAAGTTTTCTAAGACAAAGTCCTACTATATGATACCAAAAAATCTGCTGTGTAGTAGAAAAAATAAATTGCAGTTGCAAAACGTTATCTCCTTTTTCAGTGTTTTTTGAAACCGTATCATCGAGCAAGCTCCATTAATATTGCGCGCTGCTTACCAAGAACAGTATTTGGGCGAGATTTGAGCTACCGAGTGATAAATAAAAGTCTAAAAAAGCTAAAAGGCCTGGTAGCCAGAAATTTTGATAAATAGATTGGGAGGGCGGAATTGTACCAACACTTCAATAACTCACTTTCGACCATAAATATCGGATACCAATAAATCGAATTGTCGATGATCGCCGTCTTCTGCATTCGCATCATCTCATTCAACTCTCAATCAAAAATTACTCACTTATAAACAGACTTAACTAAACTCCAAGAATCAAATCTTTTGTAGAAGAGGGTCGTTTAAACAGACCTACGATCTGCAGAAAGCATCCAATATGACCTCCTCGGCCATTTCAGGCACAGGAATGTCGTCATCGCGATGAATTTGAGTTCATCTTCTGGAGTTCCTCCTGCGTATCCCAAGATGCTCTGATCTTCTATTGTGTCGTTGTGTTCCCTCGCTGAATCACTCACATCCAATTCTATTCCATCTCCTAACTCAGCACATCCTTTGATTTTACCATTAGTTTTCGCTTTGGATAAGGCACAATGATGATCAGGTCAAATCAAATTTGGGTAATTAACTTAGCGTTTTGGTGCATTGGTGGTTCAGTGGCAGAATGCTCGCCTGCCACGAGGGCAACCCAGGTTCAATTCCCGGCCATTGCATCAAAATTTGTATTCATTACTGTAGTGAATGCCCTGTCGGTTGATATGTGTTTGTGCGTCTGCCACGCGGATTGATTTATCAGAAAATACAGCAAGAATAAATCGTGTTAAGAAAAACAACCTAAAAGAAACAATAATTTAATACATTCATGTCCGCCAACCAATACAATTGACGGATCAAAAGGAATATCACGCAACAACCGCTAAATCAATGCACTGTAGTAGCTCGACTAGTAGCAACTTCGTAATATGAGTAATATGTCAAAGTGGGTCAAGCACATGCGAACAAAGAGCGAGAACCGACTGACAATACGAGGAGCATTCCAGTTAAAGGGTTTGCAAACCTCAATCAGGATACGGGAGGGCCAGGGGGCTATCGCGGTTGCCTCGGAATGACGAAACCTAATCCACGCTACGCTGATCCGAAAAAAGCATTCGCCACCTAATGAACTGCCTACGATACGCTCGCACTTGCCATCACTATCCAACTATGAAATTTCGCAACAGAAATATTGGTACTAGTACGTAAACGTGCATCATCTTAGAGCTCTTTGAAAACAAAGGATGTTCTCGGTTTTTTCCTTAGACTTATAGCATTCATTTGGTAGCTCAAAGTTAGCTGATTTTATTACTATGTTCATATCCTGAAAAGACTTTTTCAAGGCGCTGAAGGAGCAAAAATAAGAATGGACGTGCATTTCTCGTCAGCTAGAATGTGTATGGTGGAGTGGACGAAAATTTGGCAACATTCGCAACAAACGCGGTGACGAGTGTGAAACTCAGTCTTACTTTCATTGCTACAGCGGCCAACGAAGGCGTATTGCCGAGATTTGAGCTACCAAATGATTAGTGGCATTCTAGAAAGAAACGAAAAAAAGCCTTGTTTACAAAGGGTTGAAAATTTATCGACTATCGAAAAGTACTGTGTCATGTAGTGGGCTGCCAAGAAACGGACCTTTTCGTTTTCAATGATCACTTTTTATGCATTTGATTTTTGTCTTTATTATCGTTTTGAGCAACTTCTTGCGTTTATTTTGATATATAACATTTGTACATTTGTTCTAGAAAGGAACTGTCTCAAGGACAAAAACGATTGTTGATGCTACACGGGTGTCGTATAGGGTTCAAGTGCTGCTATGGCACACAACGATGATGCTCGTTTAGTGTCAGACGTTCGTTTATGCCTCGGGGAGATTTCATACTGAAACAAATGCATGAGTGCTATATAACAAAATTACCGCAAGAAGCCACTCTAAACTACAGTAGAAACGAAAAACTCAAATGCATGGAAAACAATTGAAAAAACCAAAAAAGTTCGGGAAATTTCTCGCCAACCCAATAGTCGGCTACCAGCCTTAGATATTGTAGTCAAGAAGAACGGAAAAGAACGCGAAATACTGAAACACCGGTCCCAACATTGATCAGCAAGTATTGACAAATGACCGACGGGCGAATCATTTCGAAGTGGTAGTGGCATTTATCATTGTGATGATAGTAGATGAATGACTCGGCTTAGGTATTTCGTAGTAAGAAATTCGTTCCACAAACCAAACAGGCCATCTTTTTCATCTTGTAAAGGCTGAGATTTTCTTCTATAGACGAATACGTGTATGTTTGGCTCAAATTAACGAAACGCTGCACAATTCCATTATCGAGACACATTTTTCAACTCCTTGGATCATGGCCATTAACTCTTTCCTAGACTTTCAGTAACCATTCTGTAGCATAAATTTGCGTGATTTCAATACTATAGTTCTTATTTGCGAAAGTTTCCTTAGAGCGCTGTAGCAGCACAAATAATATCAGGTGTATGGGTCTAAGTACGATCATGGTTTCAGGCCTATTTATAAGTCAATCAAAGCTTATGGTTGGTCCTCTAACACGTTGAAGACCTCCGCTGATAGGCAGACGGCGTCGCGCCGTCTCTTTCGCGGCACTCGCTAACCCGGGGCGTCTGCGCCTCTGTGCAAAGCTGTCGTTGTGCACTGCCGCTCTGTTGCAGCAGGCGCCTTCATTCCACGCCGTCAACTCGATAGGTGAGTGAGATCTTGAGAAAATTGAGAGTGATAAGAATGACAGAGAGTACGCCCTGGGTATGGACAACCACTTAATAGGAAGCTGTCACTATTACTATCAGCATGACTATCACTATCACCATCGCGATCACTACCACCATTATTATCACTTATTATCACTGCCACTATCATTTTCACCATCATTATGATCATCACGATCACCATCACAATCACTCTCGCTATCATCCCCACTATCACCATCACCACCATCACTATCACTATCATTACCACTATCATCCTTATCACTACCACTATAACCACTGTCGCTATGAGCACTATCTCTACCATCACTGTCACTGTTATCATCATCACTATCATTATTATCACTGTCATCGCTATCAATATCTTTATCACCATCATCTCCATGATCATCACATATAAGATGAGGTGTATGGCTCTAAATACGATCATGGTTTCGGTGACTTTATAACTAGGTTAAAGTTTATGGATGGTCTTTTGACAAACTTTTATCAGTTATTTTATAGCGCAAACTTAGATGATTCTCAAGCTGAGTTTGGTTTTTGAATAGGTTTCCAGAGCGGTGGAAGAGCTAAAAGAAGTCTACGCTCCTAGGTTCAGGCTACTTAGGCTTTGGCGTAGTAGCTCGTTTATTAGGCAATGTAAAATGAAAACATATATATGTCTATATATATATATATATATATATATATATATATATATATATATATATATATACCCATTAATGTAAAATGATGTCCAAAATGGGCGTCAGTAATGGAACGGATAGAGCACGCGCTACCGGGAAGAGTGAGGTGCGGGTTCTAATCCCGCCTGACGCGAAAGTTGTGCACATCGCTTTGTATTACTGGGAACACTTTAGATTATTTATAGGTCTTCACAGAGTATTCTTTTTTTTCGTTGTGCGGATCCCAAAACTTCTAACATCCAATTTTTTTCGTCTTCTACTTGAATCTCGCAAAATGCTGGCTGAACGAGTCTTCTTGCAATCTCGATGATAGCCTGGCTGTGGCGCTCCATAGCACGTTCGTTGTTGACTGCCGTAGACTGTTGCGGACGGGATCTACTCCGTCCGCGCCGCGACGAGCATCACAACCACTCGGCCAAGGCGCCTCCATGGGTGAGTATCGGCCAAACAATTACTTAAGATGACTTAGCAATACAATTAGGAAAAAAATTTGTACCATAGAAAACGGGGCTTACCTGAATACAGCTGTATCAGCAATAGATGGCTAGCATTGAATAGCTCATTACTTAAGAGTGACATTGAGCATGTGTAGACGAAGAGCAAGAGATACGACGCTGAATTGGTCGTTTAGGGACTTCCTCGACGGGAACCTGTATGCTGAAAATTACATCACTTGAGCAAGGAAAGAACTGTCAAGATAAACTTTAGAGACGTATATGTTTCTATTCGATTGACCATTAAGGAATACCAGCCATACAATAACTCAAGAATGTTTTAGGAGACAATGGTCGAGGGGAAAAAAAATAAAAAACGACTAAACGAGGCTCACCTGAACATTAAAGTGCCGGTAAAATAAATGCCGGCATTTGACAGCTATGTGGAAAGAAATAGAGGCGGGACGCGAGTGACGCTGGATTATTCTCTCAGCAACTCCTGCAACGAAATCCGTCACACTGTGGGAAGATCGACGAGGAGAGATTACATGAGAAAGAGAAAACGAGCTCATGTGCTGGTCAGCCCGAGGCTTTGGAAGGCTGAAAGCACTTGATATTTTCTGATAGGTTCTTTTTTGAAATTGTGCTCAGCCCTTTGACTTCCACAGACCGAACTTGCACTATTTTAATGTGACGACGCTGAACATTACAGGGCCCAGTTGTCTAGAATATATGCTTCCACATTGTTCTTAGCAGTGTTGTCGGGTTTATTTATCTCTAGTGCGAATTATTTTGTTTGTTTATGGTGTTGAACGATCGGGTCTAGAGGCCAAACAAAAGAAACTTTGAGGAGGTTGAGGCCTTTAACGAAGACAACTGAGAGCCTCAACCAATGTTAGGAGCAAGATTTCATGCACGGAAAACCCGCTGGAACTCTTCAGTTTCCACAAAATTTTTACTTTGCCGTTATTTTGGCAGCGTTATGATTACATAAATATATATACAGGGATGCTAAGTGATATGCAAAACTCTGGACCTGTGGCGAAGTTGAGCTTGCGCACACTGCCAAAGCTTACCCTTTCATTTATAATCTGATAACATATCTTGAACCTTTTATGAGATCTATTATGGCACTTATATATTGCCAAACATGTGTGCATTTGTTTAAATAGGTTCTAAAGTCTAGTAAAAAAGCACTACAGAAAAAGACTTCAGCAAAAAATGTGTCGCGACAACACCAAAGTACCAGAATATCAATTGCAGGGTGGTTCTTGGCTATACAATTTCGCTTCATACGAAAAAGCAAACTTACTTAGCACTTGGCGCACATTCCTTGTTGGCTAGGGTGTGTGTAATGTTCTGAAAGCGCGGGACTTGATGCCAATGTGGAAGTATGAAATCGTCGAGATTACAGCTATCGAATGATTACTTAATATCTACAAAAAGAGCTTTGTCCAGCAAAAAGTATTAGCCACTTTGCTACTTCTCAACATCGTAAATCTGTTACTACTTTATTAGATCCATATCGCGGTTTTTTCTGCTGTGCGGTTGATTGCACATCTTCTTGCAATCTTGAGGATAGCCAAGCTAGGTCGTTCTTTACCGCGTTCGTTATTCCTTGCCGGAGACTGCTGGGAGAAGTCAACTACGCGTTGGAACGCATCGAGGATCATTAAGTACCCGGCTATAGCACCTCCCTTCCCCTCCCCTCTTAAAAACGACATCATGAAGACCTCAAAAAGCCCTTGCAAGTTTACGTCAGGTAATGAAGGAATATTAATTGCACGACCAGCAATATACCATTTGGAATATGTGCTGGGGATCTCACAACTAGTGAAGACGGGCCATCTGAATATCTAAGTGAGTTACAGTGTTATGAAGGGGTATTTGAAAAACCGGCAACGTGAGGCTGTAGCCTCATATCTCAGCTTTCGATTGGTTACTTAAACTCCTATGAAAATTTCCTCTCCAGCGAATGAGATCAGTTTTTTCATCTGGTCCCCCATAACGGAAAAGTGCCCTAGATTCACGCTAAATAATCGCCAAAATTAACTACTAAGTAGCAAAAATGGCGCCTTTTCGATTGAGATAGATGCCTGTAGCACTGTTAAAGAGATGCGCGCCGGAGGTCAATGGTTATCTTATTTGGTTGCAACAGCGCTTTGAAAGCCTTTCCAAAGAAGAAGTACATTGTTGAATTAGCGGGCTTTGAGCTATCGAATAATTTTGGAAGTATAGAGAAAAAGCGCTGTTTAGCAGACAACACGCCTAGTGTGAAGCTCTTTCCAAAGCGCAGTAGAAAGGCCTTCTCAGAAATAAGCACACTATTGAGAACTTAAATTTAAGCTAACGAGTGACTACTAAGACTCTAAAAGCCAGAATTCTTTCTATTTTGACTGCCACTTGCAGTGGTATGGTGTTATAGTATACCCAATATGTGGAGTGCTATGCAAAAACATTTGCGTCAGCCGGGATCTGAACTCAGATCTCACTCTTTCCGGGAGCGAATCCTAACCGTTGCATCACCGACGCTCGTTTTGCACAGCACTCTTATTTACTATAACACGTTGTCTGTCAACAGCCAACCGTCGACGGTCTGGCGGGGCAGCCGGTATCGGCACTGAACCACAAAGAGTAAGATCTGGGTTCAAATTCCGGCTGACGCAAACGTTTTTGCACAGCCACTCCACATTATTGGGTATACTCTAAAAGCCAGCAAAAAAGATGCGAATATTAAAAGGTTGGAGATAAAGGAAATGATCAAAAAAGCATAGTAGAGAAAAAGCCTTGCTTAGCAAAAAATACGCTTAGTGTGAAACTCAGTCCAGGGCGCAGTAGAAAGACTCAGAAGTAGGAAAACCCCTGAAAACTATCAAGTTTTAAGCTATCGAGTGGCTACTAAGCCTCTAGAGGCCAGCAGAAAGGGTGTGAATACCAAGGGGGTAAAAATGGTTGGAGATAAAGGAAACGATAAAAAAAAGCATAACATCATGCCTCAAGAGTGCATAATTGCTGCTTCACTGCGGATTTCAAAGGGATTAAAAGATTGAAGAGATCTATGCAAGTGTCTTTAGTAAAAAAGAATGACAAGTCGACCTTATATCTTTACTTTTCATCGAACTCTATGAAAAGTTGCCGCGATCTGCGGAATGTGCTCGAGTTTTCCTTGCTTTTTTTTCTAGAAAAAAGCATTCTCACTAGACTATCAGTGACCATTTCGCTAGCTGAGAAATGGGACTGTTTATTCCGTGAATGGGTTCCGAAAGACCTATATAGTACGTTCTGCTGGCGGAATCAAAACTACATCTCCCTTTTGAAGTCAAAAATAGCCACGATAAAATGTGTTCATAGTATAGAATGAAGGGTAATAAAAGATAAAAGTCTACAAAACCATAAAATAATGTCTCCTTAATGACTGAACAGAGTTCGCAACTTCAGAAATAGTATACTCATAACACTCTATGCTCATGAACGGTCATTATAACATCATGCCAATGCTAAAAAAACAGTAAGATAATCAAATAGATTGCACGGTAATTGAAAAGTTAACATACCTTTTTCTTCTCTCCATCCACTTCAAATACAGCGATATTGTTTTGCTTATCAGAATACACCTTCTTCCAGGTGGAGCAGAAACACACGGACATTTCTTCTATAAATACAAGATAACATCATTCTATATGTCAAAGTAAAATGAGAAAACATTCTTCGAATTTTATTTTACTTCCTATTTTCTACTTTGATAGCAGAGTAAGATGTGGATTTTAGGAACAACAGTGGCAAGATACGATGGACTTTAACCACCACTATGGCTTTTTTTGAAAATAAATCCACAAAAACGGCTGAGAAAAGGCAGAGCGAAGAACTTAATGGTGTAGCGCCATCGAAAGCTGTACCGAAAAGGCATAGTGGCAGCTCGAGTTCTTGCCATCAAAAACATCAAGTTTCAAGTTTCGCTCGTAAATCAGAGCGATTGCTGTCACGATTCAAGTCGTGTCGTGTTAGAAAAAAGTAGTATTTCCTCAGGCTATACAAATAACATCAAAATTTTCTATATTTGGAAGGATACAAAAATTCTGAGGATAAGTCGTGCTGAAAAGTTTGTTATATTCTAAACTTAAAGAGCATTCGTAGGAGCTAAACTGGCTCATAAAGCGGATTCATCGCAATAATGCAAGATAGCCAAGCTTTTAGGGAAAAAAGCGACTCTACGGATGAATTTTCTAGTGGAATCATAGATTCGTGGAAAATTTGGGATTGAATGAAATAACAATGAAATAACGATAACCTTGTAAATCGTATGCTGTGCCTAATTGCCAGTGTAGTAGAAGCATCCACCACAAACGAAAAGTGTTTTCATTCTACTGAAGGGAGGCGGATATTTTCCACTAAAAGCACGCCAGTAGTAAAGCATAATTAGATTGGATATAACGACACTGTTTACACAATTCGCAACTTTATTATATATTGAAATATTGCAAAAGGAAGAGATAATATATTCACAGATACAGAACAAGTTCTGAATCAAGTACGACGGCAATTACATCGCCACAGTGAAACTCATGAGAGATCCAAGCAATGTAGTGAATCTAAAGAAAGGAGCGAATCAGTCTACGTACCTGTAGTGGGCCTTAACTTTCTCCTCGTCGCCGAATTTGACCCACTCAATTTCATTAATTTTGGTATGTCCATTTTGTATTGTCCCCTGAAAATGGCTCAGTTACAAAACACACATCTAACAAGTTATAACATATTCGACTACAAAAACCACTGCTCCTTCCACATGACCCATAAGTTTTCACCAGCACATCTCTTCGTGTATCCTCATACAGACTAATGAAATCGAACGTGCACACTTCACATCTTCTACTGTGCAACTGTCGTCCACCTGTTTCACGTTTATGCACGCTTGTAGAAGCAAAAGCAGGGAAGAAAACTTAACAATACCAATTCTCGTGAACCATGAGGCTTTACGTAAACACAGAAATCAAAAAAGAAGATGTCTCACACCTTATCACGTTTTCGTTTGATACCGGCCCGTTGCACAGGAGAGGATTTTTTAACAATGCACAGCTCATTTAACGTTTTCCCACCCACATAAAGACTATAGATCCATGCCCCAATCAGCGATAGTTTCAGTGTCAGTGAACTGATGGCACAAAAACCATTTTGCCGCACTTTTTAGCTCCTATGGAAATTCAAGCATTGAAAGAAGTGCGCACAGATATCACGTTTCATTTAGACGTCTCCTTCAACGGGCAAATGGATTATGATGAACGAAGATTCACGCTAGCCTGAACGCAGCAATTTGGAGATGTAATGTTTGACGGAGTAGAACACGGATTTCGTCTTATACGTTAATGACGAAATGGGAGAAAACTTTACTTGGTTATTCGAGTTGTATGACTTTCCACTGAACCCAGTACTCGACACGATTTTTTCGAACGAACTGGGAGCATCAGAAGTGCTGCAAAATTTACTAGTTTAGAAAGAAGTAGCTGAAAAGAATACCCGGCACCATGACGTCTACATTGTCAATGAATGTACAAGAAAGTGAAGCCAAAGCAATGTTATTACTATACGCACATCTGCCACTACTGATCATTTATTGAAACATATAAATTATATATATATATATATATATATATATATATATCAGTGAGTATTTGAGTGGAAAAGTTTATTTTTCTAAAGAAAAGGAGTTTTTTATTTAAGTGGTGAGCGAAAACACGTGAAGCACGCTCCCCGGTGTGGATGAAACGTGGGTTCGATGCAGTGCTGAGGCTGTGTTTTTGCTCACAACTCAGTTCTCTTAGGTATACACGAAACATCATAACACTGCGAAAAATAAGGAAAATACTAGAAATTTCGAGTATTGGAGTCGAGAGTTTTTATATGCAGAATGTAATTCTAAACTACAGTTAATTATTTTTACATAGATTTCAAATTTCTCAGGCAGATGCAGCTCTTCATCTGGTTATAGCTCTCAATAACTTGGGGTCGTCGAAAAGATGCCGTCATGATTTGTAGACATAGGTCATGCATTCCATTTCCTTTGCCTCATATATCAATATATGAACAACTCATATGCAATTCGTTATCGACATGTATTCTTCTCACTCCAAAGATGAAGTAGATTTCGAAGATCTGAGCTACGCATTCCAGCTAGTCGTTGTGAGCGTTGGTCAAAGTACGAATGGCATCGCCCAAGCGCTATGTGGGTGGTGAACAGGTTTCTTGATGTGAATGAAGTGTCGGTTCACTTCTCAGTTGCCTAACAGAGCCGAAAACATCAACACGGAGTTTTACTTTCATTAGTTGATCGGAGATCAGAGTTCACTTACGTGAAGATCTCTATGATAAGTGAACAGATCTTACTCTTCCCACCATGGATTCTTCATGAACTGGTTCTTCCTTCCATTGATACGCAGTCCCATCCTTTTTTTCCGCTTGAGCTTTTACTACTGTCTCTGTTTCGCTCGAAGTCCTTGAGAATGTTACGCTGTTATCAGCAGAACGAAAATTCGGTACGATCAGCATGTATGACTTTCTCCTCCCAGTCGAGTGACATTGATATCCCCGTACCCAGCTGGGCAGTATGGCAGTGAATAACTTTGGCGAGATGGTGTTGCCGTGTCAGAAATATCTTCTGATAGACATAGTGACATTTCGACGGAGAAACAGTATTTTTGCGCTGCAGTTTCGATTAGTCGGCTAATACTTATTTATACTATGGATCCTCACCTTTCTCGATAAGGGCTAACGGCATTACATTCGCTTTGGAGCTGTCCAAAAGCTTCTTCATTGCACACAAAAGACAGGACTAAGGGTAGGCGGTATCATGGGAAGGTTTTTAACAGGTGACGCGGTTCGGTCTCCTATATGCACAAAAAAATAATTCTCGTTAATTACGACGACATTTTTTCAGGCTACATCGTTTTTAAACTCCTTCCAATTACTTTTTTTGCCTAGACCGATATAAATACTCTTGTAAGATCCTCTACAGCTGGAATTTATGAGTTACGAAAACTGTGTTGCAATAGGATCATGTCTCAACTTTGCTCTGTTTTGGAGCAACCCTCTTGAGACTTTTTGTTTGATGAATTGAGGCGAGATCGGCATAAACTATAATTAATCCAATAAGCTGCTTGCAGACTTCCGCCATAGTTCTTCTTCATTCTAGTAATATCATTAGCAGGTAACTTTATTGAGAACATTCTCATCATATCCAACTTGACTCCTTTTCTCTAATGACACTAATCACTAATGACAGAAGTTCTTAGTCTAAATCGAATCGTCGCATTCAGAAAGCAGTGATGGGGTTCAGTACAGGATTCAGGTAGCACTGACGTATGTCAGAATCTCACCATCTTCTGTTTGTGAAAATTTGGCGATCTTCCCATATTATTAAAGCTATTGCGAACCTCCATGTCAGGCGTCGATTTCCCCTCTCTCAAAAAAAAGAACTTTGCCTGAATACACTTGCTACGGTGAAGGCACCTAAAAAAGATTTGCTTTCTCATCAATCTTCAAAAAAATTTTCTGCTACTTTGTTGTTATTTTCGTGCGCCGTTTAACATCTAATATTCAGGTCTCCAACAACAAATCCATACAAGAACTTTCGTTGCAGATTACTTCCTCAAACTGCTAAAATCCGCCCAGTTCGTTCTCACCACTTGATACCTCAGAACACAGGAAGTCTTACATTTAACATAACGGTGAGGAGCTAAATTTAGATGAAATGATGTTCACACATATATTTTGATTTTTATATTATATTTTATAAAACTACAGGTAACCTATGAATTTATAGGAATAACACTATGCAAAATACACTCAGGCTCTGAGGACGAAATCGCAGAACGTTAGCCAACGACAATGAAGGAGAAATATAAGAAATATGACCATCCTGCGCAAGCTTCAAATATAGGGAGTATAGGTGTGAAAGTTAGTGACAATCAGTCGATGATATTTCCCACTAACGCAAAGGTGGAGGCGGAAGATGAGCAGCTGCGGTAATAAAGAAACATTGCAATGTATAGAAAGATTGCAGATATTATAAATTACGGGAGCACCACTCAGCTACGTTTTATTGATAATGCGTCTAGGACTATCTGCATGCTACGGCAAACCAGTAGAACATGAATTTGGTAAGACTCAGTTATGAAGATTATTCTGATTTCTTTTCTTGTGATAAGTGCTTACATGATCAAAAAGTAGATCGTACAATTGGCAAATATGTTGTTAATAGATATGTAGCAGTTTTAGAGGAGAAGAATTTCGATGGAAGATTAAAGATTGTTACAGTCCAAAAGTTACCAATGAATTTTTTTAACGGCTTTTCTCAATAAAAAATTAGATGTCAGACAGTATTGCATGATTCATTCAACCAGTTCGTCATGCCGAGAGAAATCGGTGCACGCAGCGCCCACCGCAAAACGGTGCGCGATTTTCGTAATTTGAGTGGTCTTTTTTCCCCTGTTTGAGAATAATATTTGAGTTTCTCGCTATAATTTGACACATCACAATTTGCCCTACACGCTTATTAGGCTTTCGTAGATTATATATATATATATATATATATATATATATATATATATATGAGCTATATATAAGCAAGCTCTGTCAATTTGATAATATGCAATCATCAAAAGCTCTCACGGCGATTAAAAATTAGTAATCGATGAGTAGTTAGTCGAAAATGATCATGCATACCGCATTTGATACCATTTCACCGATAACTCTTAATAATTTTCGGATTGTAGTGTACCTCAGGAGTTAGGATCTATACGGAATTATAGAACATATTTTCTTCGTCTTTCATGCTTTCAATTACAGTGTACTATGAGCATTGTCCAGCGTTACAACTACTCCAACTGGGCATGCTCATTTATTTTGCGTGTTTTACGTATTATTCTAGATGCTTGCCTTCGAGACGATTTTGCGAGCCTTTCTCTAGTTCCAACCTCCCAAAATGACTCCAATGTGACTACGGTAGGTGACTGTAGCCGTGCACCAGGAATTCAATATTGGTCCACTGCTTCCCACGCCTATTCTCCTCCACGTTCACCGCTTGAATAGACATTTTTGATGTCTACGAATCATCAACAGTTCTCATATGCGAATATGAGTCAAACACTTTTGCGTTACGGAAGACCTCAGTAGAAAACTCGTAAGTACTGCATAATTCTCGTTTGTTCATTGCTGTCATTTGGCATTCACTCCCTTCTGAGGTGCTCCTTCAGAAGTGATCAGCTGAGAACACTGGCAGTCAATTTGACCTTCTCAAGCTCCTAAAAAAGGAAACTTCCGAATGTTCCGCCAATATTGCGCTGTACTGTGCACAATCTCATCAAGAGAGCACTAATGAAGAGATAATCGGGAAGTGGTCAAAGGTGTTTCCACCCAGAATCCTAGCGTGGGTTTTGATCACGACGGAAGGGCTCAAGGCGAAGTAATGCTCAAATGAATAGACCAGTTGAACACTAGTAAAGTGAACATGTTAGCTGTATGAAAGATGACTGTAGAGCAGACAAATATTAAAGAAAGCAAGTTACAGGTTATACCTAAAACGTGGCCTCTTGCTCGCATCTGGTGGTTATCTTGGATGCGACGCTCACAGGTTACTAGGTATACCTGGGACATCGCCTCTCGTTTGGCTCTGGCAATATTCTTAGATACTATAACTGGCTCTATATAGTAAAAAAAAAAGAATATGGTTATCTTCACTTTATTCTTACTTTGTCTAACCCGTGTTGCACTTTTGTTCACTGTGTGAGTCCCCGTACTTTTAGCATTCCACTTGTCTCATCTTACTCATGAGTTTTCATTAAAATGCAAAGCTAACTTCAGCTATATAACTAGTCTATATTATGCTGTAATGATTAGCAAAGAAACAATGTTGGAACCGTGTTGTATCGATTTCCTTACTAAGATGCTTATAAAATGTGGAATTATCAAACAACTCAGTATTGTTTTCTCGAATAGCGTTGATTTTGCTAAAAGGTATGAATGAGTTAATTAGCATTTATGGTCCTACTGATAGTTTCCTTCATTATAAGTTGAGTTTTGCAATAAAGATTCATTCAGACATAAATCGAAACTAGAAGCTCTGATGAAGGTAAGAATGGAATGACAAGATAGGGATGAGACATTTGACAACATTTGGGCAGTGACTGGTAAACCGTAATGACTACAATCTCGTTCATTCGTTCCTTTCTAAGCTGCCTATTCCACTTTCTAAAATTACGTGAGACAAAAAGTGAGGAGAACGTTATTCATAAGCATCTACGTCATATGTTGCACGGGATGCGGTACAAACAACTCTGCACTTTTTTGTTATAGGGAAGCATTGGCCTTTGAACATAAAATTTTTACTAGACTTTTGGTATCTCTCAAAAGCTTAAATCTTGATAATTCTCGAAATTACTTGTTTTTTGAAGAGGTCATCCTACCGCGCTGTAGCAGTGAAAATAAGATAGCGTTTCACGTGCAACGACCTTTGTCGTGCGTATTTTCGTCATTTATTGAATAGTTTCCTCAACGTTTTGTAAAGATTCTTAGGAGTTTCGCATTAAATCATAGAACAAACTTCGTTCTAGCGCTCAAAGAGCTTCGGCTTTTCATTACCATTTTATATTACCAAATAACTCGCCGCTAATGAACCTATCCTAAGTACCCTATACCTATGCACGAGAAGCATATAATGAACGTGTCAAAGAAATTTTGAAGTATCAGAGACATTCGTTTTATCTATTTTTCGTTCAAGCGGCGGATCCTAAATCAAATAAGAATAATCGCACGCTACATGTAAATCGAGCCTTATCTTTGCTGATGTAGCGCTCCAAAAGGTTTTTCTACACTAATGTATTGGAAACTTCAAGATTCAATCCATCGAATGATTATTAAAAGCTTGAGCGGAAATCGGATGAAGCTTCACCTCTAAAAGGCAAATAATGCGTTCTCATTACAGAACTGTGACCCACTCTGAAGGCTGATAGCCGACAAAAAAATGCTCGAATGTGAAGTGCAATCTTATTCTCGCTGCTGGATCACTCTAATAGGATTTTGTCAAGTAGAAAAACCACACTATTAAAATCGTCGGGATTTAAGCTTATTGTTGGATATAAGGTCTGAGGAAGAAGCGATAATGGCGTGCGCCAAGTGTGAAACGTAATCCGTCTTTCGGTCCCACATCGTTATGGTACGGTCTTTTGAAAAGCAAAATGTGGTGTCACAGTTTATTAGATCTAAGCTGTCGAATGATTGCTAGAGGTCTGAAAAAAAAAATTGGATTAGCCTTGTTTCGAAAAGGTAAAAATATTTTTTCACAATGGATAGCTTGAAAATTGCTGGTTTTTTTACTGCGCTTATCTTCTGGTTTGACCTTCATATTACCTCTTAGTAGTGGAAAAAGATAACGTTTCGCTTTCAAAGTGTGTTGTCTCAAATCTACAGCTGATTTTTAGTATTTTATTTAGTTAAATGTTGATCAAGGAAAATTTTAACGCTACTAAAAGATAGAATGTTAGTAAATAATCTTTCATGAACATCTTTTGGTTCAAAAAAGCGCCCATTTATCCTATCTTAATGTAAATGGGCGCATGCGGCGTAGTAGTTAGAGGTGATCTGCGTCGCACGCAAGGTCAATGGTTCGATTGCGCTCTTGTGGCTCACCAAAGCTATCCATCTCTTTGAGTCGCTAAATCGGCATTAGACCTGTCTGGGAAGTTAATCAGCGCCCACTCAATAGAGCGGTAGGCCACAGGTAGTCATTGTAAAGAGAAAGTCATGCAATCGATCACCTCAAATGAAGCCCAAAATTGAAGACGAGTGCATGACGCGTCCCTCAGGGTTTATCAACGCCGAAACCTTTATCATTTATTCTTTAGTTTTGATGGAAGAAGGCTCACGTTTTGTACAAATCCCAATCTTTCAATACAAACTGTGTGATATACTGCGTGGTCTACCGATCGATCCCATCGATCCATGCGGTCTATGTGGAAGTTAATCCTATCTCCCTAGCTAAAACGTAGTAAAACGGTTTTTTCACAATGCAATCAAGTCTACGCTATCGAATGGTTACTCAGCTGAGACGCTGACGCCCATGTGGGACGTTTCCTCCCACACCGCGCGACATCAAAACTCTTCAGTTACTTTGATGGCGGCGTTGCGCCCGTGAAAAAAGGCGGCGAATCTCGTAATAAGGCAGATTCCAGACAGCTTTCATTGAAAAATCTTCTATAGAGATATTCTCAGCAAAGAGAACATCTATATCTTCCATATTTCATCTACATTTCTTATGTTTCAACGATAAGATTACATCGCTAAATGATAACATAATGAAATGACTATGATAGTGATAATGATTATGCTGTCGATAATGCCAATGATTACGAAAGTGATAATAAATCTTTTTGGGCTGTTTACGAGATCTGATAAAGGCACTTACAGAGTGCATTCCATTCAATGCACAGACACTGCATTGACCAACAGTCGAACTTGTAGCTGGTAAAATGAATCATACTTTCATTCTATTAAGATTGTGATAATATTAATAATAATGATGGTGGTAATGGTAGTGAAATATATAATGATACAATGCCCAAGACCGACTG
>JAHQIW010007457.1:16137-59558 GCA_019055375.1 Parelaphostrongylus tenuis | reverse complement strand
TATCACCCTCAAGCATCTTTCGCTGGACAGAGGCTCCCATTCAGACTTTCAATAAGCATTCGATAGCAAAAATCTTGACGATTTCAATGAAAAGCTTGGTTTCTTAGAAGAACGTTTTAATGCGTTGTTACAGCGAAAAGGTTATTGAGTTTCACCCTCGACGCCGTGTCGATAGCTCAGCGCAATTTGCAAGTGGTCAATTTTCTTTTACATGTAGCGTCATACCAAGTACCATTTTAGAAAAAAAACTAGAAAATTTATTGAAATTGATAAGGTTTGCGCTATTGAGTGGGTGTGAAAAATTGAGAGAAAAACCGTGTCTAGCTAAAAATACTCAGACATGTAGCATAGTTTTGTTCTTGATGCTACAGCTCGGAAAAGAGACATTCTCAAAAGAAAAGCAAGCCATTAGAATTTTGAGAATTGATGTGTCGAATGGCTATTTAACGACGACTGTTTGATGCCAGTGTTGCAAAATCCATCCACATACCGGTGGGAGGCATACGTGCTGTATGTGAAATGCAATTCTAATTCCAGTGTTGCTGAGCAATAAAGAGATTCTTTGGAATACATAGAATACTAGTAAGTTTTCCGAGATTTGCGCTATAGAAAAACTGGCAGTTTTTTTTCGAGGAAAAGCCTTGTTTATCGAAAGATGCTCGAGTGTTGAATAACATTTTGCCTTTACTGTTACAGTGTAATATGAAGACCTAAAATAAAATAAATTACGCCTTTCAAATTTTTAAGATTTAAGCTATCGAATAGCTACTAAAATGTGCAGAAAGAGTGAAAAATACGATTTTTTTGGACCTAGCTGCTGATACGGGAAGTACCGTATCACACACATTGTGTACGGGCGCTGTTCCTGCACTTACCCCAGCTACGTTACAGAATTATCTTCACATAGAGCTCTATCAGTAATGTTTAGTCTCAGAAGATGTACTGTCAAGCTACGTTTTGGCAGGACAGACGATGCAAATGCACAAATGGGGTTGAAATTTTGTTTACTTTTTGAAAGGACCTGGCATTACCGCTGGAAAATGAAGTACTTCAGAAGAACTAATCACTTTTCATATAGAAAACCTTTGTAAAAAATTTATATGTGATATTCCGCTCTTTATGTAATGACAAAATACCCCTCACACAGAAACTTCACCTATAATCACCAACAAAATATCAATGACGTCAAAGCGTAGGAGCCACATTTTAGGCGTGAAATATGATCTTCTTTTTGCTCTCACAGCATTCTGTGATACCTTTTAGAAAATTAATTACCTCATCGAAATTTAGAGATTCAGGCTATACGATAACTGAATAGACTTAAACTTTCTGTCAATTTCTAGGAATGGAAAAATTTTCAAGCGGATTCACCAGCGCAGTGAGTTGTTGTTCTGCATTGAACTGATTTGAAGATTTTAAGATTTGCACTCGGTTATTCTTGGTCTTTTCATCGGACAAGAAAAGTTCGTCAAAGTTTTAGTGATTACCCGATAGCTTCAGAAATGACGATTGTAAATATTAACTTAGTTTTCGAATTCAGTAACAACTGTAGTGTTTTAATGAACTATAAAAACGGTGGACAAAAATTGCGTTTCGCCTTCGGAGTTCTTTGCATGTTACGATATCGTTTATGCTTGAGTCTACAATATAGTTTTGGTAATCGTTTGATTGCTCCAAAGGTATGGAATCTAAATGCTAATTTTTGGGACAAATGGCACCGAGGTGGTTGGAAGAAGAGGAGGGGGAGAGGGGTGGACGATCTCCCAGACTGGCACGAACTTAAATGATTGTGAAGACGATGTGGGTTCTCGAGAAGGTCTCCATAGAACACTGGGGAGGTGAAAACAAGAGCTCAAGCTTAGTAGCGGGTTTATTTGGGCCATGCAGAATTAAAATAGATGCCTAAGCCTCGTAGAACGGTAGAACACAGGTTCTTCTACAAATCTAATACGGAAATATGCGCGAAAATATAAGCCGTGTGAGATACTCGGGTTTCAATTTCACGCCGTTACTGACACTTAGAGGGCTTCTCGGTACTTGTTTGTTATAGGGTGAAAAATGAGGATTTGATTCCTTCCGCCGGACAAGGACATTTCATAAGATTCTCTGGCTACTGCGCTACGCTCTCCTTTTTTGAAAAGGTCTTCTACCAACGCCGCAGCAGAGAAAGGCATTTATGCTTCACAGACACATATTTCTCGCAAGACAGAGCTCTCTTCTCGAATTATAAGTGAGCATTCAATAGCGTAAGTTTCCGTGATTCCAACGACGTGCTTATTTTTCTGGAAAGACCGTTTCACTACAGCATAGCAGTGAAAATAAGGTTGAGTTCTACATACGTGGGTAATGATTTTTGGCTAGTGTGAGCTGGATGTGGACGGGTGTAGGGTGGTGGCCTTAAACTCCACCGGCTATCGATCGATCGGTCGATCGCATTGGCGCATCGCTAATGTGGAGTGCAATTTTTGCTATCTAATTTGGGATCAAGACTCACTGAAGTTTCGCGAGAGTACAAACAACCACTCTGTCTCACTTTTATCGATCTGAAAAAAGCCTTTGATTCAGTGGAAGCAGAAGCGGTTATAGAGGCTCTGGTTAACCAGGGCGTCCCTACTCGGTACATAATGATCGTTCGTGAGCTTTATAAAGATTTCACGACCAGAATATCTCCATTCCACAACAATATCACCATTGACGTAAAAAGAGGGGTTCGACAAGGCGATACAATATCGCCAAAACTATTCACTGCCACCCTACAAAACGTCATGCGAACATTAGAATGGGACGAAATGGGAGTGAAAATTGACGGTCGACAATTAAACCATCTTCGCTTTGCTAACGATATCGTTCTCGTAACACCAAAGATCAGCCAAGCGGAACGAATGTTGACTGATTTCGATAACGCCTATGGAAAGATCGGTCTTCAACTGAATCTAACGAAAACAATGTTCATGAGGAACGGATGGGTTTCTAATGCCCCATTCACGCTCAACGGAACGATAATTTCCGAATGCTCCAGTTACATCTATCTAGGTCCTGAAATCAACATGATGAACGACCTAGCCCCAGAGTTGAGCAGGAGGAAACGAGCGGCTTGGGGAACGTTTAAGAGCATAGAAGATGTAGTGAAGAGGACAAAGAACATCCGACTCCGTGCCCACCTTTTCGACTCGACAATTATCCCTGCTCTAACGTATGCAGCAGAAACCTGGTCGCTACGTAAGCAGGATGAAAGATCACTTGCCGTTATCGAAAGCGCAGTCGAAAGGTCGATGCTAGGAGTATCTCGTATTTCGCAAATGAGACAAATGATCCGAACTTCCGACCTACGTCAACGATCGAAAATCAGAGACGCCGTTCTACACGCCAGGATATCGAAAATAAGGTGGGCCGGACACGTGATGCGCTTCAACGACAACCGATGGACGAGAGCCGTTACCGACTGGATTCCTCGGGACGTCAAGCGCTCTAAAGGAAGACCACTGACCCGTTGGTCCGATTTCTTCACGAAAGCGATGAAAGAAAGATATGATGCTCAGCGAATTCCTAGAGCAAGGAGGACCCACTGGGCTACTCTTGCACGCGATAGGGAAAAATGGAAGAGTTGCTGGTACCCGCTCGAGTCACTTGACGATCAACGGGACGACAGGTGACAGGTGAATTTGGGATTGAGAATTTGGAATCATGTCGTCCGTCGTCTTAAGCTTCTTGAGTTCAGTGCCGAGCGGGATAGAACCTGTCGGTTGAGAAGATCAGGCAGTAACGGGAAATGAGTAGTAGTAGTGAGATGGTGTGTCGATCTAGGAGAGGTGAGAAGGTGGTCAGGTGACTTCAATCAATGGTCGTCGGCGAAGTCCAGTGGGCGCAAGCAGACACCGCTGTGACGGACCGATCGATCGGGTGGCGATCGACAGATGGACGACATCGCATAGACGAGTGAATGACGAGATCATGAAATCAATATCGAATCAGAAGCTTAGCAATGATCGATCCAGAAAAAATAGACGCTTAAGCACTCGTAGTTCACTGGAGCAACGATCTCCCAGTGCCAAATTCGGTAGCTGCCAGCGTGATCTCGGCGCGACACACGGTAGTCATCGATCCGTCTTGATCTACAAAGGGTAGCCCCTTTCACGCACGTGGTTCAAGTTTTCCCCCATCCCGAGCGGACGGCCGTCCGCACTCATTTTCGAGACCATTCTCTTCCAAGTTCTTTTGATTTTACCTACTTCTTTAGTAAATTTAGCGAACTAAACATGTCCTCTTCTTCTAATTCTCGAAGAACATTTAGTCTCATCTGAGAGCCCGTCAGTACCTGAATCTTGTTTGACTTAAACTATTAGTCTCATAGTCAGTGCTTTTCAAGTTAAGTCCTCATTAAAAATAATGAAAAAATGTTATTTTTCTCTATAGGTAGAGCCTTGTGGCAAGCAATCTGATGTCGTCTAACGAGAAAATCACAAAAGTATCCGAAGAGGTACACTGCCCTCGCTGTAACCATGTGATGAAATTATTCAATCGAAAAAGAAAGTGTAAGGGAGAGACTCGAGAATACCTGACGTACAGGTGCGCTGAATTCCATATTTTCTCGATAACTTTTTGGGGAACGCCGTGGCCGTGTGGTTGTGTTGTGCGTCGCGGCAATCGTAAGCCAACGTCCAACTCCGCCGCTAACACTTTCCGGCAGTCAACAATAAAGCCCTATGGAACGCCCTAACTAGGCTATCCTCGGCATCACAAGGAGACATGCTCAACCAGTACTCTACGTCATTCGAGAAGAAGACGAAAAACTATTCGAATGCTAGAAGTATTGGGATCCGCACAGTAAAAATTGTGATGACGGGTCGTGTAGATAATAAATAATAAATGAATTCTCTTTTTTCATAACCGTTATCGTAAATCAAATGAAATTAAGTGATAATTTGTTTTTAGGTGTTATCATAGAGGGTGCCGAACAGAACGTTCCGCTCGCAAAAGGACTGAGCCGGACGGTGCATTGTTGGAGGTCGGTTGCTTAGTTTATGATTTGCTGAAGAACTAGCTGATCTCCTATCAGACTGCTTCAACAGCCTTCAACGATGTCTTTTTCGCCGAACAGAGATTGACTAGAATTTTGGCAGCAAATTGAAAGCATAAATTTCGGCGATTCCAATACCATGTTTATTTTCTAAAAAGCTTTCTTTATTGAGCTGTAACAGCGAAAATAAAACAATGTTTCACTCTCGGAGAGATTTATTTGTACGACTAGGATCTGTGGATGGCTTTTCATTAGATTGTTTGAATACTCATTCATTAACACTAATCCCGGCAACTCTTAAGTGACGTTTTTTTTAGGAAAATCTTCATGTTGCGCTTGTAGGAGCGAAAAGGAGATTACGTTTTGCACTAGGAGTTTCTATTTAGCCTATAAGGACTATTAAATGCACAAAAGTTTATGAGCGTGTGGGCTAAGCAATTCATCCTTCCTGGCTTATTATGCTATCATTAGACTGTTCCTAGAGGTATGAAAAGATAAGCAGCACTGACTCGATGCAGCGGTAGGCTGCCAGAGTCATTCTTAAGGCCAGATCTACACTCAGTTACTTCAGGCGAAGTTGAAAATCGAAGACGAATGAATGATGCATCACTCAGTTATTGATTGAAGTCGAGAGATTTATCCTTTTAGAGCTCTGTCCCTATGCAATGTCTCCTTGTCAGAGTTGTTATAAAAGAGTCTGTTTGTTTACCACTAGCGAAATGATAAATCATAGGGAAAGCCAAGAACTGTTTTCCTCGCTTATGCTCGTTATGGTTGAGGGAGGTGTTGCAAGTGAATTTAGTACATCATGCTTGTAATGACTACTTTCACCCGAAATTCCCCAAATGCAGAGTTATAATGAAGGAAGCTATCTTAAGTGGGTGATGAACATTGTCTTGATTGCAAGTTTCAGGATTTCATGATCGCGCTCTCGGTATATCAATAGACAATGGATAAAGAGGATAAAGCTCATGGCCTTGATCAATCCCGGGGATGCACCATGCATTCGTCTTCAATTTTTAACTTCATTCGAGGTGATTAAATGGCATATCTGCCCTTACAATGACTGGCGATGGCCTAACGCTGTTTTGAATCTGTGTTATTTATCCAATTAGACATCTGGAGCCAGTCTGGTACCGTTTTATTAACCTCAGGGCGATGGATGGCTTGGTGACCCATGAGCGCGAAAACGAACCATCGACCTTATGTGCGACGCAAAGCACTGACAGAAATCACTGCGCTATATGCGCCGTTCTCGTTAAGATGGCAAGAACATGAATGTAGTCATCTTGATTTATAAGCATGACTAATTGTTGTCACGTACTTTAATACGAATTTGTAGATTGCCAGTACGTGCACTGCATTACCACAATCCGATCCTATCCCGCTTCAACGGAAATGTCAGCCTGATGTGGCGGTCAGCAATCGTTCTATATCGGAAGGGTTCGTCTAATTTTTGCCTTTATGTATATCATATTTCTTGCGATGAGTGGATCAAAAGTCGTGCTTCGTTAGTGTTCTAGGACTCTATATAAATATTATTTCGTTCCATTAGTTTTGGCACTTGATCAATAAACACCAAGTTTATTGACTAGAAGTATTCAAAGTAGCATATTTTGGTATCGTTCATTTGCGCGTTTTCTTGCAAACCTTCAAGTACACAGCCTACCCATGCTTGGTATAAGATGGAGCTGTTGTGGGAACAAATTCGCTTGCTACTAATGCATGAATGGCGCTCAAGGGAAAGTGCTAGTGAAGCGGCACGCAAGAATAATGACGCTTGAGGCGATGATACTATTACAGAAAGGACGAATGAGAAGTGGCTCGCGAAGTTCGAAGCTGCAGAAGACGGTCTAAAGGAGCAATCGCTCTCGGGTCGTCTACAGAGAGCTCCGTTAATTTTACGCGCTGCTTCATCAACATCTTTTCCCACGCGTCAATACGTATGTGAGCAGTAAGCGAATTTGTTCGCGAGACAGCTTCATCTCAAATCAAATATAAGCAAGATGAACACCATAATATTCACAAGAAAATGCGCAAATGAACTGTTTTAAAATCATGCGATTCTAATTACATCTAGTCAATAAATTTGGTGCTTATTGCTCTAGTGCCAGAATTTATGGAACCACTTACTTGGGTAACCCCACAATTTCTTTTACACTAGCGTTTTGTTCGCTGTTTTCTTCCTATTTCATATCGGGTTATTGTCAGACGTCTACGATATGTTGGAGAATTCTTTATCAGCCGTAGCAAAGGATAGATATCTAGGGCACTAGTAGGGTACTGGGCTACCACACCAGGGTACTAGCAGCCAGACCCGCCAGCTCAACTAAACCCTCAAGCCCACGCTCAGATGATTATGCTCTCGGTTTTCTGGGATTGGTAGGGCATGCTGTTATGGGAGCTGAATTCCGACGTTTACGGGAGGCAACTCCAGTATTTGGCCGTAGCATTGCGAGAGAAGCGTTCGAAACGGCTCCATGTCGTTCTTCTTCAGGATAACATTCGACCTCACGCTGCAAAGCTAACTCGCCAATAGTGGAAAAAGTGGGCTGGAACGAGGTACTTGATTCACCGTAGAGTCTCGGTACTGCTCCATCGGATTGTCATCTCTCCCCGCCGTGGAGCAGCATCTGCGAAAAGCGCACTTGAAGGTTTTAACTACTTCAAAGTAATCTCATCGAACTCATTGCTCATCAGCCTCACTCTCTCTTTGGAGGAAAGGCATTCAATCTTTGTCCAGCAAATGGTTGCATATTATTGCTTATGATAGTTATTATATTGCTGATCAATTAAACTATTTCAAATGAATAACGTTTGAATTTACAAAAGTGTCGAAATGAGGTAGAATTATGGGACAGCTCAACATTGAACCAATAATATCACATTATTTGCATGTTTTTCAGGTCGTTATTCTATATTCCAGCCAAGATAACGACACAACAGATGAAGATTATGCAAGTCCTCACATTCAACTTGCTTGGAGGAGTTATTAAGCCACAGGAAACGTAGGTTTCTTGTACGAGTGCCGTCATTGGTGTATGTTGCTATTATGTATGCATGTATTCCCCGTTTCTCACCGAATCGGTACAAGCATGTTATGTTGGACAAATAAAGAACTGATTCCTTTCGCTCGGCAGCAGCTTTTCATAAGAGTGTTAGTAATCTTTCAAAAGCTCAAATCTCTGGCTACTGCGTTACGTGGTTCCTTTTTTGAGAAGGCCCTTTAACAACGCTGTAGTTGAAAAAACTATTTGTGTTTCATTAAGGCATATTTCTCGTAGGACAGAATTGTTCCGTGGGATTATCACCAACTATATGATAGCGTAGGTTTCCGCGATCCCAATGTTGTGCTTTTTTTCTAGAAAAACAGTTGCAGACACTGCGGCAGGAGAATTAAAATTGAATTTCACATATGCGGGCATTTGTTTTTCGCTCAGTGTGTGAACTGGAGAGGGAAGGGGCTGATGCATTGATTCGATACGCGACCTATCGATTACGTCGTCGCATTACACATGTGGAGTGCAATTTTTGTTATTTAATTCAAAAATTTTTCTGTTCTTTGAAGGAAACTCTAGTTGAAGCGTATGACTCTAATACTGCAAGATTACCTCTAGAAGCTCCTTATGCTCTTCGCGCTTCCATCATAATAACAGCTTAGGCAGGCGGTCGATGTAAAGTATAATTTTATCTTAAATGCTACAGCGCTGTTGAAAGGATTTTTCCAAAAAACTAGAGATTTAGGTTTTCGAGTGATTACTAACTTTCTTATGAAAAGCTCTTTTCCAGCGAAAGCGGTGATTTCTTAATTCGTCCCGGATAACATACTTGAACCTCAAATTCGTATGTTATTGCACCGCTTCACTATAGTGACGAGAATTTTGCTTGGCTCTTTTAATAGACTAGCGAATGCGGATCCATCATCGACAACAAACGACGTTTTTATTGCTTGCTTGCGTTGTTGTAGTATTATAGAGCTTTTCAGCGCACTTAGGCCTATGTTCGCACACGTAGACATGTCGCCAGAAGAGTTGGACCGCCATCTTCAAACAGAGGAAGGTCGAAAGGTCTGATACATTTTGTATTTTTACACGATAGTTGGTGTTGCGCTTTATAGCAAATTTCCGCTTACCATAACCTGGTGCCAATGTTCATCCTTTCACCCAAAGTCCTAATTGTTTCGGGTTTTTGGGGCAATATTAACTACTTGACCACTACCTTTGTGTTTTCCTTTACAGAAAATCCAGCGCATTCTATTGGAAGCTCCACAACCACCACCACCCCAGTTTATAACCGAGTTAGTGTTCTCGTTTTCTATTATAAACACCACAATGTTCGGCCATGATTAGATGTGAAGCAAAGGTTTTTAGGTCTTGTGCAAATGTGGCGAAAAGATTTCGCCTTGATCAACCAACAGATACGAATAATCCGAACGTGGCTTCCGGTTTTAGTCCTCAGTATGGCAACATACCTATCAATCAAACGCTTGCGCCAAATAATCAGGTTGCTTCTCAAATTTCGTCAAGCAGCTCTTCCATTCCTTCACTTCTTCCACAAAATTGGAATGTTCACCAAATTTCGCCAAACGTCGCCTCATTCAATTTTATGGCTTCTCCGCATTTTGGATATCTTGCTCAAATTCCGCTGCAAACACCCGTTAATCATTCGCTTTTTCGACATCAAGATAGTTCTCAAGTTCAGCAAAACGTTATGAACAATCAATCGCTGTTTTTGCAGTTTCAGAACGTCCTTCAGATTTCGACTTTTCCCATTTATGCTGCTTATTCTGAAGGTGTCGTTCCTTCAATTCATAATTTGTACAGTCCTGCTACATTCCCTTCTACTTCTCAATTTTGTTTGCCTCATAGTGGTGGTGGTATGCCAGCGCAAGCAATGAATTTGGAAGTCAAAACTTCAACGTTTGATTTCAGAAGCGTAGAAAGCTGGTAGTCATGGCGAGAAATCTCAAGTAGTACTAACTGTAAATTTTCATTTAATTATAACCACCATTTAAGTTGAGGTATAGAGACAGAGAGAAATAGAGAAGCTCAAACGGTTGTAAAATGTTCCTGTTATGATCTTTTTGTGGCTTTACGGCGTCGTAAGCGCGATACTCGTATATTGAAATGAAGTGTACAGTTCTAATTAACTCTTTTTCCAAATGATTCTCATTGTACCAGTTCGGGTGTGCCTTTTTTTTCTTGTTGTTCTTTTTAGTTTTGGTTTCATTTGTGTTTACTGCTTGTTAATTTCTAATCAACTCTTCTGCCAAATAGTTGTCGTTGTACCAGTTCGGGTGTGCCTTTTTTTGCTGTTATTTTTAATTTTGAGTTCATTCGTGTTTACTGCTTGTTAATAGTACTGTTTTTTTTTGAATATTTGTTCATAAAGGTTTTTTTTGTTTCTGCCAAAAGCACTCCAATGAACAGGGAGAAGTTTCCGGTTTTTGTAGTTTTGATTTGGACCAGACAGGATGCTTGTTATTGTTAATGTTCATTTGATGTCTATTGGCAATCATTGTCTTATTTATACAGTCCCGACCTGAAATCGGATTTTCTGGCTTGCACATATGTGGTAGTTTTACAAGAAGAAAGCGAGTTCGAGAAAGTGTCGTGAGTAACACTCATTAGAATATGTCATCATTACTTCACTAGTTACGAGCCACATAGCATGAGGGAATCGAATAGCCAGCAGTCTGCTGTAGGAGGTTGGAATGTACATGACAGCTGATCCCATAATCTATAAATCACGTAGCGCAATACCGTTGAAATCTAGCGCAGTCGTTGTGGACTTGTGCAGCGCAGAAGTAATGAAGCTTCTAGTGGACGGCTCCAGAGCTGCTGATCCTCCAGACTGTTCCCTACAGCTTTAAACTTCGCGGACCACTTCCTAGCCTGCCCTGTTGCGTCATTGTTTGTAGCTCCGTTAGTTTTGTGCGCCATTTCACTGACATCTTTCCTAAGTCTGCATTCGTGCATGAAGAGCAACCAAATTTACTCCCACGACAGCTCCATCTCGAAGCAGTGAGGGTTTTCCTTGTTTTTTTTTCAGAGAAGAGAGGTTGAATAGGAAAGTATTTGCAAGGAAATGTGCAATTGAGTCATACCAAAGCCACGAAATTCCTGACACTTCGATTGATAGACTAGGTGTTTAGTTCTTTAGTGCCAAAACATATGGCTCGCTCTAATAGTGCCGCACAGCTATTGAAATCGTTCACCATTTCAAAAACTCGACATATGCCACTTTAGGATAAATCGATAGCAGATATGAGTTTTACAATTTTCAAGAAAATAGTCCTGCCGATATATTTCGGGTACTTCATTCCTTGTCTAACGTCTCGATCGCATCAATGTTTTCCGAAGAGCAATAAGCTGCTCTTATAGAAATAGACTAGTGATATCAACAATGGGTTCTTTTTTCAAAAGCCCTCCTTGCATCTCTGTAGCACTTAAAATAAAAATGTGTTTCGAAGCTTGTGTTTCAGCTTGAATATCGAAAATCTGAAATTCGTGTTTTATTATTCTGATGGATTTTATTATTATGCTATGAAGGTGAAGTAAAATTTTCCTTCACACTCAAGCATCTTTCGCTTCGCAGAGGTTTTCATTCAGACTTTCAATAACCATTCGATATCAATGATAAGCTTGTTTTTGAGAAGGACATTTTATTGTGCTGTTACAACGAAAAGATTATTGAGTTTCACAATGGGCGCCGTGTCGACGGCGCAGCGTATTTTACATGCGACGTACGGTGCGCGCCAAGTGTAAAACCCAGTATTCTTTTGGCTGTAACAACTCACTGAAAAATCTCTTTTCAAAAAACTAAACATGTCTTTGCAATTTTGAGGATTTGCGTAATCAGTTGAGCGTGAAAGCCTAAGAGAAAAGTCGTGTCTAGCGAAAAATACTAAAATGTGCAACACAGCTCTATACTTGCTGCTACAGCTCGCATAGAAAATTTTTCTTGAAAAGAAAAGCAAGCCATTAAAATGTCGAGATTTCGTGTGTCAAATAATTATTTAACAACGACTGTTCGATGCCAATGTTGCAATATCCATACACATACCGGTGGAAGGCAAAGGCGCCGCACGTGAAATGCAATCTTAACTTCAGTGTTGCAGCGCAGTAAAGAGTTTTCGAGAAACCGAAAGCAATATAAAATTTGCCGAAATTTGCGTTATCGAATAACTGGTAATCTTCTTAAGAAAAAGCTTTGCTTATTGAAAGATTCTTAAGTGTTAAACAATATTTTCTTTTCATCGTTACAGCGTAATGTAAAGTCGCTTTATAAACGAAAATTAACCTTCCGATTTTCCATATATAAAGTATCGAATAACTACTAAAATGTTTAGAAAGAGCGAATAATACTTTTTTTCTCATCTGATATGGATGCTGAGAAGTTAAGCACCGTATCATGCACAATGACGAACGCGCGTTCTTCATACACCTACTCGAGCTACATACTGGAATTACCTCCACATAAACCTCCATTAGAAATGTTTAGTCCCAAAAGATGTGCTGTCAAGCTATGCCCCAGCTAGACAGTCGATACAAATGCACAATAGGGGTTGAAACTTGTTTACTTCTTTGAACGGACGTGGTATGGTTGAAAATGAAGGATTTCAAAAAGTAATCATTCTTCGACACAGAAGACTTTTGTAAAAGGTCAGTCGAGATATTCTTTCACTTTGTGTAACAGATATCTCTGACGTAAAAAATGCGCCTATAATTACCATTAAACCACCTATGACGTCCAAGAGGCGAAATAGCATTTTGAGAGTGAAATGGAATCTTCTCTTTGCTTTTACGACGTTCTATGATACCTTTCAAAAAGCTAGTTACATAATCAAAATTCTAGGGATTCGAGCTGCCCCATGACTAATTAAACTTCAGTGAAGAGTCATATCGAAGCCCCAAAAGAGCGAAGGAACAAAATTGAGAGCTATACACGCTTTTATTAACACTGCTGCAAAATAATAAAAAGCCATTTTCTGAAAATAAGCAAATCATTGAAATTAAAGAGATATAAGTTTTCGAG
Organism: Parelaphostrongylus tenuis; assembly: GCA_019055375.1. Lineage (NCBI taxonomy): Eukaryota > Metazoa > Nematoda > Chromadorea > Rhabditida > Metastrongylidae > Parelaphostrongylus > Parelaphostrongylus tenuis. The sequence continues at coordinate 46,504 of JAHQIW010007457.1, read as the reverse complement.
TAAATATCAAATTTTCAGGAGAAAGATTGATGCAGCGAGAAACGCCTTCAAGCTGTCGTGTACCTCAGCTGGTACACGTCGTCTCTCAGGGTCAAAAGGCTCTCTTAAAGAAAAACATATCATTGAATCTTGAGAGATTTTAGCTTCAGGATGAATGCTGAGAGCCCAATGAAAAGTCTTTGAGCAGAAGAAGCTTTTCCAAAAAAGGGAAAATGAACTTTGTATTTCTCATGACTGCTACTAAACGATCTATTAGAACTAACACATCCTAAAATCTCGAAACATGTGAATCAGACCGCTCTCAGATTCTTACTACCAACAGTCCTCCACCGCCGTGGATTGGGGAGGCTTTTCTAATATAAATCTGCTTCAAGAATATCGACGGATAGAGTGTTTGTTCGGTTCAATTTGAATTCACACCAGATACCATGCACTTGTTGCACGGCATCTTAAACCATCACGCTACAGGACCCAGAAACTTCAAGAGCGCTTAAGAACTTGAAGGGATGTGAAGCAGCATATAGAAGAAGCTACAAAAGAGTCTTTTTGCTGATACGTTCCATAAATGCAATTTCCGTTGAAATTGGTAAGCATCACAAAGAGATTTGTCCAAGCACATCACCGTTTGATCTTTCAGTTGACTGAGCTGATCTTAATCACCGTATAAATATAGAAGTCACCACCGTTTTAACATGTGAGAACGAAGAAAATCGACTCTACTCTTTGATTGCATATGATTCTCATGTGAGCGGTGATAAAACTTCCATTGAAAACATAGCAATTTTATTAATACATTAACATAGCTTTGTTTATCAGAAGATGCTCAAGTTTAAATAAAATTTTCTTTTCACTGTTATAGCGTAATATAAAGACCTTTCGAGAATTAGAATACATCTTTCAAATTTTCAAGATTTCAGCTGTCGAATAACTATTAGAATGCCTAGAAAGAGCGAAGAATACTTTTTTCTGGGCATCGGTGCTGATAGCGGGAGCACCGTATCATACGCAATGATGAACGCGCGCTCTTTCTACGCTTACTCGAGTTACATATAAGAATTACCTCAACATAGACCTTCATCAAAGATGTTTAGTTATAAAAGATGTGCTTCCAAGCTACGTTCTCGCATGAAAAAATAGTCATTCTATCGATAACGTAGGAGCTCTTTGGGTTAGGTTTAGAAGAAATTTGACGCCTCTAAACGGTAAGTCTGACGAGAATAAGGCTCCATTCGTGCCCTTTACTTCTTACGAGTGGACAAACGTAGCCTATCAACTTTGATTACTTTCCTCACCAGAAGCAGCACCTGTGTCATTTGTGAGTCCGTTGATCAGAGCGTCAATAAATTATTCCTTAATTGTTCCATGCTGCAAGAGCTGCCTAGGGGGTTCTGCTCCCTTTATCAAACTTGCTGAGCATCATATCATTTACAGAGAAACTTCTTGAAAAGCTCCAGTTGCCTTGTAGGTGGTTTTCCCGGCGTGTGTTATAGCACGCGAAGAGCTCAATCGCCAAAGGCTCTTGTCCATTGATTGTCGTTTACTAGAATCGCCAGTTCAGCCTTCTCTTCTTTCAATACCTTCACGTACACAGCGATCGTTACTGATTGTTGACCGCTGGCGTAGGAGAAAAATTCGGCTTCCATCTATCATCCACGTAATACGTGATGCTCTTAGAGGAGTTCTCTCAAACGGAGGTTATAAATTCAATGTGAGCTTTTATCTTTCTTACGTAAAGTTTGGATGTGGGGCGAGTGCGGAAGGGCAAGAAGAGTCATGGAGTCGAAATAGTGAACGCGAAGTTGGACCTTCAATGTACTTTTCACACAAAAGCTTACAAAATTCCTAACTTCTCCCTGCTTAGTTGAAAAGCCGATTCAATCAATACTTTTCAAGCTTCTATTTCGACATAAGCAGTAGTGCTATTTGTTAATTTTGATCCAAGCAGCCTAAATGGGAAATCAGAAACAAATTCGTTTCTAATGAATATCAGATCTAATGATAGAACAATCTTCTCATATGCTGATAGCATATTTCAAGCCTTTCAGGATCCGGTATGGCACTCAAGTGCTAGACAAACGTTTCGACTTTCATGTCAGGCCTCATCAGCAGCACGTTCTTTTTGGTTCAACCAAATCACTACTTATGAAGGCACCGGCGCCGAAAATCTTCCACTTCACAACAGATAAAAAGATTACCTGACATCGCAGTGACAGTTGATTGCTCGATGGCTTAGTACAAATGTTATAAAATTGTATTGAATTTTAGTTGAGACTTCAAAAGGCAGTCAAATAAAGAGGTATTGCCATAGTTGTTTTACCAAACATCGAGTAATCGACTGTTACTGCAATGTCAGGTTATCTTTTCACATGGCGTACCGTGTAAAATGTTCGACACCGACTTCGATAACGCCTGTGGAAAGATTGGTCCTTCAACTAGATTCAACGAAAACGATGCGCGTGAGGAAACTGATGGGTTCTGAATGCCCCATTCACGCTCAGTGGAACGACAATCTCCGAATGCTCCATTTACGTCTATCTAGGTCATGAAACCAACATGATGAACGACCTCCCTCCAAAGCTGAGCAGGAGCAAACGAGCGGTTCGGGAAGCGTTCAAGAGCATCGACACAATTTTATTTTCGTTGCTGCAACTCAGTAAAAAGGGTCACTTTGAAATTGAATGAATTCATTAAAATTGCAAGATTTAGGCTCTCGAATAATTACCAAATATCTAAGAGAGAACGTTTATGCAGAGAAAAGCCTTTAAACAATCGTGTACCTTAGCTGGTACGCGTCGTCCCTCAAGAGTTATGAGCATCGAGGATGCAGTGAAGAGAGTAGAGACCACCCGTCCACCGACCCGACGCAACTGCGATTAAGTATTCTGTTTACTTTGACATATGCATCAGAAGCCTGATAGCCACGTAAGCAAGGTGAGAGATGCCTTGGTGATAATGAACGCGCCGTTTGAATGGTCGATCCTAGGAGTATCATGTATCTCGCAAATCAAAGAAAGGACCCAAAATCATGACACACTTTAAAGATCGGAAATCAGAATTGCAGTTTTATACGTCAGGCTATCGAGGATAAAGTGGGCCGGACGCTTGGTGCTTTTTAACGATAAGTGATGAATGATAGACGTTTAGAGCGGTATTCTCGCGATGTCAACGTATAGCAGAAAGACCACCGCCCCATGGTCCGATTTATTCCCGAAAAGTTTGGATTAAAGGCATGTTGCTCAACTAATTCTTGGAGTGGTGAGGGCCCACTGTGCTACTCTTGTACGCGATAGGAATTAATGGAAGTCTTACTGGTGCCTGCTAAGGGCTCTCAGCGATTAACGGGACGACAGACGGTACAAATGACTATTCGCAAATATATATATATATATATATATATCACTTGTATCACCTGTCGTGCCGTTGGACGGCGAGTGACTCCAGCGGGTACCAGCAACATTTCCATTTTTCCCTATCGCGTGTAGTAATAGCCCAGTTTGCCCTCCTCGCTCTAGCAATTCGCTGAGCATCATATCTTTCTTCTGTAGCCTTCGTAAAGAAATCGGACCAACGGATCGGTGGTCTCCCTGTAGAGCGCTTGATGTCCCGAGGAATCCAGTCGGTAACAGCTCTCGTGCATCGGTTATCGTTGAAGCGCATCACTCACCTTTTCCGATGCCCTGGCGTTTAGAACGGCGTCTCTGATTTTTGATCGCTGACGTAGGTAGGAACGTCCGATCTTTTCTCTCATTTGCGAGTTACGGGATACTCCTAGCATCGACCTTTCGACTGCGCGTTCGATAACGCCAAGTGATCTTTCATCCTGCTTACGTAGCGACCAGGTTTCTGCTGCGTACGTTAGGACAGGGATGATCGTCGAGTCGAAAAGGTGGGCGTGGAGTCGGATGTTCTTAGTCCTCTTCACTACATCTTCGATGCTCTTGAACGTTTCCCAAACCGCTCGTTTGCTCCTGCTCAACTTTGGATCTAGGTCGTTCATCATGATGGAGATAGATGTAAATAGAGCATTCGGAGATTGTCGTTCCATTGAGCGTGAATGGGGCATTCAGAACCCATCAGTTCCTCATGAGCATCGTTTTCATTGGAGCTAGTTGAAGACCAGTCTTTCCACAGACGTTATCGAAGTCGGTGTCGAACTTCTTGCACGGCACGCCAAGTGAAAAGATAACCTGACATAAGATAAATGGTGACGAAATTAAAAATAGATGACGAAAAGTTAGCCTATATATGTATACCGATATATGAATATATATAAACATTTATGCATATATATATATATATACATATATACCAGCACGATGTATATTTGATGTGAAGTGATGTGCAAAACCTTCGCTTAACGCGATACTCGAACCCTTACCTCACTCTCTGCGGGAGCGCGTGCTCTACTTCGTTGTACTACCGACGCCCATTTTGCACACCATCTGTCTGCGCTACAACGCATCTAAATATCAGCTGCCGACCGTCAGCGACCTGACCCGAGTAGTCGGTATCGACACTCAACCCACTCACGCATACAGATATTAAGTATTGAGGATCTTTTGAAATTCTTTATCCTCAATCGCTTCTAGCGATGTTGTGAATTTTCAAACATACCCTCTGATGTCTTTTTTTCCCTTCCACTAAGTTTGTGAACCTCAAAGAGTTGGAGGTCATGTAATCTACATTGCTCTGATATGAAGTAGGCCACCAGGATGATAGGAGGCTATGTTGTTTGTGGTGCGACGGGGTAGAGCGAAATCTAAAAGATCAAAAACTCACGACGTAACCGTAAGCGGGAAGTCTTCTTTTCGTGTAGGCCGTTGAACCCAGCACAAAAAATTCTTTATATCTTTTATGATCTTAAGACCGACTGTCTATCAACCTCTGCATACTTCAGTATATCTTATTTTTTCTTTCTTCTTGAAAGGAGCACAAACAGTTAAATTCAAACTTTATTCACACAATCGAACAGCTAACGTTTCAGCAGGGCGCCTTCGTCAGACAATGGAAAGATCAAAGTCGTTTGTAATCCAGTCAGTCAAACACTTCTACTACTTCTGAAGAGAAAATTGTCAGGCCCTAGATTCCGATCGCTCAAGCGCAAAGTCAACCCTAAGTATACTAGCGGCTTTTATCACATGTCTTCCACTGAATGAGCAGTGAAGAACAGCGTAACGGTAATCACATAGGCCAGTAATGCACTACACCCGTCAAAACAACAGTTTCATATATTGACTCATATAACGGGTGATTACGAGACATTTTTTGATTTGCTTTATATCTGGGTTGGTCGTGTTTTTCCTGAACGCCTCTATTTTCTTCACGCTGATGTTTTCTGCTTCTGCTCAAGGATGGTGACCTTTATATCAAATCCTCCGGCATGCTTTTGGGCTCTCTGCATACCTAGAGGAGTGTTTTTTCTAGTATGGCGCATGTCAGTTAGACGTTCTTCTATGCGAGCATAGAGCGGCATACTCGTTTCGCCAATATATTTATCGTCGCAAGCTTTGCAAGAGATTAGGTACACTGTGCCTACGCTCATACAATCACCGTCTCTGCCGTAAGGGCACATCTGGCAGTTTTTTGTTGTGCAGAGGAGGTCATACAAACGATTACGAAGTAATTGGTGAATAAGAGTATTTGGTGGTAAATGGAAACAGAGGGAAAACCACATAACTTTATGGATGGAAGGGGATCGAATGTTGTTGTGTTTCCACTCGATGTAGGTGGATCGCTTGCATAGATCACTCTCGTTTGCTTCTGGCAAATCCTAGGTACACGTCCGATTGTTTAGTTCGCATTCAGGTCGACGTTATTTGCGATAGACATGCAATTGGTTACTAATTTAATGAATTCAAAAAACTATATAGTGAGGTTAAATATAGTTTTTTCGGTACAAAAGTCTCTGAAGGCAAAAATCTGCCTCTGTGGTGTAGTGGCAATAGCGCGCATCCCCGATATGGATTAAACGCTGGTTCGATCCTGCCTGAAGTCGTGTTTTTGCTCACTACTCAATTCTCATAGATACCAATGGAATTTTCCAAGAATTCATATGATTTATCTGTGAGGACTTGCTGGGTGAAGTACGTGCGCAATCGTACACGCAATCGTTAATATTTGATACGTACTGAAATCTAAATTACCATAAGCCATTCTACATGAATTCAGAATTTTTCTCGGTTGTACCAATGTCGATCTACTTCTAATTAGTGATTACTATGTGAAAATTTCTTGTTTTCACTTTGACACTTTGAGCAGACAATTCATATAATATTTATTAGTTTCATTGGTGGGAGCTTAGTGTGTCTTGACATTCGATTATGGTAGCATTGTCGAGCCTTCGTAGATATGCCCAGTCTTCCTTGCCTTCTAACTGTTCGTCTACCTTGAGTTTTGAGACGGACTTTGAAATTGAAATCGTTAGTATCTGATCAACAGACAGGGGCAAGAAATCACAAGGGCGCTGCGGAGATTTACAAAGAGGGTACTCAGTGAAAAGGCATCGCATCTTAGATTCTATTAAGGCATCCACATGGAGCTTTGTAAGTATAGATGCAGATTCTAACACGCACTTGCGGCTGAATCTGCGGAGCGATCGACTTCTCCCTTTCTTGTTGAACTCCTGCGGAATGAATTGCGTCGTGATCGCCGGCTGCCGGATCAGCGTCTTCGGAAACCACTTAGGCGCCCTCTGCTGGGTCGTGCTGAGGAGAGAAGCTTCTATAAACTTGGTATAAAGAAGAATAGATTGTTCTTCTTATATGTATATGTAAAATCTTAAAGCGCAACTTTGTGGAGAGATGGCAAGGCAGAGAACTCTGCAGCAACAATGATTTCACTCAAAGCAACAAACGAACAAAGCCCTTGGATCCGCGCTCTAATGCGCTACAATGACGCTCAACACGTTTTAGTACGAGGGCATAGAAATCAGCACAACAATGCAAATCCATACGAACTCTTTCCAGTGTAAACGTTGACTATCTCCATAAACTCGAGAGCATGTCCAGAATATGGCAAAACTCACAAGATCGTGAACGGCGACTGTATCGACGTAATCGTCGGCGCCGGATCGACACGAACGTCTCCTCAATGATCGGGAGCGAATGCGACGAGCTCGTCGTCTTCTTCCTCCACTACGAGAAAGACTTCTGCCCACTTCTAAACCGGCTTCCTCTGGCAGGCACTTGAGTAAGCGAACTAAATAACATACTTCTCTAAGTTCTGATAGAGTCTGATAGGCTGCTTTCTTAAGTGTTCCATAGTAATGGAAGATATGATGTTTTTAATGGCAGTTTTGTTAGCGTCCACATGAGAACAATACTGAATTCAAGAGTAAAGACGATTTTTTTGTTATCACATGTTAAATTAGTGGTTACTCTATAATTCTGTGGTGATTAATATCAGCTCAGCCAACTGAGAGATCAAATGGTTATGTGCTTGGGCAAATCAGTCTATGATGCTTATTCATCTCGACGAATTCTCAAAACGCGATGTTGAGCTGTCAATGTTGCGAAATCGCATGCATATATTAAAGCAAATATTTGCGTAGCGTTTGCAATTCAATTTCATTATCAATTTTACAGTATAACAAAAATCCTTTTCACAAAAGCAAGTACGCCGTTAAGTTTATCGCGATTTAAGCTACCAAATGATTGCAAAAAGTCTGAGGGAAAAGCATTTCCAGCAAAAAATAATTCAGTGTGTAACGTAATTCTATTTCTACTGTAACAGCGAAGTAAGCAGGCCATTTCCATAATGAAATGTAGCTATGAAATTCACGAGATCTATGCTGCTGTACGACTACAAAACTTTCAAAAAAAAATCAAAAAAGGCATTTCTCTTGAAGGTCTGAAATTGAAAAGGTGCGAATACATAGAAATTATATATATATATATATATATATATATATATATATATATATATATAAAATCTGTGTACGAATGCAATGTTCTTGAGGAACGGAAGGGTTTATAGTGCCCCATTCACGCTCAACGGAACGACAATCTCCGAATGCTCCACTTGCGTCTATCTATGTCGTGAAATCAACATGATGAATGACCTAGCTCCAGAGTTGAGCAGGAGAAAACGAGCGGCTTGGGGAACGTTTAAGAGCATCGAAAATGTAGTGAAGAGGACAAAGAACATGCGACTCCGTGCCCACCTTTTCGACTCGACAGTTATTCCTACCCTGACGTATGCAGCAAAAACCTGGTCGTTATGTAAGCAGAATGAAAGATCGCTTGCCGTTATCGAAAGCGCAGTTGAAAGGTCGATGCTAGGAGTATCCCGTATATCGCAAATGAGAGAAAGGATCCGAAGTTCCGACCTACGTTAACGATCGAAAATCAGAGACACCGCTCTACAAGCCAGGATATCGAAAATAAGGTGGGCCGGACACGTGATGCGCATCAACGACAACCGATGGACGAGATCCGTTACCGACTGGATTTCTCGGGACGTCATGCGGTCTAAGGGAAGACCACTGACCCGTTGGTCCGATTTCTCACGAAAACGATAGAAGAAAGATATGACGCTCAGCGAATCCCTAAAGCGAGGAGGACCTACTGGGCTTCTCTTGCACGCGATAGGGAAAAATGGAAGAGTTGCTGGTACCCGCTCGAGTCACTCGACGATCAACGGGGCGACAGGTGATACAGGTGACAGGTAATATCTCAGCCGCTGCACTTACTTCGGGAGAAGTAAAGGGCATGAATGGAACCTTATTCTCGTCAGACTTTCCGTTTAGAGGAGTCAAATTTCTTCTAAACCTAACCTAAAGAGCTCCCACGTTATCGATAGAATGACTATTTTTCGCCCACGCCTTGAGATTCTCCCTTACGTTTTTTTCTGTGCATACGCTGATAGCTATTCAAAACATTTCTACAAAATTACGCGTCTTGTTTGCGATGGATGACAGGGCATGTAATGGCCCAGGATGTTTTTGTTACCTTGTTTACGGCACCATTTTATATCGTAAACGCTCTTGGACCCGTTGACCTAAGTGCTCAGAAATGAAAGCCAATTTGTTTTCAGTTCCTCCCGAGTAAATTTAATGTGCTGAGACAGACTATTCAACAAATCAAAACATTTGTTAATCTCCTCTTGTGTTGAGCAAACGGTGAAGTACTCATCTATACATACAGTAGAGTAACGGTTGAAGATCGATTATCGGAGCCTGTACTTTAGACATAAAAGCGATAGCAAGAGCCGGAGCCAATCGCTGTCTCATTGCCGGTCTTCCGCTTAGTGTGAAATAATTCCGGGACTATCCAAAAAATTGAGCGGTTTAGGCACTCTTTTGAAAGAACCAGGTCCTGCCAAATGGAGAAGCCATACGTGCTTGTTTTTCGTGCTCCGTCATGAGTCGCAGATAGCTTGCATTGCGGACTTATTTGAAAAGCTGGTAATAAGGGGCGGTACGCTGAAAGACTTTATTACGTACGCGTTGTTATTGGACGGTCACGTAGGCTGTCTAGGAACATTTGGGTGTTCGCGAGATGGGCTGGAATGTGTTTTAGCAGCTGGACAAGTACTAGGTATATAAAGCATGTTGTTCCATCAATTGGAACATGCGCAAAGCTGATTTTGGGCCTATCTTTGAATCTTAATGGAATAACAGACGCCATCATCTGCATACCTATTTATGAGTTGCAATAAGTAAGCATAAGCATGGAAATGATGGTGGATAAAGTTCTAGTTGAGAGACGACAGAAAGTTTTGGATCAACCAAACTTGCTATATATGGAAAATCGGGAGGTTAATTTTCGTTTATAAAGCGACTTTACATTACGCTGTAACGATGAAAAGAAAATATTGTTTAACACTTAAGAATCTTTCAATAAGCAAAGCTTTTTCTTAAGAAGATTACCAGTTATTCGATAACGCAAATTTCGGCAAGTTTTATATTGCTTTCGGTTTCTCGAAAACTCTTTACTGCGCTGCAACACTGAAGTTAAGATTGCATTTCACGTGCGGCGCCTTTGCCTTCCACCGGTATGTGTATGGATATTGCAACATTGGCATCGAACAGTCGTTGTTAAATAATTATTTGACACACGAAATCTCGACATTTTAATGGCTTGCTTTTCTTTTCAAGAAAAATTTTCTATGCGAGCTGTAGCAGCAAGTATAGAGCTGTGTTGCACATTTTAGTATTTTTCGCTAGACACGACTTTTCTCTTAGGCTTTCACGCTCAACTGATTACGCAAATCCTCAAAATTGCAAAGACATGTTTAGTTTTTTGAAAAGAGATTTTTCAGTGAGTTGTTACAGCCAAAAGAATACTGGGTTTTACACTTGGCGCGCACCGTACGTCGCATGTAAAATACGCTGCGCCGTCGACACGGCGCCCATTGTGAAACTCAATAATCTTTTCGTTGTAACAGCACAATAAAATGTCCTTCTCAAAAACAAGCTTATCATTGATATCGAATGGTTATTGAAAGTCTGAATGAAAACCTCTGCGAAGCGAAAGATGCTTGAGTGTGAAGGAAAATTTTACTTCACCTTCATAGCATAATAATAAAATCCATCAGAATAATAAAACACGAATTTCAGATTTTCGATATTCAAGCTGAAACACAAGCTTCGAAACACATTTTTATTTTAAGTGCTACAGAGATGCAAGGAGGGCTTTTGAAAAAAGAACCCATTGTTGATATCACTAGTCTATTTCTATAAGAGCAGCTTATTGCTCTTCGGAAAACATTGATGCGATCGAGACGTTAGACAAGGAATGAAGTACCCGAAATATATCGGCAGGACTATTTTCTTGAAAATTGTAAAACTCATATCTGCTATCGATTTATCCTAAAGTGGCATATGTCGAGTTTTTGAAATGGTGAACGATTTCAATAGCTGTGCGGCACTATTAGAGCGAGCCATATGTTTTGGCACTAAAGAACTAAACACCTAGTCTATCAATCGAAGTGTCAGGAATTTCGTGGCTTTGGTATGACTCAATTGCACATTTCCTTGCAAATACTTTCCTATTCAACCTCTCTTCTCTGAAAAAAAAAAAGGAAAACCCTCACTGCTTCGAGATGGAGCTGTCGTGGGAGTAAATTTGGTTGCTCTTCATGCACGAATGCAGACTTAGGAAAGATGTCAGTGAAATGGCGCACAAAACTAACGGAGCTACAAACAATGACGCAACAGGGCAGGCTAGGAAGTGGTCCGCGAAGTTTAAAGCTGTAGGGAACAGTCTGGAGGATCAGCAGCTCTGGAGCCGTCCACTAGAAGCTTCATTACTTCTGCGCTGCACAAGTCCACAACGACTGCGCTAGATTTCAACGGTATTGCGCTACGTGATTTATAGATTATGGGATCAGCTGTCATGTACATTCCAACCTCCTACAGCAGACTGCTGGCTATTCGATTCCCTCATGCTATGTGGCTCGTAACTAGTGAAGTAATGATGACATATTCTAATGAGTGTTACTCACGACACTTTCTCGAACTCGCTTTCTTCTTGTAAAACTACCACATATGTGCAAGCCAGAAAATCCGATTTCAGGTCGGGACTGTATAAATAAGACAATGATTGCCAATAGACATCAAATGAACATTAACAATAACAAGCATCCTGTCTGGTCCAAATCAAAACTACAAAAACCGGAAACTTCTCCCTGTTCATTGGAGTGCTTTTGGCAGAAACAAAAAAAAACCTTTATGAACAAATATTCAAAAAAAAACAGTACTATTAACAAGCAGTAAACACGAATGAACTCAAAATTAAAAATAACAGCAAAAAAAGGCACACCCGAACTGGTACAACGACAACTATTTGGCAGAAGAGTTGATTAGAAATTAACAAGCAGTAAACACAAATGAAACCAAAACTAAAAAGAACAACAAGAAAAAAAAGGCACACCCGAACTGGTACAATGAGAATCATTTGGAAAAAGAGTTAATTAGAACTGTACACTTCATTTCAATATACGAGTATCGCGCTTACGACGCCGTAAAGCCACAAAAAGATCATAACAGGAACATTTTACAACCGTTTGAGCTTCTCTATTTCTCTCTGTCTCTATACCTCAACTTAAATGGTGGTTATAATTAAATGAAAATTTACAGTTAGTACTACTTGAGATTTCTCGCCATGACTACCAGCTTTCTACGCTTCTGAAATCAAACGTTGAAGTTTTGACTTCCAAATTCATTGCTTGCGCTGGCATACCACCACCACTATGAGGCAAACAAAATTGAGAAGTAGAAGGGAATGTAGCAGGACTGTACAAATTATGAATTGAAGGAACGACACCTTCAGAATAAGCAGCATAAATGGGAAAAGTCGAAATCTGAAGGACGTTCTGAAACTGCAAAAACAGCGATTGATTGTTCATAACGTTTTGCTGAACTTGAGAACTATCTTGATGTCGAAAAAGCGAATGATTAACGGGTGTTTGCAGCGGAATTTGAGCAAGATATCCAAAATGCGGAGAAGCCATAAAATTGAATGAGGCGACGTTTGGCGAAATTTGGTGAACATTCCAATTTTGTGGAAGAAGTGAAGGAATGGAAGAGCTGCTTGACGAAATTTGAGAAGCAACCTGATTATTTGGCGCAAGCGTTTGATTGATAGGTATGTTGCCATACTGAGGACTAAAACCGGAAGCCACGTTCGGATTATTCGTATCTGTTGGTTGATCAAGGCGAAATCTTTTCGCCACATTTGCACAAGACCTAAAAACCTTTGCTTCACATCTAATCATGGCCGAACATTGTGGTGTTTATAATAGAAAACGAGAACACTAACTCGGTTATAAACTGGGGTGGTGGTGGTTGTGGAGCTTCCAATAGAATGCGCTGGATTTTCTGTAAAGGAAAACACAAAGGTAGTGGTCAAGTAGTTAATATTGCCCCAAAAACCCGAAACAATTAGGACTTTGGGTGAAAGGATGAACATTGGCACCAGGTTATGGTAAGCGGAAATTTGCTATAAAGCGCAACACCAACTATCGTGTAAAAATACAAAATGTATCAGACCTTTCGACCTTCCTCTGTTTGAAGATGGCGGTCCAACTCTTCTGGCGACATGTCTACGTGTGCGAACATAGGCCTAAGTGCGCTGAAAAGCTCTATAATACTACAACAACGCAAGCAAGCAATAAAAACGTCGTTTGTTGTCGATGATGGATCCGCATTCGCTAGTCTATTAAAAGAGCCAAGCAAAATTCTCGTCACTATAGTGAAGCGGTGCAATAACATACGAATTTGAGGTTCAAGTATGTTATCCGGGACGAATTAAGAAATCACCGCTTTCGCTGGAAAAGAGCTTTTCATAAGAAAGTTAGTAATCACTCGAAAACCTAAATCTCTAGTTTTTTGGAAAAATCCTTTCAACAGCGCTGTAGCATTTAAGATAAAATTATACTTTACATCGACCGCCTGCCTAAGCTGTTATTATGATGGAAGCGCGAAGAGCATAAGGAGCTTCTAGAGGTAATCTTGCAGTATTAGAGTCATACGCTTCAACTAGAGTTTCCTTCAAAGAACAGAAAAATTTTTGAATTAAATAACAAAAATTGCACTCCACATGTGTAATGCGACGACGTAATCGATAGGTCGCGTATCGAATCAATGCATCAGCCCCTTCCCTCTCCAGTTCACACACTGAGCGAAAAACAAATGCCCGCATATGTGAAATTCAATTTTAATTCTCCTGCCGCAGTGTCTGCAACTGTTTTTCTAGAAAAAAAGCACAACATTGGGATCGCGGAAACCTACGCTATCATATAGTTGGTGATAATCCCACGGAACAATTCTGTCCTACGAGAAATATGCCTTAATGAAACACAAATAGTTTTTTCAACTACAGCGATGTTAAAGGGCCTTCTCAAAAAAGGAACCACGTAACGCAGTAGCCAGAGATTTGAGCTTTTGAAAGATTACTAACACTCTTATGAAAAGCTGCTGCCGAGCGAAAGGAATCAGTTCTTTATTTGTCCAACATAACATGCTTGTACCGATTCGGTGAGAAACGGGGAATACATGCATACATAATAGCAACATACACCAATGACGGCACTCGTACAAGAAACCTACGTTTCCTGTGGCTTAATAACTCCTCCAAGCAAGTTGAATGTGAGGACTTGCATAATCTTCATCTGTTGTGTCGTTATCTTGGCTGGAATATAGAATAACGACCTGAAAAACATGCAAATAATGTGATATTATTGGTTCAATGTTGAGCTGTCCCATAATTCTACCTCATTTCGACACTTTTGTAAATTCAAACGTTATTCATTTGAAATAGTTTAATTGATCAGCAATATAATAACTATCATAAGCAATAATATGCAACCATTTGCTGGACAAAGATTGAATGCCTTTCCTCCAAAGAGAGAGTGAGGCTGATGAGCAATGAGTTCGATGAGATTACTTTGAAGTAGTTAAAACCTTCAAGTGCGCTTTTCGCAGATGCTGCTCCACGGCGGGGAGAGATGACAATCCGATGGAGCAGTACCGAGACTCTACGGTGAATCAAGTACCTCGTTCCAGCCCACTTTTTCCACTATTGGCGAGTTAGCTTTGCAGCGTGAGGTCGAATGTTATCCTGAAGAAGAACGACATGGAGCCGTTTCGAACGCTTCTCTCGCAATGCTACGGCCAAATACTGGAGTTGCCTCCCGTAAACGTCGGAATTCAGCTCCCATAACAGCATGCCCTACCAATCCCAGAAAACCGAGAGCATAATCATCTGAGCGTGGGCTTGAGGGTTTAGTTGAGCTGGCGGGTCTGGCTGCTAGTACCCTGGTGTGGTAGCCCAGTACCCTACTAGTGCCCTAGATATCTATCCTTTGCTACGGCTGATAAAGAATTCTCCAACATATCGTAGACGTCTGACAATAACCCGATATGAAATAGGAAGAAAACAGCGAACAAAACGCTAGTGTAAAAGAAATTGTGGGGTTACCCAAGTAAGTGGTTCCATAAATTCTGGCACTAGAGCAATAAGCACCAAATTTATTGACTAGATGTAATTAGAATCGCATGATTTTAAAACAGTTCATTTGCGCATTTTCTTGTGAATATTATGGTGTTCATCTTGCTTATATTTGATTTGAGATGAAGCTGTCTCGCGAACAAATTCGCTTACTGCTCACATACGTATTGACGCGTGGGAAAAGATGTTGATGAAGCAGCGCGTAAAATTAACGGAGCTCTCTGTAGACGACCCGAGAGCGATTGCTCCTTTAGACCGTCTTCTGCAGCTTCGAACTTCGCGAGCCACTTCTCATTCGTCCTTTCTGTAATAGTATCATCGCCTCAAGCGTCATTATTCTTGCGTGCCGCTTCACTAGCACTTTCCCTTGAGCGCCATTCATGCATTAGTAGCAAGCGAATTTGTTCCCACAACAGCTCCATCTTATACCAAGCATGGGTAGGCTGTGTACTTGAAGGTTTGCAAGAAAACGCGCAAATGAACGATACCAAAATATGCTACTTTGAATACTTCTAGTCAATAAACTTGGTGTTTATTGATCAAGTGCCAAAACTAATGGAACGAAATAATATTTATATAGAGTCCTAGAACACTAACGAAGCACGACTTTTGATCCACTCATCGCAAGAAATATGATATACATAAAGGCAAAAATTAGACGAACCCTTCCGATATAGAACGATTGCTGACCGCCACATCAGGCTGACATTTCCGTTGAAGCGGGATAGGATCGGATTGTGGTAATGCAGTGCACGTACTGGCAATCTACAAATTCGTATTAAAGTACGTGACAACAATTAGTCATGCTTATAAATCAAGATGACTACATTCATGTTCTTGCCATCTTAACGAGAACGGCGCATATAGCGCAGTGATTTCTGTCAGTGCTTTGCGTCGCACATAAGGTCGATGGTTCGTTTTCGCGCTCATGGGTCACCAAGCCATCCATCGCCCTGAGGTTAATAAAACGGTACCAGACTGGCTCCAGATGTCTAATTGGATAAATAACACAGATTCAAAACAGCGTTAGGCCATCGCCAGTCATTGTAAGGGCAGATATGCCATTTAATCACCTCGAATGAAGTTAAAAATTGAAGACGAATGCATGGTGCATCCCCGGGATTGATCAAGGCCATGAGCTTTATCCTCTTTATCCATTGTCTATTGATATACCGAGAGCGCGATCATGAAATCCTGAAACTTGCAATCAAGACAATGTTCATCACCCACTTAAGATAGCTTCCTTCATTATAACTCTGCATTTGGGGAATTTCGGGTGAAAGTAGTCATTACAAGCATGATGTACTAAATTCACTTGCAACACCTCCCTCAACCATAACGAGCATAAGCGAGGAAAACAGTTCTTGGCTTTCCCTATGATTTATCATTTCGCTAGTGGTAAACAAACAGACTCTTTTATAACAACTCTGACAAGGAGACATTGCATAGGGACAGAGCTCTAAAAGGATAAATCTCTCGACTTCAATCAATAACTGAGTGATGCATCATTCATTCGTCTTCGATTTTCAACTTCGCCTGAAGTAACTGAGTGTAGATCTGGCCTTAAGAATGACTCTGGCAGCCTACCGCTGCATCGAGTCAGTGCTGCTTATCTTTTCATACCTCTAGGAACAGTCTAATGATAGCATAATAAGCCAGGAAGGATGAATTGCTTAGCCCACACGCTCATAAACTTTTGTGCATTTAATAGTCCTTATAGGCTAAATAGAAACTCCTAGTGCAAAACGTAATCTCCTTTTCGCTCCTACAAGCGCAACATGAAGATTTTCCTAAAAAAACGTCACTTAAGAGTTGCCGGGATTAGTGTTAATGAATGAGTATTCAAACAATCTAATGAAAAGCCATCCACAGATCCTAGTCGTACAAATAAATCTCTCCGAGAGTGAAACATTGTTTTATTTTCGCTGTTACAGCTCAATAAAGAAAGCTTTTTAGAAAATAAACATGGTATTGGAATCGCCGAAATTTATGCTTTCAATTTGCTGCCAAAATTCTAGTCAATCTCTGTTCGGCGAAAAAGACATCGTTGAAGGCTGTTGAAGCAGTCTGATAGGAGATCAGCTAGTTCTTCAGCAAATCATAAACTAAGCAACCGACCTCCAACAATGCACCGTCCGGCTCAGTCCTTTTGCGAGCGGAACGTTCTGTTCGGCACCCTCTATGATAACACCTAAAAACAAATTATCACTTAATTTCATTTGATTTACGATAACGGTTATGAAAAAAGAGAATTCATTTATTATTTATTATCTACACGACCCGTCATCACAATTTTTACTGTGCGGATCCCAATACTTCTAGCATTCGAATAGTTTTTCGTCTTCTTCTCGAATGACGTAGAGTACTGGTTGAGCATGTCTCCTTGTGATGCCGAGGATAGCCTAGTTAGGGCGTTCCATAGGGCTTTATTGTTGACTGCCGGAAAGTGTTAGCGGCGGAGTTGGACGTTGGCTTACGATTGCCGCGACGCACAACACAACCACACGGCCACGGCGTTCCCCAAAAAGTTATCGAGAAAATATGGAATTCAGCGCACCTGTACGTCAGGTATTCTCGAGTCTCTCCCTTACACTTTCTTTTTCGATTGAATAATTTCATCACATGGTTACAGCGAGGGCAGTGTACCTCTTCGGATACTTTTGTGATTTTCTCGTTAGACGACATCAGATTGCTTGCCACAAGGCTCTACCTATAGAGAAAAATAACATTTTTTCATTATTTTTAATGAGGACTTAACTTGAAAAGCACTGACTATGAGACTAATAGTTTAAGTCAAACAAGATTCAGGTACTGACGGGCTCTCAGATGAGACTAAATGTTCTTCGAGAATTAGAAGAAGAGGACATGTTTAGTTCGCTAAATTTACTAAAGAAGTAGGTAAAATCAAAAGAACTTGGAAGAGAATGGTCTCGAAAATGAGTGCGGACGGCCGTCCGCTCGGGATGGGGGAAAACTTGAACCACGTGCGTGAAAGGGGCTACCCTTTGTAGATCAAGACGGATCGATGACTACCGTGTGTCGCGCCGAGATCACGCTGGCAGCTACCGAATTTGGCACTGGGAGATCGTTGCTCCAGTGAACTACGAGTGCTTAAGCGTCTATTTTTTCTGGATCGATCATTGCTAAGCTTCTGATTCGATATTGATTTCATGATCTCGTCATTCACTCGTCTATGCGATGTCGTCCATCTGTCGATCGCCACCCGATCGATCGGTCCGTCACAGCGGTGTCTGCTTGCGCCCACTGGACTTCGCCGACGACCATTGATTGAAGTCACCTGACCACCTTCTCACCTCTCCTAGATCGACACACCATCTCACTACTACTACTCATTTCCCGTTACTGCCTGATCTTCTCAACCGACAGGTTCTATCCCGCTCGGCACTGAACTCAAGAAGCTTAAGACGACGGACGACATGATTCCAAATTCTCAATCCCAAATTCACCTGTCACCTGTCGTCCCGTTGATCGTCAAGTGACTCGAGCGGGTACCAGCAACTCTTCCATTTTTCCCTATCGCGTGCAAGAGTAGCCCAGTGGGTCCTCCTTGCTCTAGGAATTCGCTGAGCATCATATCTTTCTTTCATCGCTTTCGTGAAGAAATCGGACCAACGGGTCAGTGGTCTTCCTTTAGAGCGCTTGACGTCCCGAGGAATCCAGTCGGTAACGGCTCTCGTCCATCGGTTGTCGTTGAAGCGCATCACGTGTCCGGCCCACCTTATTTTCGATATCCTGGCGTGTAGAACGGCGTCTCTGATTTTCGATCGTTGACGTAGGTCGGAAGTTCGGATCATTTGTCTCATTTGCGAAATACGAGATACTCCTAGCATCGACCTTTCGACTGCGCTTTCGATAACGGCAAGTGATCTTTCATCCTGCTTACGTAGCGACCAGGTTTCTGCTGCATACGTTAGAGCAGGGATAATTGTCGAGTCGAAAAGGTGGGCACGGAGTCGGATGTTCTTTGTCCTCTTCACTACATCTTCTATGCTCTTAAACGTTCCCCAAGCCGCTCGTTTCCTCCTGCTCAACTCTGGGGCTAGGTCGTTCATCATGTTGATTTCAGGACCTAGATAGATGTAACTGGAGCATTCGGAAATTATCGTTCCGTTGAGCGTGAATGGGGCATTAGAAACCCATCCGTTCCTCATGAACATTGTTTTCGTTAGATTCAGTTGAAGACCGATCTTTCCATAGGCGTTATCGAAATCAGTCAACATTCGTTCCGCTTGGCTGATCTTTGGTGTTACGAGAACGATATCGTTAGCAAAGCGAAGATGGTTTAATTGTCGACCGTCAATTTTCACTCCCATTTCGTCCCATTCTAATGTTCGCATGACGTTTTGTAGGGTGGCAGTGAATAGTTTTGGCGATATTGTATCGCCTTGTCGAACCCCTCTTTTTACGTCAATGGTGATATTGTTGTGGAATGGAGATATTCTGGTCGTGAAATCTTTATAAAGCTCACGAACGATCATTATGTACCGAGTAGGGACGCCCTGGTTAACCAGAGCCTCTATAACCGCTTCTGCTTCCACTGAATCAAAGGCTTTTTTCAGATCGATAAAAGTGAGACAGAGTGGTTGTTTGTACTCTCGCGAAACTTCAGTGAGTCTTGATCCCAAATTAGATAGCAAAAATTGCACTCCACATTAGCGATGCGCCAATGCGATCGACCGATCGATCGATAGCCGGTGGAGTTTAAGGCCACCACCCTACACCCGTCCACATCCAGCTCACACTAGCCAAAAATCATTACCCACGTATGTAGAACTCAACCTTATTTTCACTGCTATGCTGTAGTGAAACGGTCTTTCCAGAAAAATAAGCACGTCGTTGGAATCACGGAAACTTACGCTATTGAATGCTCACTTATAATTCGAGAAGAGAGCTCTGTCTTGCGAGAAATATGTGTCTGTGAAGCATAAATGCCTTTCTCTGCTGCGGCGTTGGTAGAAGACCTTTTCAAAAAAGGAGAGCGTAGCGCAGTAGCCAGAGAATCTTATGAAATGTCCTTGTCCGGCGGAAGGAATCAAATCCTCATTTTTCACCCTATAACAAACAAGTACCGAGAAGCCCTCTAAGTGTCAGTAACGGCGTGAAATTGAAACCCGAGTATCTCACACGGCTTATATTTTCGCGCATATTTCCGTATTAGATTTGTAGAAGAACCTGTGTTCTACCGTTCTACGAGGCTTAGGCATCTATTTTAATTCTGCATGGCCCAAATAAACCCGCTACTAAGCTTGAGCTCTTGTTTTCACCTCCCCAGTGTTCTATGGAGACCTTCTCGAGAACCCACATCGTCTTCACAATCATTTAAGTTCGTGCCAGTCTGGGAGATCGTCCACCCCTCTCCCCCTCCTCTTCTTCCAACCACCTCGGTGCCATTTGTCCCAAAAATTAGCATTTAGATTCCATACCTTTGGAGCAATCAAACGATTACCAAAACTATATTGTAGACTCAAGCATAAACGATATCGTAACATGCAAAGAACTCCGAAGGCGAAACGCAATTTTTGTCCACCGTTTTTATAGTTCATTAAAACACTACAGTTGTTACTGAATTCGAAAACTAAGTTAATATTTACAATCGTCATTTCTGAAGCTATCGGGTAATCACTAAAACTTTGACGAACTTTTCTTGTCCGATGAAAAGACCAAGAATAACCGAGTGCAAATCTTAAAATCTTCAAATCAGTTCAATGCAGAACAACAACTCACTGCGCTGGTGAATCCGCTTGAAAATTTTTCCATTCCTAGAAATTGACAGAAAGTTTAAGTCTATTCAGTTATCGTATAGCCTGAATCTCTAAATTTCGATGAGGTAATTAATTTTCTAAAAGGTATCACAGAATGCTGTGAGAGCAAAAAGAAGATCATATTTCACGCCTAAAATGTGGCTCCTACGCTTTGACGTCATTGATATTTTGTTGGTGATTATAGGTGAAGTTTCTGTGTGAGGGGTATTTTGTCATTACATAAAGAGCGGAATATCACATATAAATTTTTTACAAAGGTTTTCTATATGAAAAGTGATTAGTTCTTCTGAAGTACTTCATTTTCCAGCGGTAATGCCAGGTCCTTTCAAAAAGTAAACAAAATTTCAACCCCATTTGTGCATTTGCATCGTCTGTCCTGCCAAAACGTAGCTTGACAGTACATCTTCTGAGACTAAACATTACTGATAGAGCTCTATGTGAAGATAATTCTGTAACGTAGCTGGGGTAAGTGCAGGAACAGCGCCCGTACACAATGTGTGTGATACGGTACTTCCCGTATCAGCAGCTAGGTCCAAAAAAATCGTATTTTTCACTCTTTCTGCACATTTTAGTAGCTATTCGATAGCTTAAATCTTAAAAATTTGAAAGGCGTAATTTATTTTATTTTAGGTCTTCATATTACACTGTAACAGTAAAGGCAAAATGTTATTCAACACTCGAGCATCTTTCGATAAACAAGGCTTTTCCTCGAAAAAAAACTGCCAGTTTTTCTATAGCGCAAATCTCGGAAAACTTACTAGTATTCTATGTATTCCAAAGAATCTCTTTATTGCTCAGCAACACTGGAATTAGAATTGCATTTCACATACAGCACGTATGCCTCCCACCGGTATGTGGATGGATTTTGCAACACTGGCATCAAACAGTCGTCGTTAAATAGCCATTCGACACATCAATTCTCAAAATTCTAATGGCTTGCTTTTCTTTTGAGAATGTCTCTTTTCCGAGCTGTAGCATCAAGAACAAAACTATGCTACATGTCTGAGTATTTTTAGCTAGACACGGTTTTTCTCTCAATTTTTCACACCCACTCAATAGCGCAAACCTTATCAATTTCAATAAATTTTCTAGTTTTTTTTCTAAAATGGTACTTGGTATGACGCTACATGTAAAAGAAAATTGACCACTTGCAAATTGCGCTGAGCTATCGACACGGCGTCGAGGGTGAAACTCAATAACCTTTTCGCTGTAACAACGCATTAAAACGTTCTTCTAAGAAACCAAGCTTTTCATTGAAATCGTCAAGATTTTTGCTATCGAATGCTTATTGAAAGTCTGAATGGGAGCCTCTGTCCAGCGAAAGATGCTTGAGGGTGATAGAAAATTTTACTGCATCGTTACATAATACTATAGAACCATTGGGAAAATAGAGCACACCCTTCGAATTCTCGATACTCAAGCTGTTGAATAATTACTGAAACCTCAGAAAGGAACAAAAATGTACCTTTTTTGAAAATGGGTGCGAATAGAGGAGAAGTACCAAAAATTCTTCTCTTTAGACACGTATTTCTGACCAATTGTTTCCAAAATGGCGATGTTCTAGGCTTTTTATTTCACGACGATTGTCCCTTCCCGCTCAAATTTCATCCACTATCCATAAGTACTCAACCTTTTCTCACGTATATCAACTCTGATTAATTGGAAATTGGAGAATGACTGATATAAATTTAGTCGTAGTGGGAGTTTTTGGTGAGAAGGTATCAAATGCAGCATACATCATCATTTTTGATCAATCACTAGCTGTTCTAGAATTTTCATTCACTTTGATGACTTTTGAGTCTTGTATGAAACGAGGAAGAAGCAAAACTAAAGTCTTCCTTTATGATCCTTCCTGTACAATGCAATACAAACAATTGAATGACAAATTCAGTACGACTGTGTAGTAAGCCACGGTTTTGGTCTTCAGATGACAAGTATGACTAAACCAAAGGCACATGAGCGAGTAGAGAAAATCGTGCTCTGTCAAGGTTATCTAAGAATTCAAAAAAAAATATTACTGAACAAAAAAAAACCTCAATCGCACAGCGAAAATCGCGATTTTCGCTCTGCGAGCATCGATTTCGATAGCCTTCCGTTAATTGTTAATCATTCGTGAACTGGCAAGAGAACTTGGCGTCTCGATCAAAAGACAGTCTGGCATCATCTCCCTTATTATTATTTAAATTATTATTATTATTAGTTATATTATTATTTGTCCACAAGATGCACGCCATGCATGAAAGTGCGCGCGCTATTTCGGCAAGATAGTGCAAACCTCTCGCTGTAAAGAAGTTTATGGAAGAGTAAAGAAGTTTATGAAAGAGTTTGATGAATTGGAAAGACTCGAGATGTTGTTGCACCCAGCCGACAGTCCAGATGCTGCGCCGTCCAGTTATAGTTTTTTTTTTCGCTCATAGGGGAACACTTCCTGCGCGAACACCAGTTCGAAACATTTGACTGAGCTGCAGCGGCAAATCAGAAGTATTCTGATTCGATGCCTAAATAATGGCGGGCACTTGTCCATTACAGTGCTACAAAAGAGAAACCGACTTCGGTCGCTCGATGGAAAATTTATGTGGGAGTGTTTGTATTGCTCAAAAGCTTGAATATCTTGCTACAGCTCCACGTGATCTTTTTTCGCAAAGCTCCTACTTCAGGTTAAAATAAAGGATAAAGCTCTCGGCGTTGATCAATCTCTGAGGGATGCACCATGCATTCGACTCCAATTTTTGACTACGTTTGAGGTGATTGAATGCATATCTGGCCTTTACAATGACTCGCGGTGGCCTCCCGCTGAACCGAGTCACTGCTGCTAATCCTCCCAGACAAGCCTGAGACCTGTCTGGTACCAATTTACCGACCTCGAAGGGATGGATGGCTTGGTGAGCCATGAGCGCGAGATCGAACCATTAACCTCGTGTGCGACGCACGGCACCTCTAACCACTGCACCACATGCGCTATTTCAGGTTACAGAAGTAAAATCTATGTGCTTCACACATGCATCTTTCTGACAAGACAGAATCCCTTATTCAGACTTTTAGTAATCATTGATAGAGAAGAATTTAAGATTCCAACGCTTTGCGTATTTCCTGGAAAAAGCACGTCTCTGCAGTGTAGCAGAGAAAACAAAATAGAGTTTCACACATTCGGCTTGCTTGTTTACGGGTTACTTTACATTTAGGAGATCCGATGTACGCAGATTCGATGCGACGGCCATCCACGATTGATCGATTGGCTCTTTGGTGAAGTGCGAGCTTTGTCATTCGATTAGAAAGATTCTTTCCACTCCATAGAAGCTACGAATCAAACGTTTGACTTCTATACTACAGGACTTTCCTGTTCTTTCTGACTATAAGGGGACAAATGGAAAGCCAACCTTATTCGCTGGAGAACGAGTCTTTATAGGAGGGTTAGTAACCATTGGAAAGCTTAGATTTCTGCCTATACCCCGACGTCGCTTGTTTTCGATAAGATTTTTTTTATAACGGTGTAAAATCAACACAACACTATATCCTAGACAAGCATATTTCTCGCCAGACAGAGTCTTTCCCTTGGACTATTGGTATTCATACGATAGCGTAATGGGCAAAGCTTTTGCTCAGCACTCAATTCTCTTAGATAGCGTAATCGTTTTCTACCGGTGCAAGGTCTATTGGTTATCGCGCCAGAACACATGGCCGCCCCAGCCAGCTGCATGTGTCCTGGCCAAAGATCTTCTTGATCGCAAAAAGAAACTTAACTTTTTCTACCTGCTGCTTTTCAGAGAAACGGTTTTTTTGAGAAATATGTACAGCGTTGGAATCAGATACGATTACGCTATCGTATTATTACCAATAGTTCAAAGAAAGATCTCCGTCTGGCGAGAAGAGTGCGCTTCTGCAGTCAAAAAATTTGTTCCTGTAGCAGCGTCAAAAGAGCCTTTCTCGAAAACCGGCGACGTGACTCGTAGTCCAAAGTCTCATATTTCGAATGGTGACTGACCCTCCTATGAAAAGTTCTTTTCGGGAAAATGATGTCGTTTTTTGATATTCCCTTATAATCAAAAAGCTCTGACATTTACACGTTTACATCCTTTTCGTGCTTCCGGCCAAGCAATAGTCGAATTGCACAGCTAATGTCAAAGAAAATTTTCTTTTGAATTTCAAAACGATATAAAAAGGTTTCTTGGAAAAAAACCGGCTACGGAGGCAAATAGCCATAGATTTAAGCTTTCGAATTATTGCTAACACTTCCATGAGAAGTTCCTGTTCAGTGAATCAGATCGGTTTTTCTTGTGTCGCCTTTTCAATGACAAGAACCAAATGATGGTTAAGCAAATCTAGAACCTTGCAGATCGTTGGCAGAAAATCGTAGATAATGATCCATTATTTTTAAGAATATTTTTTTGTTTTCAATTAAATTTGTGTACAGACTTTAAATTTTCAGTGGATGTTCAGGAACTTTTCCTCGACCTAAGAATCTGGATCGACAATGCAAGAGTGTCGGCTCTTAGTTCATGGTGGTTTGAAGCATCAGCCACCAATGTAGAGTAACAAAATAAGCGTCGCATTGGGTTTGTGGATGTACTTTCGGTTTGGTAGTTGTTGGCTTTGGCGATCAATATGTTGTAGTAAGTATCTAAGATGGAACCTTTGGCTATCTCTGTCTCTCCATTAGCTTGCAGTCTTTAATACTTATTTTGTATAGCGTTAATCTTTGGTTAAAATGTTCCACATCACACCCTAGTATGACGCAGCGAATAGCGGCTGTAGAAAAAAATTTACATTACTGATATTAACTTTAACTCTCCAGTTTACATTTTTTACATTTGAGATAATCAAGAGTAAAGAGAACCATTTACAGTTTTGTTCCTACTTCAAGAATTGCAACGCTCAGAAGGCGCGTTAAGGCGTTTAGCCTCGGCCAATCCCTTAGAAATGTCTCATGAAATTAACTCCATTCGTAGCACCAAATGGGCAGAGCGAAGGCATATGTAGCTTATGAAATGACTTGTGATGCACGCCAGTGCATCAGGTCAGTCTCCCCAAGTCTTTTATTCTCCCCGAGTGTGAAACTTAAATCCTGGAATCAAGGCAAAGGCATGCGTTTATTTGACATCAAAGCAAACAAACAAACGGATGAACATAGATAAAAACGCATATAGAACTGAGCTAAAACATGGAAAATTAAAACTGGAAATAGCATGAAATGGACGGAAGTCATAATCATCACCGTTTAGCAATTACTATAGAATACCGCAAAAACATTGAAAAATGAGACAGAATATTCATACATCGATTAGCAAACACCTTCAAAACAACATAAAACACCTTCAAAAATAATACTTATCATAGATATATTACTATAGCGGTAGCATCGCAATTAATGGTGTCAGATACACTATTATGTCCATTTTAATCGTATAGACATTAGTCGAGAATGCATTGTTCCACTTGATTATGCTCCTCTGACAAACGTGACAGTGTTGTATTAGTACAGTCCATTCACTGAACATATATAAAGGCAAAGTTTGAGCCCTTTTATCAAAGTGGTACCGGAAACCTGTTCATACAGCATAAAAACTCGAAAAAAGAGAGGAAATACGCTAACTCGGCGAATATGTCCGGCACACTGTCTCGCCCTCCAAAACCTTTCTACCTCCTCCTCCTCCTCATCCTCGCCATTGAGCACGATCTGGTAAACTTTGCAGTGCCCGAGCCCACGCTCACCAACGAATGACACCTGGGAATTCCTGGTCCGAAGTAGCATACCGAGCATTAAACATGTCTCAGGTGCTCTCTTGGATGATTTTCACCAAATTAGGGAAAGCACCCTAGCTAGTCACGTTATTTACCATGTGCCTCATCACCCAGATGCAACAGAAGCACTGATAGAGGCATAGGTGTCACTCTGGGAAAGTGGAAAGCAAGGTGGAGATTATAATACTCCAACTAATTGAGCTTTATTATCGCACAGTAGCTGGGAGCTGAGGGTCCACAACATGTTCAAACCCAACTACACTCTAGCTTGACTGCTTCCCTCAGGGATTTGTCAAAATTGATGAGGATGATCGAGTGGCCGCAGGATAACATTTGACACCTGTGGAACATACGTACTATAATGCACCACTAAGGTCCAATATTCAAGCTGACCTAACATCTTCGGCAACTCCGAGAAACTAACCCGAACAATGGGTGCCACCACAATTTTTGGAGGAAGAAGACGATGACGGTTTATGGGATATTGTTTCTCCCTCCTTCTTTTCTCTCTCTCTCTCTCTCTCTCTCTCTCTTTCGCTCTCTTTCTCTCTTAATCTACCATTTCGCTCTCAGTTAAAAGATTTGTATTTTGATAACCGCAAGCGATCACTATCGTAATATTATTAATGTACTATCGTATTGTTATTACCGTATTATCGTATGTGGCCAGTGTGGCCGAACAATCTCAACAACGTCAACAAAACAACAAAAACCACTGAATCGGCATTACCCAGAAAACGAGAACAATCAGCATTCATAAGCGCTCGCCTTGCAAGAATCATATCAGTACTGACAAAAATCAGTCTTCGATCATTCCGCTCTTATCTTCCTCTTTTTTCTCCTTTTTGCCGTACGGTTGATCTCGTGGCCTCGTTTTCTTGATTCTGATTCGTATTTCATGCAAATACCATCGACATATTGTTCTAGTTCGTGAGTGAAAAGAGCCGCTTGCGCCCAGCCAGCATATGCACCAAACTTCTCTTTGTGAAATCTCACTAAATAAAAGATCAGAAAAGAAGTGAGTACATTTTACTTGTTATGTGATACCATAGAGAAAAGCGACAAAACTGTTACTCAAATACTCAGATCATAACCATTTTGTCCAGATAAGTGTAGTTGTACTATCAGAATGCGATAAGTGGAAACTCACTAATTGTGTTAGACAATGACGTTGATAATTTACATTCCTTGAGATGTGGTAGAAAATATTTCTTAGTCACCTAAACACAAAAACTGGGTTAAAAGAAACCCATAGAAAAGTTGAGAGAATAATTATGAAACAAAAACATTTACTTCAAAGACATGTCGATCAACTGGAACACTATCGTTTTGATCAAGAGACATCAAAGCAACACATTCAGCAACCTAAGAGAACACTGCAACTACCCGAGCGGAACACAGAAAGTGCAGTAGTGGAAAATTACCTTTGATCCAACGCCTTTGAAAGTGAGGAGGAATTCTAGGATTTTTTCGTATGGAAGACGTCGCAAGTCATCAGCACTCACGGTTTGATTTCTAAGCACTTCGACTGCTTCGCTAAAACATTCTTGACAGAAATGGACCGCAACTGGATGCATTATAAGAAAAATCATAAATTTTTGTCCATTACAGGCTTTGATTATGAGAACTTCTGGGTCGAATCTCCATCAAGCAAATCTATCCAGGTAAAAAAACGAAGAGTTGCTATGAGCAATCTTCAAAGCGACAGGAAACTAGTAATGTGTACGCCGAAAGATTATGATACCAATTTCCCCATTTTGCACGTATATAAAATGAAAATTGCGCGTCTAAAATAGCGTTTACAGGCGCCCTGTATTACGAAAGTGTTCGTCGATTCAAGCCAGCAAATAGCCTCATCAAGCCTTCTCTCCGCTGGGGCGACATATCAATACCCCACTTGTTTGGAAAGGTATTAGCTTTACCTTGATACTCATTAGGCTGCAGCGATTAGATGTGTAAGCCAGATTGCATTCAGTCATCTCTAAGAATGCAATGATGACTTAGAGCATGGTGAATCCTTCAGGGACTTTACAAAGCCAAAAGCTTTATCTTGTCACCATCATCATTAGTTAAAACATAGATTTCAGCTTCCTCAAATAAATTCTATCACTATGACACATCCCTCGTTTCCATACGGTTCACCACAAGCACTGGTGTTCTTGAATGTACACTCCATCGCATTTAGGCTTCCATATTTACATATCGAGGTCTTAGCTCAGTGCTAACCAGTAATGGCGAGTCACCGACCAGATTGTAAAGAAGTTGATTGGCAGTGGATAAAACGTCCACGACATTACGTAGAGCCTTGCTCATATTCCACACCTACGACCGTGTTGAAAAATTTTGACTGTTTTTGTCGCGTGCTAATTCCTTACATACCACAAGCAAATCCAGCCGACTATTTCCCTGTCCCAGACTCAAGGTCGAAAGATGACATGCAAAATTCAAGGCTACTTACAAGCGCGCGCAGTTATGAGATGTATTCAACCGTTTCAACACTTCAAGAAAGTGATCTGTTAGGACTAACGTCACACTCTTTCGAAAGTATATCACATCGTCACAAAGAGAGAATGGTGACTCATAGAGATCACGGCATACACTACTTGAATGCAAGATTCGTGTGTGATTTTCTTGCAGAAAAACGATTCATCCAAAAAGATGGAAAAGCACTGTCGCCGCACGAAACTCACCAAAAAACTCATGCATGACTAGGTTATTTCAATCAGTGTTTTTTTCTCTTCCTTATTAATCGAAAAAGTTGCGAACAAGACTACAACCAGCTCGTCATTAAACGCAAAAATTCATTAAATATCCCTCAATTCATCATTCCCGCTACAGTACACAAACCTAAGAATGAACATTATCTTCAGAAGATCGATCTATGAGAAGTTACAGCTCTACAGGATTGTAAACGCTGTCATAGGCAAAATCTCACCTAAAAATTGCGATCATCCAACGAACGGGGAGCTCCATTTTAGGTCAGCTGAGTAAAGAAATCATTTTCACCACCCAATTTTTCTGATATGAAACTAAGATCGTAACAAACTTATTTGCAAACACCTGTCTATAGTCACCAAATCCAAGTAATTCGGCGGAAATATCTCAGTACTTAATTCCTGATTTCTTACGTGAAGGCAGGCAATTACGACGACCATAATAATACGCATTTCGACAAGGCCCCATTAGGTTTTCGATGGACAAAACTGAAACGCAAATGGACTTTAAACTGTGTAATTAAAGAAGTGTGCCAGAATTTCGTCTCATCCCTTGCCATGGGCAAAAAAAAAATGTTCAACTGCATCGAAACGAATGCAATGTATCAGCGCTTGCCGACCAACGTGGATCAGCGCCTCTCGCATGACACAATTTTTCCATTGAACTATTAATAGTAATTCGATGATGCAAGATTTTGCGATTTCAACGCTGTGTTAATTTCTTATAAAAAGCGTTTCTCTGTAGTGTAACATGGAAAACAAGATTGATTCGCATATGCGGGCACATATTTTTTTTGGTTAATCTACAGGGTGGAGGAAAAGGCGCAGGCGGCTCTCGCTGAGGTTTCAACACGGTGTTCCATTGATGACGCCGATGCGTTACACATGTGAAGTACAATTTTTGTTATTCAACTAAAAATTTTTTCCTCCACTTTCAAAGGAACTCTACATTAAACGCATGACTTTGATATCACAATGTTCCCTCTACACGTTCATGCGTTTTCCTGCTTCCAGCGAAGTCATAACAAAATTTCATGACCGGCGTATAACATAATTTCATATGGGATTATAAAGCTTTATAAGAGAGTGTTCTCAAGAAACGGTCATGTAGCGCAGCAACCAGAGGTTGAGCTAGAGAAGGACTGCTAACACAATTGTGAAAAGTTTTTGTTCAGCGAGA
>JAHQIW010007457.1:0-16037 GCA_019055375.1 Parelaphostrongylus tenuis | reverse complement strand
GGGATCGTTTCTTCATTTTGTGCTTCCAAAAGGAAAAGAGCCGAGATAGAAACTCATTTCATGGAAAAACTACAGCGCGATGGAAAGGAGATTGCAAATAAACATTCTTCTGACTACAAAGTGAAAAACTGCGTGCATTGATGATGTGCAATCAGTATGGTGAAGAAATGAATGTATTAAGTCGTTCAATAATTTGGGCAGTAGGGAAATGAACATCAAATTAACGAACCAGAGATATTTATAACTGCGTGATTTCAGTATCGCTCAATTGTGCACTTTCCTGTAAATATTTTGGCACACAACTTTCCTATACTTGCTTTACGAGGGGATGTTGTGGGACAAATTTACTTGCTACTCATGCACTGATAGCGCGTATGCGAAAATGCTAGTGAAGCGGCGCGTAAGACTAATAGAGTTTCCTATGGACAGCTCGAAAGCGAACAATTCTCCAGACTGTTCTCTCCAGCTGTAAACTTTGCGAACCAGCTCCTAACCGTCTTTTCTGTAACCGTAGCATCGCCCCAGACTCCATTAATCTTGCGCGTCGCTTCAATAATATTTTCCCTAGGTGCTATTCGTGCATGAGAAAAAAGGGAATTTCCCACGATTGCTCCATCTTGAAGCAAGTATACGTAATTTGTATATTAAATTGTTCGCAAGAAAATGTGCAGCTGAACGCTCCGAAATCATACAGTTTTAATTACCTCTGGTCGATAAATTTGGTGTTTTTACTCTGGTGCCAAAACTTATGAAACGACGTGATAAAAATGCATAGGAAACTGAGAGCACTATCTGTCATGCTAGAGGTCTCCTATTTAAACCACTGATCAACTGATAGATGGAGAACTTAGGTTCTGACTTATCCTGACCTTCTGCTATACAGCTGAGACAGATCGACCCTAAGTCACTGGAATAACTCTGCGCAACACAGGCTCCATGTTTTATACGGCGCAGTAGTTTGAAACCTTGACAACCATTTTGTTCAAGGTTAACGTGAATATAAGTGAAATGAAAGGGGAACAGAAAGGCCAGTCATAAGATGTAGATGTTAAATATGGATGAACGTATTTAAAGTTCACGTCGACCAGCCGCCTTCGCACACATTTATCTTGACGCTATATTCGTCACCATGCTCGTGTAGCATCGAGTTATGTTATCCAATGTGAATCATAGCAACATCTTCACTTACGTAAAATTCACTTCATACATCAAGCTTTCTCTGAAAAACACTCACATTTCATTTCAGAGACACATTACATGAGCTCATATTATCATCGCAATAATATAGCTAATCTTCTCCTCTCATGTCGCAGACTCTATGCAGTTTATTCATCCTTCTATCGTTCTGACAATAACTTCAATCACAAAGTCCCCATCAATCTGGACCACATACACTAGACGATGATATTGTGGTTGAGGTGTGTCCCTAAGTTTCGTAATGTGACGCACAGCAGATGTTTTACTTACGCAGTAAGTTCAGCGAAGCTCAGAAAGTGCTACTTCTCCATTTGAAAGTCTAGCTATGAACAGGTCACATAATCGAAGACTGGTGAACGATCTGTCGCTACTGTTCCTCAGGAAAATGAAACAGCTGTGACGTATTTGCGTATTTCGACAGAGGATAGTAGACGCACCCGCTGTATGAGTGACGACGACGAATGAAGCTGACTGATGCTCGCTCACTCGATCAAGTTAGTTGATTACTCATTCTAATTACTGTAGGTGATACAACATGACAAATAAAGAGTAAGCATATGGATTAAACTACATAGACGATATCTCACCTCACATTTTCCGCTCGGTATCCGAATGACATGTTGCGAAGTTCTTCTGTGAGTTTCTCGACACCAGCCATTTGATTTACAGTCGGAAACGCGAACTCCAATTCGGGAAACTGATCGATCACATCACAATCACGTAATGGATCGTCAAGTATAATGGCATCACCATATTTTTTTGCCAAGGAATTCACCATTTCTAACAATGATGACAAGATAATCGGAAAGAAACATCGCGTGGTAAGTAATGATACTATACGCTAATTTTATTTCCAATATTACTGTTGTAAGGTTAATCTCTTCGGAGAAATCTTTATTGATCAATGTAAAGTGGTGTGAAATAATGAGCACTGTTTTTATGTCAGCACGTTATAGTGAGGTCTAAGTTTATCC
The DNA here is from genome assembly GCA_019055375.1 of Parelaphostrongylus tenuis. Taxonomy (NCBI): domain Eukaryota; kingdom Metazoa; phylum Nematoda; class Chromadorea; order Rhabditida; family Metastrongylidae; genus Parelaphostrongylus; species Parelaphostrongylus tenuis. The sequence goes on along the minus strand of JAHQIW010007457.1, from coordinate 13,866 downwards.
AATAAGCATGTTTAACTTCATGCATGGGTTCAGAAATGCTTTACAATAGAGGCATCGTACTAGTATCATCATAAACAGAAATCTTCCGTGTTACTCTAATGGCACATAGGTAACGAATTGACGTATTGTCATGAATATCGATAAACTCGCCCATACAATCAGTAGAGTTCTTAATACCTTCCGGTTATAAGAGAACAAATGAATGTTCGGCCTCATTCACTGTACAAGAATTTTTCATAGTAGTGTTAGTGATCATTCGCAAGTTTGAATCTCTGGCAAGAGCCATACGTGGCCGGCTTTCGAAACACCTTTTTATAACGCTGTAAAATCCAAGACGAAATTATGTTTCACATCGCCCGCGTGCCTTAATTTTTATCAGCGTATAATAAAAGCGAGAAGAGTAAACGTGTACAGAAAATCTCGTAATATCTGAGTCAATGGAGAAAGAATTCTCAGTAGAATAACGAGTTGCACTCCGCATGTCTATCCCGTCAGATTATCGATCGAATGTTCCACCAGTAGGGTTAGCCGGTAAACAAGACGCCAAATATGTGAAACTCGATCTTATTTTAAGTGTTGCACTGCAGTGAAAAGGTCTTTCCAGAAAATAAACAGAGAATTGGAATCACTGAAACTAACGCTGCCGAAGGATTTCAATGTCTATAGAAAGCGCTCTGTCGGGCAAGGTGTGAAACACGAATTTTTTTTCTACTTCCTAAAGCGCTAACAAAAAGTATTTCTAAAAAGCAAACATATTTTTGGATTCTACGAGTCCTGTGCTATCGAAAGAGTACTAGCACTACAAAAAAGGAGTTATATCCAGCGAAATATAAGCGAGAAGGAAAAAAACGCGTGACAGTGTAATATTTTCTTGGATTTACAATAATTTTATTTTGGATTTTACAGCGTTATAAAAAGGTGTTCTGAAAACCGGTCACGTACGGTTCTAGCTGGAGATTCAAGATTTCGAATGATTACTATCACTCCTATGAAATATTATTATGCAGTAAATGATGTGAAATACCTATTTGTTCCTTTGTAACCAGAAAGACCTATTTTTCGTTGTTCTACGATCTAGAGTGTAAAAGGATCGTAAAGGGTCCGGTGATGAGAAGAAGAAACGACTTCTTTCGCTGCTCAAAGACCTTCATCGCACTTTCAGTAATGATGAAGGCTTAAATCGCGGCGAGTGCTATACGTGCCCGTTTTTGAAAAGGCTTTCTTGTAGCGTTGTAGTATGCAAAACATAATTATGTTCCAAACGCGCCGCGTGTTTTCATTAATAACGCGCTTATGCTTGCTGGAGGCACAAGAAACACATGCACGTCAAGAGGAAATCTTGTAATATCAGAGTCATATATTCGATTTATATTTTTTGTTAAAGCGGAGAAAAATCTTGAATTCAAATTCGCAGCATCTGAGCCGCGCCTGCGCGATCGATTGTCTCGTAAAAATCCACGGCCACCACACACTCGAACAGGTAGGAAACTGCGCGACGTATGCGAACCTCAATCTTATTTTCTCCACTACACTGGAATGAAATGCTTCTGCAGAAAATAAGCATAGCACAGGGATCGTCAAATCATAGGCTATCGAAAGGGCACCCCTGATTTGAGAACAGACCTCTGTCCTATGAGAAATGCGCGTACGTGAAACACAAAACTTTTGTTACTGCTACAGCCCTGTCAAGAAAGTTTTTCTAGAAAGCAAACATATCTTTGCATTTTTCGAGATTTCAGCTATCAAACTATTGCTAGCATTCTAACGGAAGTTTTTCTCCAGCGAAACATGAGCGTAGCACAGATGAGACACTCACGGCGCGTGTGAGACATAATCTTATTCTGAGCGCTGCAGCGCTATAAGAGGGCCCTCACAAAAAGAGAGCATCTATAACAGCCTCTCGAGATCTGACTTTTGCATGATTGCTGAGACTATTATAAGAAGTCCTTGTCCAGCGAAAGGGGTCGTCTCTTCTTTATTTATTGAATGACCAGAAAGCACTGTGTAGAATTTTCTAGGGCAAACCAGGCTTGTGGTAATGATTTCGTATAGGAAATACTGAAGAATAGGAAACGCAAGGAAAACGCATCGATGTATATGTGTAGGAATGCGAAAGTTTCAAAAAAAGAGACAAACTTTTAGAATGAGAAGTTATCAAACTTTAACTGAAATGAATCGAACGAACTTGTTATTCTCGGAATGTTGTTGTTTGCCGAGCAGATGAAGGCTATGAGCGTCTCGAAAAAATCCTGCTTCAGTATACGAATTCCTTGTAACTGTTTGATGTCCTTTAATTTAGCCATGAATGGGTCGCGTTCACACCAACTGTCCCACAATGACTCAAGAGGAACGTTCAGCTGTAATAATTCCTATAGAAGTACATGCCTGAGTTAGATCGACTGTCGTCAAAAACATTATAGAGCATATAGCAAATTCAGGAGGACCTGGAAGTACTCCCGAAGTCTCTGAGAGGCGTCAACATCAGCACTTTTATAACTTCGTCCGAGACACCTCCATTCGATAAAATCATCGTCCAGTCGTCTTAGATAGTAAAGAATACCGTTAACAACTCCATAGTAGCACTCACCGATGTTTCTCCAGCTAAAAAAGATTACCATCCAACTTACCACAAATTGCCACTAAATTCGATCGCTAAAAAAAATAGGTACAAAGAAAACGTACCGAAATGTTTGGCCGTTCAGTAGGACGGCTTTCAAATTTAGTTGTGAGGGAGAGACTTTCAGAAAATTCATTCCACATCCGGTCATACTGGAAAGGATGGAAATCTAATGAGCAATCACTCTAAAATAGTATCCTAATGATTGTTAAAACTTGTACGCAACAATTCATGTTACACTAAAATTCCAAAGATATGAGCGCTTTAATTTTTGCAAAAAAAAAAAGAATGTACAAGCACGCGCTCTTTCGGTGATGAAAAAGTTTTTCAAGCTTCTTTTTTAGAAGTAAGAATAACTAATAACTAGCAAATTGATAAAATTACTAAAAATTACAGGACCACTATTAGATACTACTTTCCAGCACAGACCGCCCCATCTATAAAATTTTAAAGTAGCTGAGTGAAATATAAATTAATACGGATTACCCAATCATAACAAATCTGCTTTTTTGCGAGAGATCAAGCGAGTGGTTGGACTTCTTGAGATTTAGCTTCCTATATTGGAAGAAAATGAAAAGAAAAATCACTTTAAACGAGCAAACAGCAAAGAACCGTTATATACAAAATGTCTTTGGTGAGCTATGGTCACTTATAACACGCAATGTTCCTTTATAATCTTTTTAACGTGATTCGGCTATCAAAGAATTTATGCATCACAAGATACGATTGCTGTAAACACTGGAGTAACTAAAGCCTACGGAAAGGTAATATGATGTCAAAACGACGTCAGCACAACACAGATTTGGTAGGCGCTTAGTGTAGGTCTACCAATAACACAACATATCAGCCTGCTCCGCTGTTCTGGATGTTTCAATGAACACTTAATCGCAATTTTTTTGCCCTATTGACAGTAAAACAGAGACCTCCTTATTACCCAACTGCTTCCGATGAGTATCGTTTTCACCAATAGGAATGTTCACTGGAGCGTATGATTTGTTTGGGCTCTTCCGCCTACACGTTCAAACAAAAGCTTGAAGTTCTTACTCGTTTTTTAGATGTTGATAGACTTCTTACACATATGTCTTGTCAATTTCCACCAATACCTTATAGTTTGCGGATGCAAAGAGAAGTCGCGTAATTTGCGTAGCGGAACAACTCTGGGAGTTAAGTAAATTGTGTCTAAATGAACAACAGACAAATATCTGTGCCGATTGGTGGGACGGTGAGTGGGAAAAGAAGGTCTTACATGTGCTACAGAAGTGAGAATTAGGAGTTGCAAGTAAATCCATTTTATAATTTTCCTATTGAATGCGGAATCTTAGGACGTATTGGCGTACTTCTCACTGAGAATGCCTATAGAAATTTCTTTCGTAATAAGTCGCTCCCTTATGAATACTGAAATTCTTTCCATATATGCTCCTTATACGACTTGGACAATTCGGAAAATGTGTTTTCGAGTAAATTTCTGATAAAAGAGGCAATAGAAATGCACAATGAGGGCTAGAGGTGTGCACTTCCAAAGATGTATCTTTCGAATTGGAAGGTGAAGATTATTGGATTACGTGGGCATTATCCATGCAAAGAAATAAGCTTCTCCAATAAATAACCTATCCTTTCATGAAAATAAGTCTAGTCAAAAATCAAAATTTGACTATATAGGTACCAAAAAGCCAGTGTAAAGTTCAAACAACGGGCTATTTTGTCCAAAAGCAAAATACAGTCCTCTTTCTACTTACCATAACACAATACGAAGGTTTTTTTCCATAAATAAACCTAATACAAAAGTCTCCAATTTTCAAGTTTTTGATTGATTACTAAAAGACTAGTGAAAACACTCTTCTGGGTACAAAATGAAAGGTAACATGAGCACATTCCACAACTGCAGCTCGCACAGTTCTTAAGAAAAAGTGGAAATTTCTCGGACAACTATGTGCTCTTTCTACTAAAAACAAGTTTATAGAAATCTCTCCATTAATATTCGATACTTTCTAGAGATAAAGTTTCCTTGCAATCACATGACTACAAAAAATTGCAAAATCTCTTGAGAGTTGGAAAAACAAACTCAGAGTGTAGAACGTTAATCGTTTTTTTATATTTTAGAATGTACTATTAAAGTTCTTCCTCTAACCAAAGTCAGTTCGAAAATCAATACTTTTCAGGCTATCGATTGACAACAAAAACTTAGATGAAAAAGAAGAAACGAATGTGATATAACAGCTGGAAATGAGTTCCCTTTCATAATAATGTGGTTTTCCCGTTGAAACATAGATTTTCTTAAATATATAGGGAATATTTTAACTTTAAAACTCTTCGTATAAGCCTCTTCCGTGATATTTCATCACAGTCAAAGTCTCCCCGGATCGATTTCCTAGTCCCAACCCCTCCCTCCCCCCTCCCCCGAAGTTGAAACAGGTTACTCCAAAAGGAAAACGTAATTTTTTTTTAGTTATCCCTTCCTACATCCAAAAACCAAGCTTATCGCTAAAATCTCCAGTACTCAAGCTAGCGAGTGATTACCAATGATCTGGTGAAAAAGCTCTTTCTAGAAAACAAGAAGAAAACACGATCATTTTTGATATAAATATAACCGCATTCACGCAATTCGTGATGAAAAGTGTAGACGAATTTCAAGACAACGGATTGTTCGTCCGACTAAAAATGAGTTTATAGAAGCTTATCCAATGATAAACTGATTTTTGATAGCAAGGAGGTTTACTTAAGATCAAAACTATACTATGTAGTGCCAAAAACTTCGATGAAGAACTGAAACAACGCAGTTCGCGAGCAAAACCTTATCCTTTTTCGTTAGTGGGATGTTATATAAAAAATCTCCAACAAGATAAACATACTCTGAAAATCGGAATTTTGCAAGCTATCTTTTAAATACAGAAACACAGATCAGAAAGAAAGAAGCAAATGTTATACAATAACTGGAAGTAAGTTTCATATGTACTTATATAGTTGGAACCTAAAATGATCCCCGGCAGATGGACACTTTTTTCACCAAAAAACCGTTCATAAGAGTCTTTTCTGTGATATTCCATCATATAATGCTGATAATGTGTTCTCAGAACCTCAATCAACAAATAAATTCCTATTCCCACAGAAGCACGTTGATACGAACCCGCCGCGAGCGCGGCGCACGCTGTGTACCGAAAATGCCAAGGGATATGAATACCAGATTGCCATTGAAGCGCGCCCTACTATTCGTACCGTCCGAACGACCCTTCAGTGGAAACTGACCGTCGTCCCGAATGGGCTGAAAAGAACAGAGTCTATCACTGGTAAAAAGTAATAAGGATAGCGTCTTACATATGAACAAGGAAACAAAATCGTTTTGAATAGCGCGGCAATTTACCGGTCTTTGTGAGGACAGAGTAGGCCAAGAACTGTTGTCAGTGAGAACATAAATGACATCTACTATGAGTTGATTTTTAATGAGAACACTTGTGACAGAGTAGATTTGGATGATATACGGTAGCTATACACATATAGACTCGGACTACAAGCGTTTCAGTTTGAAAACTTGCATAATATTAGTGAGCTAAAACTCCAAATCGAAGACTCAAAAACCATAATTTAATTTACAGATGGTAATTATTCACAGTGTATGCATAGGAGGAGCCACTTATTTGACAAAAAGCAGCTTATAGCTATAAAAACCTAACAAAAAATGTAACATTGTATCAATCTCTTCTTATCACAATGTTATGCAGATGTTTTGGTAAACAGTCAACCAGTAATCTATGAGGAGCAAACTTTCATCACAGTAGAAATGGAACTAGTAACTTCAAGAAGTAAGATAAAATTTTGAATTAAAAAAAGGATCTACATTACTATACAATAATACAGCAATGATGAATGTGCGTTTGTTAACAACAGGCTACACAAAACGTGAATACCATTTTCTGGGCGAACGATTGAAGTGATTCTGCAAAAGGAAAAATGTATTTTGAGACAATTTCTTTGAAATGTGATCCACCTCCTCGACCATTTTTTTCAACCTCGCCATAAAAATCCAACATAATATGTAAGAATGTTTAAAGCCTTACCGAGGTTACCCACGTCAGAGCCATACACGTGCTTCGAAGGCATCGCCCTCTTTCCTCATCAGTGGCCCACGCCCCACACAACCTTGGTAAAACTTTAAACATCCTTACAGAGTATATTTCAAATGTTTTGATTGCGTATTTAGTTCGCCAGAAGAAGTATCACACAGCTAACACGTTGTGGACCAAATGTATAGAATTTCATGCACCGGTCGCTGCTCCACAGCCCGGGCGATTAGCAATGGCGTAAACCGTAATGGTTTAGGGATATTCAATTCAAAGATTGGACATATGTGTTATCGACAAGAATTTAAGTCTTTCCGATTAGGAGTGAACAAATAAAAAACCGATCTCATTTGTTAGAGAATAACTTTAGATAAGAGTGTTGGTAACCATTCGAAAGCTGAGACTTGAGGCTACAGCCCCATGTCGCCGATTTTTCAAAAGACCCCTTTATAACGTTGTAACATTTGAAATAAAAACATGTTTCAAAAGACCACGAGTTTTTTCTCTCTTATCTCGCTTTTATTTCGTTGGACAGAGCTCATTCTTCAGAGTGCTAGTACTCTAATTATAGAACGAGCTTCAAGAAACTCAAAAACGCGTTTTCTTTTCAAAAAGCTCTCTTAATTTTTCAATTTCCCCTGGTCTTTTAATTTGTGCTTAAATCTCGCCGGACAGAGCTCTTTCTTCAGACTAATAGTAATCACCTAAAAGCATAATGTTTCCTGATTCTAACGATGCGCTTATTTTCTGGAAATACGGTTTAGCAGGATAAATAAGATCGAGTTTCACTTTTTTGGCAAGTTTGTTTACAGGCTATTCGACAAGGCGAGAGCCGTGGCAGGGGGAGGGGCGGGGGGAGGGGTAAGGGTGGGGGCGAGACGATCGATATATTATTATTAAATTGGGAAACTCCAGATAAAGTTCAATTTTCGTGCGATCCTCCGGTTTGGAAGAAACTCCAGATAAAACGTTCAACTAAGATACTACGAAAATTTTTCTACACATTGATATGTTTTGGGCTTCCAGCAACTTGTAAGCGTGATGAAAATGAAGGCGTAAGACGAGTGTAAAACATGATTTTTGATCTGAACGCTGCAACGTTATAAAGAAACGTTTTATAAAAACGCCGACGTGGGGCTGTAGCTGCAAGTCAATTTTCGAATGGTTACTAACACTCCTATGAAAAATTTCCCTACAGCGAATGAGATCGGTTTCTCATTTGCTCCCTTCTAATCAGGAAGAACCAGGATTTATTTTTTATATAACCGTTTTTTTGAGGGAGCAAAACTTTGACGTCAGAGTGGACTTGAAACCGCACCTCCGGAAAAAACGAAATGACGGATTCAAGTCCACCTGGCCTCGAAATTTTGCATATCACTCAGGACTACTGGTACATTTGTGAAATAGGTACATTGGAGTTTTGATGAGATACTAAGGTAGATAATTGATGGAGCATTGTAGAAAAAACCTTCACAAGGATAATTCTAGTAAATTAAAGCAAATCTGTCACAAAATTTCTCATGCTCCCACGAGAGCACCATATCCTTCCGAAAACAGATATATCTTGGCTGTTACAGAACATTTTCTGTTATCTATTATTTTGTAATCATTCGATAGTTTGATAAGTGAAGCTTTGCACAGAAAGCTTGGTTTCTAAAAAGATCTTCATGACACGTTCTATTAGAGGATGGTAGAGTAAGTTTCGCCCTCGGGTCAGTTGGCAAGCGCTTGTTTGAACTCCACTGCGGATTTGATGGTACTTATATGGTAAAAGATTTCAGAGTGACTTCACGCCAAGAAAGGATAAGTTATTACTGGAGGGTTGTTTATAAATGCAGTCCAAGTAAGAAATGAAGCTCGGTGTTCCTAAAAAGCCTCAATTTTTGGATACGAAAGCCATATTCGATGCTATAGCGCTACATTCCAAACCTTTCTTCCCATTTCATCCCGCAATGCTTCAAAATTTTAACTCGATGGTACGCTTTTTTATAATGTATGACTTCTAGAAGCAAATTATATGTTGCTTTTTCACTACGTGCTTGGAGAAAGCGTCGAAGGAGAGCGCATTCATAAATTTCAGGGATCTGTGAACTTTTTCCTCTGACGAAAGCGGTGTTTTAGAGATGGGAATCAATTTGTTTCTGAAACTCCAAGCCTTAATGAGGTCTCTTCTATCACTATCAACTATTTACTAACAATAAAACCCCTTTTGGTGATATTAAAGATCCAAATTCTGTTAGAAAACCACCACATTGTCATTGGACCACGTCCCTCAACCAATGACGGCGTCGCGTGTCAGGCAAAATATCACCTCGGTCCGCAACGTGTTAATTAAATATTAAACATGTAAATAAGAAGTTATACAAATAACAAGAAGTCCATCTTTTAGTAATCTGTATATCTTCTTATAAATTGCCTTGATTAAAAATTACCAATAGTGTGAAATAGAACAGACCTTGTCGATAAATTGGCAAAGACACAGTTGTTTAGGACAATGCTTTGGAGTAAATTCACTTACACCAAGTGAAGGACGACTCGGGAAAATTATGCGATACTGAAATGAGACTTTTTCGTAATCGAATTTTTTTCGAAAAAAAAATAGAGCGTATTACAGAAACAGTGATAAGGAAGAAAAACAAACCTTTGCGGTGCTTTTCACATAATCTTGACTATATTTAAGGATAAGCTGGCGGGCCTTTTCTTCAATCTGGAAAATTAACTGGTAAGTATATCAATAGATATATGAAAATGGAGAAAACTTATCTTGATTAGCTGACGCGAGGTTGATAAAACAGTTGTAGAAATTCGGCTGACGTTTCGGCGACCCGCCTTCTTCAGAGCCTGGACGTATATAGTATAGTCGTATTATATAGAGACTAATACTATATACGTCCAGGCTCTGAAGAAGGCGGGTCGCCGAAACGTCAGCCGAATTTCTACAACTGTTTTATCAACCTCGCGTCAGCTAATCAAGATAAGTTTTCTCCATTTTCATATATCAATTGATTATGCCGAGGTTTATAGAAAGTCGAACTTTTGAAGTATATCAATAATTACCAAAAACGAAATACAAAAACGAGCAAAACTCGACGAAAGAGAAGTAATGATATGAACATTCGACGCCTTACCTCCTTTTGCGTCATTTCCTTAGCTGGTGCAGTATGAGCTTCTCCTCCAAACACGACTGCTCCACCGCTTGCTTCAATTCGGATAAGGCGCTCAATATCTGGAAGGCAATCTTCCAATCGGAACCACATCAGATGTATCTGAAAAACTCAGAATATGCTCCTATAGGAGAAAAAAACCAGCGAAATGTCCAGGATAAGCGCATCATGAATTATTAGTGAATGAGCCAATATTTCTGCATCCAATTAGAGTTTGATCGACATCTTACAGTCAGTAACGAAGTAACCTAACTCAGAAAGTTAAGAATTATTTCCACTTAAATCTGCTTAGTCAGTAAATTAAGCATGAAAATGCCTGAGAAATGGGAGTTGTCTACGAAAAACATCGTGAAATTTCATTTGTTCATTTGTATATATGTGACTCGTTGTCACACATTATTGTGCGGACTTCAGCTTTCAATAGCATTCGTTTCGTTTCCTCACATTCCTCGTTCCGAAACTCTTCAAATGTTTCGCGTGTTGTTTCGCTGCTAGTTGAGGATTACGTCTTCTTCGTGAATCTCGTAGAGTACTGCTCGTTCAGATCTTACAATCTTTGCGATAGCGATGCGGCTGGAGGTAGGTCGAACCACCACATTTTCTCTCTGGTAAATATTACTAACCAGTCGGCCAAACTCCCACATCATCATCCTTCTCATATTATCAAAATTCTACGAACAACACATTTCCTTCATTTCAACTAAAAATTAATGAAATTTCGTTTTCAAATCCGCAGAGCAATAAAAACATCTCATCACAATATATTGCAATAGGAATCTTAGATACACGTATACGAGCATCACCAAAAGCAATATGAGAGTTGGCTTTCAAATTTGCTCTTATGAAAGATTCCGTTTCTACTCGCACATACTCGATTATGTCAAAAAAGCATAGTGCTCCCGAGTTTGATTATCAAAGTAACCTCTACATATTTTTCTTATAAATGAATGTATTGGCAATCGTGAGCAATATAGGTAGTAATAAGTGAACGGCTGCAAACTTTATTAACAAAATTTCAACGAGTAAAAAGTTACCCAGTACTGAACAGAAAATGATTGTTTGAAATTGAACGGATGACCACTTCATCAGCATTATCATGAACATCGCAAGAAGAGCTTGATAACATATCAAATAACACCGTCAGAAGCGATGTTATTCATGTGATTATGGGTAGAATTATGTTATCTAGAGACAAACGGCCCCTTTCTTTGTATAAGTTCTTTTCACAGGAATGCTAGTAATTATCCGAAAGTCCAATAATCCCTGGCTACTGCGCTACGTAACCGTTTTTTTGAACAAAAAACCCCCTGCTATAACGCTGTAGAGTTCAAAATAGACTTCTGGTTCACACCGGTCGCACGCTTTTGCTATCACTTCGCCAGTAGCACGAAAAACATACCAACGCGTAGAGGAAGTCTTGTAGTATCAGAGTCATACCTTTTATCTGGGATTTCTTTCGAAAAGAGAAGAAATCACAAACTAAGCAACAAAACTTGCAGTCCACATGTGAGTCGCGCTAACGCGACCAATCGGTCGTTGTAAGGAGTCCACGGCTAGCCTGCCCCACCCCCCCCCCCCCCTTTGCTCAGCACGTACATTAGCTGACAAACGAATGCTCTGCGTATGTGAAACTCAATCTCATTTTCTCTGCTACACTACAATGAAATGGTCTTTTCAGAAAATAAGCATAGCGTTGGCATTGCCGAAACTTTTGCTATCGGATGGTTACTCATAATTCCATGGAACAGTTCTGTCTTGAGAGAAATATACTGAGTGAATTGCAAATGTTTTCTTTCTCCTACAGCGTAATAAAGAGGTTTTTTCGAAAAATGGTCATGTAGCGCAGTAGCCAGAGATTGAAGCTTTCGAATGATTATCAAACAATGGAAAGTGGTAGTCCATTTAACCCAAATTGTGTTTACTTTGGGACAAGGATCACTGGAATCTGTCACATTATGAAATTCATCAGTAGCAGTCGACTATACCTTATTATCTGAATGTAAATGTGCGTGTAAAAAAACGCCTACCACGACTTTGTGGCAGCTCAATTGCCCCTTGTCTTCAACACCAGCCAACATATTGTTTTTGATGAGTACTTTATTAGCCGACTGAACACAATGTCGTAGTCCATTACGAATCTGAAAATCACACGATTACTAACAGATATGGTTACTGACTTCCCAAGCAAGCATATAATATATAATCTTATCAAAAGCACTGATCTGATGAGAAATTCTGCTGATACTCTATGTTCAAACACACGGACTAAACGCTTGGCAGTCGTTTGAATGTATTAGGCATTTTCTTAAGTTTTGGCACTAGAGCATTAAACATCAAATTTAATAATACATATACATGAATTACTGGTAATCAGTCTACAGCACGGATAGCGACAATTTTTGTGCTAAGCTAATTCTTGAAATGGTCCATAGAGAGCGCTGTTAAAGCAGAAAGAAAATCATTTCTTGTTTCCAAAATAGTCAGCGCATCGCGTGAACTTCATAACGGGCTTATTAGGCAATGCGAAACAGAAAAAAAAATTTTACGCCTATAGAACGATAGCACAAAGTCTCCTCAACAATTCTTATACAAAAAACTCCGGGAAGGAGAAAAAACTTCTAAATAGATGGCATTGCGAGCAGTGAATTCAACTACTGCCTTGAAAAAGCACGTCGCACGCCGTTCCAAAGCCGCGCTATTTGCTTCCCTCATTCAGAAATTTTTCCCCTTTTTTGAGAAAAATTTAAGGTTTCTGAAGTGGAAATTGTAAACGACACCTTGTTTCATAGTTTTATAGATACAAAACATTTTTTTTTGCTTCACATTGTTGAATAAATTCGCTACAAAGTTCAAGCGACGAGCTGATCTAGTTTGAATGGGAAACATGATTGTCTTTTTACTCTAACAGTGCTCTATATATGCCCTCTCAAAACCAATCTTAGCATCAAAATTGTCGAGATTTTGGCTACTGAATGATTACCAGTAATCCATGCATATTAGTAAATTTAGTGTTTATCACCCTAGTGCCAAAACTTATGAAAAGGCTTAATATTTATAACTCACTGGTCAAAACCATAAAATTAATGCACGAAAGAGAACAAGTGAATAATTACCCGTTTTGTACATTATCTCCTCACGAGGTTCAGTTACAAAGAAGTTTTCAACGTAAATGTCTGAGATCACCTGCTTTCGAATGATGGCGCATGCGATAATCCCAGCAAAGAGCATGACACACCAGAAAAGACTGAACATCATCACAAGAACACCTCCTTCAGAATCGGAGAACAGAACGACCAAGAGAATTATTATGGATAATACCATCCAGAATGCCACCAGACGGGAATATAAGGATGAGAAACTGAAATAAGTACTGAAGGGAGTGAAAAAAATTCTAAAAGACATGCGCAGTGTTGACCAAAATATTGCATTCACTATGATCAAGCCTGGGAATCGCGAGAGAGAGATGAGCACAACTTTCAAGCCTTTTTGATCCTTGAAAACTATTGCTAATATTGTAGCATTCATTTAGTGTTTTCTTAGGACCACGTTCAATTTTCAACATATCTCATAATTACTATTTGAGCCAACATGTCATATGGCCTATTAATGGGCTCTTGTACAGCCCGATACATGTGTTTCGACCTTGAGCAACCTCGTCAGTCGGGACATGCTCTTCGCCTTTAGCCAATCCTCTCGGGGGTGCTTCAGTCCCCACACTAAAAGTAGGCGACGACGAACGATTTACACTGCTGTCAAATGAAACAAATCACTAGATCCGCAGTGAAGTACACTCGACTGTTCTTGGCTGGTATTTATGAAATATGAGAATTATGAGATATTTTGAAGAGCGTTGCCTTAAGAAACACTCGAAACGAACGATATAATATTTCATAGATACCAGCCAAGAATAATCGAGTGTACAACACTGTCGATCTAGTGATTTCTTCCACTTAACGGCAGTGTGAAACGTTCGTCGTTATTCTAAGTAGGGAAACTGGAGCATCCCTAGAGAATTGGCTAAAGACGAAAG